>BOPP01000015.1:8803544-8842322 GCA_017312745.1 Gryllus bimaculatus | reverse complement strand
GTGTCGGCGCGGGGGGGGGGAGTGGAAAATCGTCTGATCGCTCGGGTGCGGATGGAAAATGACGGTGCCAATGCAGAAAGGGAACGCGGTGGGGCGGTGTGGCTTCGCCGAACCGCGTCGTCATCTCCCGGTGATTGATTGGCCACGACTTTTGTCCAAAGTGCTGAGCAGTGCCGAGCTCCTCTCCTCTCCCCTCCTCTCCCCTTCTCTCCGCTCCTATCCTCTTCTCTCCTCTCCGCACCTCGTTTCGGCTGCAGGTGATGAACACCGCAGCCCTACGCGGTGGGCGAAAACGATCTGCAGGAAACGCGCTGGACCCCGCTTCCCGAAAAACAGGCACATCAAGTCTCTTTCTTTTGTCCCCTCCACAGTATCTCTGTGCAGAAATGAATTTATTTACTTTTAATTTGTACATTAAGGTGGTGCCTTGCGGCTTAAGCAGCTAGAGGAGGAGCTTTGTCTTACAGCTAATTTTAATATTCTAGTCCTTGAGTTAAATTATTTGCACTTTGACATTCCTAACTTACACTAAGATGGGTTGTTATTAATTACTAAAAAAATTGTTATCATGATACATGTGCGAGATGTTTTTCTCTCTCTCTACATTCATACTTGTTTCATTATATACATGGCCATTCATTCTTTCCATTCATTCATCCCAATCATTCGCTCTTCTCTGCACTACAAACGTCAGGTCTCAGCTTACTTTTATACGTGGTTGAAAACAGAAAAGGAAATGAGCTCCCATATTAATAAATTAAGTAAAATAAGAACGAGATTTATCCACTTTTTTGCTGCCAGGATCAGGTAATAAGAGTTTTCCTTTTTGAAAAATCACAGATTACGGCGCATGATTACAATATTGTAGTACACGATTCTTACTTAGTAAAGCGACAAAGTAAAATGGACAGACCTAGATCTTTTAGTTTATTGGGTGATGAGCGATTAGATAGTAATCAGTTCTACTCCTCTGCTTAACACAAAATCTGCTGGTTTACTGCTTTAACGGGTTTATGAGTGCCTTGTCGCCTTCGAAGGCTGTCCTCTGCAAGGTTTCTGGCAGTTGTCGGCAAGCGCGTGCCTGCCTGTCACATGTTCCGCCGCGGTCCAGACCCCGAAACCGGAACTTGGCCACGTGGGGCGGAGGCGGTGCGATTCCCGGAAGGGCCCTCGCGCACTCGTCTCCCACGCGGCGCGCGCGGCCGATCGCTTTTTGTCCTCGCGAAGCGGCGCCATTTTGTTCTTCGACCATGGCCTCCTGCGACGCCAAATTCATTCAGCTCATGCTCTGTCATGCTTTTTTAATACCGTAAACGGGGGTGGCTTTGTTCAACTTTGGGAAGATTTTGTGGTCATTTATAGGTTAATAGTTACTGGGAAGAGTTTAATAATAGTGAAATTAAAGTTGTTTCCGATTAATGTGTGATTTACTGTCCTACTTCTCTTGTAAGCGATCTACCAGGCTTAAAAGTCCTTTGCATGGTGACGTCACCGTGAAAAAACTATTTTTCGCATGATGGCACGTTTTTCAGATGTTTTAAGAAGAGTGTAACTTCAGACATGTGTAGCAGCACGTAGCAATACACATTTTAATACGATCGTAAAAAAGGCATTAGTAAAAAATAAGCGTGCACAAAGGATTTTTTTCTGGCAAAAATCAGGGTTTAGAAACGCATGTAAGCCATGGAGAATCACCGTTTAAATGAAATTTCTGGAAAAATCACAGAAATTAAAATGATGCAAAATTTTGTTTCAACTTCTTAATTTACGTTAGCAGTTACATGGAAGGAAATTATATTTTCTTTGTAATCTTGATTGCACGCAACCACCAGATTTTTCACACTTTTTTGGGATTAATTTCCAGTAGCGATTTTTAACTAACCCGTGAGCCTTGACCCTTGAAGTTCAACACTTATTACCTGATATCATGCTTATGTCTGCAGAGAAAGATAAAACGCGAGTGGTATGCCTTCATGTTGTTCAGGCTTGTAGTTATTTTTCCAGTTTCAAGATAGATGCCAGAAGAAAAATTAAGGAAGAAAATAAGTTTAAAATAAGGCAAAATACTGACAATAGGCATGCGAAGCAAAAATGGCCAAAAAGGGGAAATATAACTAAAAAATAACAATTAAGTAGAAGCAAGGTGCAATTAAGCGACTCCGACTTACAAAAGTCTTAAAGTTGTAATAATAATAAAAAGACATTTTGTCAAACCTCTAAGTTTTACTCATTGCCAACAACAATTTGCTTTGTGCTGCGAATGCCTGCTTGAACAGATGAAGGGTTGGTGGCGAGTTACAGTTCAATTCCGCGCGTGCGCCAGCTGCTATGGCGTTTATGCGTCGGCTAGCTTCGGGGAAGACCGTAATTCCTCGGACAAAAGGGATGGAAAAATTTGGTCAACCGATCTGGAGTGAGCAAGTTATAATCGTCTCAAGGAAAACTAGGGAAAGTAAGTTTTCGTTATACTCGCATTAAGTAGACAATCTCGATTCAACAGGGGAACCATAGTCTACAATATGTCATCGAAAACAGTGTCATATAAGAAGTGTGCAAGAAGATATGCGAGATGAACTACATAAGTCATCGAAGCGTGGTGATAAGGACGTCGGCAAGCCGCGTTACTATTGCTTCGACTGCCATCACAGAAGGTCACGTGCTACATTTCTACACATAACGTGAGTAAAAATTTCAGTAAAAGCTAAAGTATACAATTTTGAATTTAATTTTTTTTTAAACTGTAATATTTTCTTACGATGACCTAATGCAAGTTTATAAAAGCGTGGTAAGAGCAAATTTGATATGAGCTGTACTAAACTCTTTTTTTCAACTTCACAGTTTAGAATAAATCTTAATACTACGTGAAAAATTTAATAATATGTGAATTACTAATGAAAGGAAATAAGTGTAAAGTAGATTGTTAATGACTAATGTGGATAAGAAGAAAGTGAAACTGCTATAAAAGATTATAGTGAATCTCAGTATTTGAGAATTGAGCTTGAGTAAAATATAAGGGCTTGTTGCAACTGAAATTAGAATAATTTAAGATCTGAAAGAGAAAAATATACTTACTATGAAAGGGATTTAAACCGAAATTGAGATTAAGAATTTGGGTAGTCGAGAAAATGAAACTGTAGCAGAAAGACAAGTACGATATATCTGAGTTGTAATGTTAAAACTTACAGGGAAAAGTGTGAACACAGCTTATATTTGTTTCCTTTTCAGCTTTTTATTTGAAATGTTGTATAAAATCACATCAAGAAAAAGAAGAAAAACTTATTATATGAAGAGATTGTTGAAATTTTAAATTTATCTTTGTTTTAGTTGCAGTTTGTGTGATTAGGTTTTCACATAGCAAGATTAAAGAGAAAGTAACTTGTTTTTTGTGCGCTTCGTTAAATATTGTGTTTAACTTGCCATTTACCTAACGGACTTTGTCGGAGAGCATTATTGAATTCATTTAGTATTAATACATTTTTTCTATAACTTACGGTTCTTGCTTTGGTAAGAGCTATGCAAAATAAATTGCGTGTGACCGCAGCGAGCGCAGTGACCCTAGGACGAGGTTCTGGTACAATATTCTCAAAGGGTCGCCAGGAACAATTCCATGTATTTAATCCAAACAATCTTTACCTTTTGCCGGGAGATGTGGGTCAGAGCAACAATTGATGTCACTGCCCCTCATACGCACAATTCAATTTGATTATTTCAATTTTCGTAGAGACTTTGCGACTTATGGATTTATCTAGATTACCAAATTTACACCTATCGTAAAATTGTTTTAACTCATGAATTAAATCTTTTAAAGCGTCATCTATTCCTTTTTTCAATTAACGTATTCAACATTTAATTTCAAGCGAATAAACCGACTTGTATATTTTATCATGGAATATTTATGGAGACAACCTAAATATAAGTAGGTTCTGTATATTCGTGAAACTATCGCTAAAAATTCACTAATAACAATGTTTGAAAGAGAAATAAGTTGGAATTGTATTCCTTTCCTTCAATGTCAAATGCAAATATCTTGACAGTGGTAATAGAAAAGTGAGGAATATTGAACTGTGGTCATTTATAAATAAGAATTTCTTGTTTTCTTATCTCCGTTTCACGATCATTGAAGGTCATTAACTGAGTTCTTTAGACATCTTCCAGGTAAAAGTGAGAATAAAACTTGTTAGTATGCATTAGAATTATGATATACAGAGGCGTGAGGTGAAGGAGTAAGTTTGGGTAAGTAATAAATTATATATGGCCGATAAGCCATTCATTTGTTTCAAAAAGGTGGCTATTAAATTTCCTTACGCAGGTTTTTGTAGTAATAATTATAGTAATGTCCGGCGTTGGCCTTCATATCTTAATAGTGTTTTTCTTATCTCCAAAGTTCCGAGAAACAAAACTATCAATAAATCACAAATCACGCACGTGTGTCCGTCTACGTCGCTGCTTGGAGAAAAAGATCCTTGTTTGTGCTCTTTCTGTCGAAGCACTAACGGACTAACGGACGCGATCTTACTGTTTGCGTACTCTAGGGTATAACTCACGTGGTAGTTTCACTTATAACGATGAACTAAAATTTGAATTACCATGTATTAGCATGAACGCATACTAGATTTAGAATTACACCCTTCAGTGTACGCCTATACGCATTTATCATCAAAATCAAAGATTTTCATGAGGTTTTGCAACTCAGCCGATTGCATGTCCTCACGAAACGCCCTGAGCACACCCGATCGCACCTGTCTCACGCTCCGCGCCTTTCGCATATATTTGCTTGACAAGCACGGGCATTTCATAGCTGCTAGTACGATACAACGCTTACGATAACTTAGAAGATTTATGTTATAAATAAAGTATATTTTTAGTTACAAGGTACGCAGTGTGTACCTTGTGTGCATGAAGGACACGCCACTGAAGATGTCACATGAATTTGACGGAAAATTATGTTTAAGCTACATCTACGGGAACAGTGTCGAAGTGTGAGTTCATATCTCTGGAGTCGACAGTCCTACGGACAAATGTGAAAGATGTTTTATTCAGAATGCAAAGGAATTCAGAATAACTCGATCACCAACTACCATCTTTGGCAAGTTCATAAAGTGATATAAACATCGAAGTTTAGTTTCTAATGTTTGGTTTTGTCAGTACCAAATAAGTAGCTTAGCATGGCGCCTTCGCCAGGTGTTCTCATGTTCGTGCTTTGCAAGTTACGTAATAGAAATAAATCTTAAAATAAGTTCAGTTTCTCGGCTCGTCCATTTTCAGGAATTCAAAGTTACGTGCAACAATGTCGAATGAAATAGTTGTTGCAATTTTAGTTTCACTTCAAAACTAGATTTAATTATCGCTAATCTGATGAATTGAGTTGTTACGATTCATGAACATTCCGGAAAGATTGTAATTTATATCATTTCACTAATCTACTCGTAATGCATTGACACCATGAAAATGACATATTTTTCTAGGTCTCTTCCAGAATATCTTAAAAGAAAGCGACTAAGAAGTGAATCGATTTCTCTTGTGGAAAGGAATCAAAAGAACTTATTGAACATCACGGTATGTAGCATAAACCACTCAAAACTATTTTTAGTTGCTTAAAACACAAAAATACGTTTGTTAGAGAATATTTTCTGGATGGATGCGCAAGAAAATGATTTATTCCCCTTCAGGATAAAGTCTTATGGAAAGAGACCTCATTGGTCTCGATCGGTGGACCGAAAGGGGTCCTATGGTGAGGGACGGCCGAAAGGACTTGCTACAGTGGCTGCAACACCCTGCGTGAAGTTGGGGAGGAGGGTTGAAAATTTGAAATTGTGCAATCGTTTGATCACCCTGTAGAAAATATTTACCAGCTACCTTTAAAAAGTATAACCAGAAAACGTTTTCCAGACATTTTAAAAATCGTAAATTTTGCAACACAATCTGAAGTAGGTCCAAACATTTCTCCTTTAGTCAAGTGGCAGCTGGTCTTCCCGAAGACGGTATTGCAGGTCCCTAGAGTGACGGATATGCAATTTAAGCAAATGTGTTATCTAATGTTCTGCTTTACTGGGAGTACCTACTAGTGCAACAGCGAACTGTTTTTAATGTAGGTCCAGAAACTTCGTTTTTCTTCGATCATTCTAAGCTTTAAATTCTTTCAACATAACGAAAAGAAAGATTTGTTATGTTTTAAAGTCAGTCTTTGTCCATGTATCACCATGTACAAGTTCACAAGTCCAAGTTCACAAGCAGCAGTAGCAACGACGAAAACCACAATAACAGCAGTAAAAAAGTATCGCAAAAAAGAATTGAGGTTCCATCGCTCACACATACTCGTATGCGTAACGACGCAAAGCTTCTTCGAGAATAGCCAGTGCGAGAAATACACGTGATCACACCAGAGATCCAACAGAAAAATTCATCGGAAACGGTCAAATTTTCCACTCAATAACTACTCTCTCCAAATACACATTCAACAATCATACAAAATAAATTCACCAAACATATTAAAGGGCGTATTCAATTCAGACAATTAATAAATATCCATACCTACAATAATATGTTAAATAGTATACATGAATACAACAATACATATTTGAATGAAGACAGAAAATTCGTATTCCCCAAGCCCTCCGATTTCTCAAGATCGCTGAGGCGCAGAGCTTCATGGTGCAATCCTTTTCTTTTGTCCCCTCCACAGTAACCCTGTGGAGAAGGATAATTTATTTACCTAGAATTCTTATATTAAACTGCAACCTTGCGGCTTAAGCATCTAGAGGAGGGGCTTTGTCTTACAGCTACGTTTAACATTCTAGTCATAAAGTCCTTGCACTTTGGCATTCCTAACTTACACTAAGATGAGTTGTGTGAATTACTACAGAAATTGTTCTTATTTTACAGGTGAGATTTTTTGTTCTCTACATTCACATATCATTCATACTTGTTTCATTATATACATAAACATTCATTCTTTTCATTCATTCGCACTTCAGTACACTATGCACTGTTCGCCACGGCAGTGACTTGGCTCAGTGTCCGTGGCGCTCGGGCCCATTGGGAGGCATGGCAGGTGGGGCGCGGCGTCGCGTTCCCCGCGCGTCCCTCGGCCGAATCTTCTTTTTTTTCTTTTGTCCCCTCCACAGTATCCCTGTGAAGAAGGGGAATTTATTTTCTATAAATATTTTTTTATAATACGCTGCTGCCTTGCGGCTTAAGCAGCTACAGGCGGGGCTTTTTCTTACAACTAACTTACAATCTAGACCTAAAGTTATCTTAATTGCACTTTGGCATTACTAACTCGGCCGAAACCTACGACGTTGAATTGTTGTTGAAATGAAATCGTCGACTATGATCGACTGAAATGAAATGATCGACTATGTATCCTTGCGGTACCCAAAACGAAGTCAGAACATTGGTACTCGCCCCGATTCTCACAAAGACAGCCGGCGATGATATCCCCAGTGTTCTTCAGTGACAGCTGAGGCATTTTCTGTTATACCGCTGCGGCACTAAAACATACGGGGAATAAGCGAGTGATTACAATGTTGAGACACATAGGAACGCGCGGCCAGTCGCATTGCTCGTATGCTTCACTGTGTTAAACGTCCATAACCGTGATGTCACACATCGGTGCGCCGTCTGACTTGCAAGTCGAAGCAAGAAAGAAAGCATTTGAAGAACGTTCTTTCATTTCAAAATGATTTCACACATTGCTATTGCAGCAATATCTCTATTATGAGTGATATTAAATCGAAAAGACGAAGTATTTTAGGGTAATCTGGGGGTTGTGCAATCGTGCAATCTAATCATGTGCCATCATTGCTTTTTTTAAAAACCTAAACTGGTAAAAATGTTAAAAGGATTTGTCCAGTATGGCCACGTTAATGACAAAAGATTGGCCATGAAGAAATTCAAATTCTGAATTTTTTGGAGAACTACTTCACGGGGCTCACTTACGTCTAACCATATCAGCAATTTTTGAACTGCAAAAAAGGGATTACAAAAACTTCCATTCTATCAATGTACAGTTGGTAAACAAAATATTAAAGTTGGTATAACAGTACCATTGTGAAGCTTAATGGTCACCAATTGTCAAAGTAATGAAGTTCTGCGTATTTTAAAGAACTTTTCTAGTTAAAAAATTTCCATAAAATGCACTGTGCTATCAATCAAACTATGCTGTAACATAATTAAATAGAGGGATAAAAATTTACATTTAACCATCAGTGTCCGTTAAAAACTTTAACAGTCCGCCGTGAATATGAAAAGTCTAAACAGTGTACCTGCTTGATGAAGTGAGAGTGCATCATTGCAGTGCTTCTGACCGGGAGACCCTAGGTTCGAGTCCTGATGGTGGCAGGATTTTCGACACTACCTTGATTATTAGGTCAATTTAAGTCACTGTTTGGATGAGAATCCTTGCGGTCGGCTGCGCTGGTCGATAGTTTTCCGTGGTTTGTTCGATCAATAATAGACGAATACCGGGAAAGTGCATTAACAAACGAGCCACGAACCTCGCGTGATCCTTTCCCCTATCCTCACCCCTTACTTGAACTCACACTAACTTGTAGAACACACCACACTTACCGCAAGACGGGTCGGGAGTTTAAAGCTTGTGCCTGCCGGGGCGGTGTCTCGCTGGTGGGAGACACCTGATTGGGAAGAACACACTAGCCAGCAGTATGTCAGCACCGGATCTCACCATCTATCGGGGGAAAGATCACTGCCATCTCCAGATGAAAAATCATTCGCTACACTTACGAAATTAATGAACGTTGCAGTTGATGTGCCCGGCATCGTCAATGAAACAATTAAAAAGAGTCCAAAATATAATATAAATAATATCATCTTCAGTAGTCCAGTGGGCAGCTCGCAGGGCAGCGTGGGTTCCGGAAAGGGCGGGAGGCCAGGCGAGAGCGAGTCGGCGAGTGGCTGAGAGGACAACAGAGCGAATGGGCGGGGGTGGGGAGCAGTGCGCGAATGGGGGAGAGAGCGTGAGAGTGAGAGAGCTAGAGGACAAAAGGGCGAGAGGGCGAGAGGGCGAGAAAGCTAGAGGGTGAGAGGGTGAAAGAGCGATTGGGCGAAAGGGCAAGTGGGCGAATGGGTGAGAGGGCGAGTGCGAGAGGGCAAGAGGGTGAATGGGCGCGTGGGCGGGGACGAGTGCCCGGGCGGGGACGAGGGCGACGGCGGGGTGCGAGCCGTCGCCCCACCGCGCGGGGGCGTGCACGCAACAGGTGACGTATGGGCGTGCCTCGCGCGCCTCTGTCACTGCCTCCGCGCGCGCCTGCCCCCTGGCTGTAGCCGCCCCGCAGCGCCGACCGCAGCCCGGGCAGCGGGGCTACCTCGCAGGCTACCGCGTCAAAAACAGCGCCAGACAAAGGACGCGAAAAACCGCGCGTCCGTCGCCGCCACCGCCGCCAGCGTGTCACAGCCACCGCCGCGCACCTGTCAACGGCTGCGCCGCCGCCGCCGCCCCCGCGACCTCCACATCTGCGCCGCGTCGCTCTCTTGCCGCCCCGGAAAGCCGCTTGAACCTTACCGCCGCCTTCGTCATCGCTCGTCACTTCTGCTGTCAAAACATCATCATCACTACCGTCAGCACTGCCGCATCACCGAAGCCGATACGAGTTGCGTTGTTCCTCGCTGGCTTCCATCCACGCGACTCTTCATTCCGCAAGCATAATCAATCACAACAGCGGCCGAGGTGCCCGAATCCACCAGGCACCGACATCGTTGTCACTATTGTGTGTGGAGCAGTGCGTTAAAATGAATGCCCCACGCTGCCTCCCATCGGCTCATGGAACTCCGCACCTTCGTCACCACTTCAGCGTGGCGAGCGCTGTCGCAGCTGCGGCCAACACAGCGTGTGCGCGGACGGGCGGACCAACGGACGGACGGCGGACGGGCGAGGCCGGGCGCGATCAGTCCACGGGGGATGGACGGCCGCCCGCCGAGATAGACCGGTGACCGCAGGGGCAGAAATCGGGCGGCCGGGCGGCCGGGCGCGGGGGGGGCGGACCGAGGTGGCCACTTCAAAGTGACCGCTGCACACGTAAATCCGTCAGCGCGCCGCGCGGGAGCTGAATGCGAGAAAGAAAACCGCCCGCGACGCCGCCACGCAGGACATGCTCGGCTGACGGGGCGGCGGGCGGGGAGGGCGGCAGGCGGCGGAGCGCTGCGCATAACGCCGGCGGGCGAGGAACATCAACCTTCGGCCGCCCCGCCCCTCCCCGTCGACGTCCCCAGCCCGGCGCGCGCGCGCGGCCGGCCCCGCCCGGCCGCTGCAGCCCGGACGGCGCGCCTGTCAGCCGCGCCGTCATCAAGTGTTCAATCCCGCGCGGACGCACAATAGCGAGCGCGGGCAGGCGGCCTGGCCGACGAGGAACAACGAGAGAGCACGCGACAGCGGCGTATGGACAGGGCGCGCAGGCGCCGGGCGGCGGACGCGCTGCATACGCGGCCCACACGCGCCGCCGCCCGCGCCGCCGCCGGCAACGGCCCTCCGTCGCCTTCCCTCTGGACGTCGAAGCAGCGCTCGCTAGGGCGCCTTCCCACGGCGCGAACCGCGGCGCGACTTCCTTCAAGGAGCAGAGCCCTACCGACGCAGCCACCGCCGGAGCCACGGCCGCACCGCCGCCGGCCGTTAGGGGGTGGGTCTGGAGGGAGATAAGTCTATCGCCGACCCTCCGGCGACGACGAACAAGGGAACGGGCAGTAAAACGCTCAGCGCCGCGCGCGTGGGAAGGCGCCCGTTGAAACTGTTTTCTGCTAGACGTGGCGCGTGCCCCTCCTCCGCTTCGCGTAAGCTGGAGTTCGGCGTGCTGCCGGCAGCAGCCGCACCCCTGCACAGTGGAAGGCCTCCATTCAAACCCAATGCTCTGCTACGCGCCGCGCTGCTGCGAAGCGCGCCGCGGCCGCGCCGTGGGAAGGGGCCCTATCGCGGCTTCCTCAGATGCGGGTGAGGGAAGGGGTTTGATTTAGGGCGCGTCCACTACTAAAGTCATTAGTCCCGAAAGGGTGGTGCATGTTGTGCTCAGAGAGGTGGCGATGAGGTTCTAGTACCGGCGAATATGGCTCAGGGCATCAACGAATGCCTCTGTGCGGGCGGTCGTAGGATTCAAATCCCGACGGTGGCAGGACTTTCGACACTACCTTGTCAGGTAGGTCGAATTCAGCTGCTGTCTGTAGGTGAATGCAGTGGCTGGCTGCTCTGATCAGTAGTTTTCCGTTGTTTATTCGATCAACACTACAAGAATGAGCAGTGATTTAACAAATGTGCCTCAAATCTCGAGCAAGTTTTCCTTCGTCTTCCTTGACCTATCATTGGCCCTTTCTTTAGCACCCAGTCACATACCTTACACTACTACACATACCAGGAGATCAGTGGGGAGTATCTCACACCAACCGTGGATGTGAGATACTTGCCTGTGGAAAATCCCAGCTTGCTGACGTACGTCGGTGCCGGATCTCGCCATCTAGCGGAGGAAGAGCGTCTCTACCTCCCGCGATAAAACCAAAAGCTATACTTCTAGGACATTGGACCTTAGTCGATGACGCGCTCGGAATCACTAATCAGTCAAACTCCCGCTGGAGAGATTCGGCGCCGACTTAAACATCGGCTTGTGACTTTTCGCCGTTCAGGTAATGCATCCAGCAGGATATTGCCCCATACGGGACAAGCTCTAACACTCTCATGTGTGGTATTTAAGTGTGTTAAAGAGGCGCACAGGGATGAGGAAGGGAAAATCGCGCCAGGTCCTTAGTCTGTTTATTAGGGTATTCTTCCGGCATTTGCCTGATATTTTTGCCACTGAAGAAAACCAATCTGGAGGATGACGCCCTCACCACAAACTTAAGGGAACCTTAAGGTTGTGCCACATATTCGAGATTCTGCGAGTACGGAGCGACTGTTCACCAGAACCCAATAACACAGGTGCTCGGTGAATGATCGCTTTCTTGGATGTGTCACAAACGTCAGACATGTTGCGCGTATAGCGGTCAACGTTATTTGGAGCTGTCAAAGAGCAACACATCAGACTACGAGAGAGTTTTCGAGCAGTCGCACGGTACTCGACGAATAGCCAATGTGTCGTCGCGAATGTGCCTTTGTATACCAGTACTCGTATGTTCCGCGCAGGAAAAGAATTTCAGGGTAGGGCTTGTTTCTCCAGGCAATGCCCATTACTGTCTCTTTGAACTTTAAAAGGTCTCCCAATTATGCTTCGTGTGTTTGCAAGTCAGCTAATAAAACGCGTTGGCACCCTTTGCGTATGACTCAATCGTGATCAACTGACACCGATACGGAGCGCGTGGTGAAGCCATGTTGAACGATGGAGGGAAATTTGGCGGATAGCAAGTAATAGGCAGGGTGAGGTGCAGACGACACTTAAAATTTTAAGGCTAATGCAGTGACTTTTGCATGGTTCTCCTGTGTTGAGAGATACTTTCGCAAATAACCCACACTGTATATTATCATCTGCTAAATTAATATATATTTATTCGCTAAGGGTGACATAAGGATTCTAATGATCGAGGGGTTTCAAAACGCCAGCTGGCCTTTGACCACTTTTTATCGCCCAAGAAAATCCGTTAAATGCAGTTAACGCCCCAGGTAAACACAATATTTTATTTTTTCCTAATTTTAATGATTCATATTTACTTATTTACGAATTAACTTCATGTTAACTTGACTCAGTTTGTATATTTTTTCTCCCATTATTCTCGTTCATTTTTTTTTTATTTATTTAAGGTCGCATTAACTACTAGGTCATTAGCGACCACTACTGCTTGTAACGGTTTGGTAACTGTGGGTTGACACAATAATGATGATGATAGGGGGTGAAAGGACGAAACACAATACAACCATGCCCGACGCGGGACTCGAACCCGCGATCCTTCGGTCCGAGTTCGCTACGGCACTACTGCCTTAGCGATCTCGACCACCGGATCGGCTCGTTCATGATTGTCTATCGTAATTCCATCCCTAAGAGAACATAATCTAATTGTTTTTATGCTTCTCTCGTTACCACAATCCTTTCGGTCCAGATAAGTTACGCAGTGTATCGAAGATCCATATCGAAGAAAATAACGAGCCATAACGTATCAGTAAATGTACAAAGGATATTTGGAAAATGATTGTAAATAATAGCACGACATTCTCAGAAAGTCAAGTAACAAATAAAATTTCAAGTATGAAATAACCAATATTCACTGCTCCATTTTCGTCATATCTAACGGAAGGTTTTGTATTTAAATTATAGTGTTATGAATTTCTTTCTTCTTTGCCCTATCTCTTGGGACAGGGGATGATACCTTCGCTATCTATAGAATCGATTTCCCTTTTTCCAGTATCAGAATCGTAACTGTTTATTCACTTTTCTGTGCAGTTGTGAGTTAATGATGTTCATGATTACATGGGACAAGGTTGTCTGGCTTTCTTCCTTGTTACATTCTTATTGACGAAACCTATGTCTCAATTCCACAGTACATGCAAAGAGTGGTGTTGGAGAGGCAGCACACAACAGCGCTTATCACATCGGCAGTGTATTGCGCACATTGAAACAATTAAAACAATATGTGAGGTTATGTCTTGACAATTGTCATAACTAATAGCTATTACAATTATTTATTGTCACTATGTCTACATTACTGGGACTATAACATCGATGTCACTGTTTTCTAAACATAGATATTTCAAAATCACCGATAAAAATCAATGTATTTAACATCGTTTATTGAAGCCGATGTTTTGTGCTCCATTTTAGTACATATTCTATTTTTAAATGAAAAATTTATGATAAAAATAAAATAAAAACTTAAAGTTTTTTCAGATATCCATAAATTTAACACTCTTCCGACCAAAGTGATCTAGGTTAAAAAAAGAATGACAAATTTTTCGCTGAAGTTTTCGTCGATAAATGTGCTGAATTATTTTTATACATGCAATTATCAGTTGATTAGACAAAAAAAAGTGTTGTATAATTTTATAGGTATGAATCCTTGCAGCCACTATTTCATTTGAAACAGAATAATACACGAAAATTGTATTCTTTTATAAGAATTTTGGTAAATGAAAATCCTCTACTTTGATCGCCTCTTCATCGTGTTTTCTCTTGGTTTCAGATCAACTTTATTTCTTCTTTCTCAATTAGTAAGAACATTAGGAAAATCTAAAATGTATGTAAAATTATATCGAATGGAAAATGCATGTGTTAAGAATAGTAAATAGGATAATTAGGTTGAAACAATGAAAATTCGTAAGAATATAATGTACTAATAATATTTTAGATATGTGGACGGAAATAGCCAGGCGAATTCCGGAGCAGTACCCTAACAAACGGGTCACGGACCACGCACGATTTTCCCTTCTTCATCATCGTCCGTTGCTCTTATCTTACTTACTCACACTCACACTTACTGCACTATACTACCACACTTTCCAGGAGGCCGATCGGGAGCTTAGAGCTTGTCTCGGCTGGGGCGGTGCCCTGCTGGTGTGAGATACCTGGTTGGGGCAAACCCCGCAAATCGACTGTATGTCAGTGCTGGATTTCACTATCCAGTGGGAGAAAGCCACCACCACAACCACCACCTCCACCTCGCGAGTAAAACATGCACTACACTTACGGGACCAATAACAGCTGTTGACGCGCTCGGAATCACTAATCAATAATCACTAATTCCAATCAATAATGTCGAATCACGAATTCCAAGCTACAATCAAATTCCCATTTTCGGTTCCACCCCACAAGTGACTATCGCCGCACCTCGCAGCGGGAAACCGACTACGCGTCGCTCGCGCGATGGCGGAGGGACGTGGCGAGGCGGAGCCCCAGAGAGCGGCGGCGGCGGCGGCGGCGCGCGGAGGGAAAAAGAAATGGCGATAGCGACAGCGAGATAGACGAGGCTCGCCACGCCGACGAAGAGCGACGAGCGACGCTCGGCTGCGCGGGGAGCGGGGAGCGGGGCGGGGAGCGGGGAGGAGGGGCGGGCGAGCGCGCGCGCGCGGCGAAAAAGCGAGCAGCGGCGGGCGCGGCGAATTTATCCAATTGAAGCCGCCATATAAAGAGCGCGCGCGGCGGCGGCGGCGGCCGCGCCTGAATGGCAGCGCACCGGAAGGCATATTACAAAGCTATCGCAGTCCATCTCCCTGACTGGTAAATCGCTCCGGAGGGTCTCGTCAGCGCCGCCGCCGCCGCCGCCGCCAGCGCCGAATAAGGCCGCGATCGCGGCCGCGAAAGAAGCCGCGATCGCGGCCGCTAATACGTCGCGCGACGACAGCGCCGCCGCCGGCGGACCGAGGAGTCCTCCTCATGCGGCGCAGGGGACAAGTCAGCGCGCCCCGCAGGAACTGCCAAGGCCATGCGACTGCCATTCATTCGAATGCCCTGCTTTGCAATGCGCGCTGCGCGCGGCGCGGCCATTCAGCGGATGAGCCGCTGGCTGTTCTTTCTTCCATCCGCGTCTGGTCCCCGCTGCCTGCGCCCTGATTCCTCGTCGGGACTTTTACCATTTGAGAGCCGACGTTGTGTGGGGTCTAACGTTCTGCCGTGCGGAAGATGAGTCTATTGTTCTGGTTTGCTCAAACACTGGCTATCGACTGCTGTCTTCATGAGTTTCGGAACGCGCGGACGTCGATATTTGAGTGCTGAGTTCGCCTGAGTATCGAGTTCACAGGTATGTGCCCATTGCTAAGCTTGAAAGTGTGTTGGGGAAAGAAAAATTAGATAATGCACAATCTACGATAAACTGAGATTCGGGACTTAATAGATAGTACCTAAACCACTAAGAAGACAATTTATGTGAGAGTGGCATAAGCATTTTATAATCGGTTAAACGTCAGTCTAACCTGTTGCAGTAATACATTTACGGTTGAAATACTCGAAGTATGGCGAACGACTTCGGTGGCTCAGGTCATCAATTGATGTCACTGCACTATCTCTGAATGGGAACTTCGAGGGTTCGAGTCCCAAGGAAGTCAAGATCTTCGACACTAGTTAGGGAATTAGATCGACTTCATCTGCTGTCTGGAGGAAACGTCTAGCATCCGATTGTTCTGATCGGTAGTTTCCTGATGGTTTGTGGTGGTTTCTCCGATCAATACCAGGTAAATGCCAGAGACGTACCCTAACAAACGGGCCTCGGACCGCGCGCCATCTTTATTTTCTCTTCCTTGTCCTATCCTCAGTCCTCGCCCCTTACTTACACACACACTTACATGCACTACACTACCACCAATGTCGGGAGACCTGCGGAATCTTAGGACTTGGCCCGGCTGAGAAGGTGCCTCGCTGGTGGGAGATACCTGGTTGGGGAAAATCCCCACGAGCCGACTGATAGGTCGGCGCCGGATCTCGCTGTTCAGTAGTGGAATATTACCACCTCCCACGATAAAAGCATACACAGCACTTACGGGTCGAATGACCTTAGCACTTGACGCTCCACGGAATCACTAATCAATTAATCAAATCGATGACGTTTAATTGTTCCACGCATTCAGAGCCTCCATCTCAGTTTCCCAACTAATTCCATCCGGCGGCGGGGACAAGTCAGAGCGAGAGCAACTGCGAAAGCCATGGCCCTGTCATTCATTCGAATACACTGATTTGCAATGCGCAACGTAAATACTCTCATTAAGAAGATGTAACTTTTCTTAATTGAAGCCCTGTCGATCCGCCACAGCTTTCGTCCTGGTTCCTTGATCCTTGGGCTAGATGATGGACATGAGTCACCTTGTTCGAAGGAATACTAAGCTACGCAGAGCCAGGCCTTCTGCATGCAAGTTGATTCCTCAGTCTCTTTGGTGGTCTTTTCCTTGACACCACGGCTCCACTTTATACTCGTAGGCCCTCTAGCCTACGTTTTCAGATCAGCTAAACACATCAATTACGTAGACGAACGACCGCCATCTAACTCCCATTTAGTCTAATAAATCCCGTTTAGTCTTATAAATCACGTTGGTCGTCTATACCTTGGAGATTCAAAGAGGCTTGCTGGTGGCAGTAGGAGGCCAGTAGCAGGCAACGTCACAAGCTTTTCAGAGGAATTAGAGTGGTGAAAGGAGACTATCTGTAGGATATGCGCTCAGTTTTCTAAAAGAAATAACAGCGTGTTCATATTTAAATATTTTTATCCCGTGAGAAAGTTCACGAGTGTAGAAAAATTAAATTAATTTTTCTGATCCTCACCTCTTTTCCTCACCTAATCATATCCCACGTGAATGTTCCAGAACTGCAGTCATTATTATTCGTGAAACTTTTCTTGAACGATGGATTGCAGAAATGCGGATTGAGTGGAGGTATTAGTTATGTAATCAGCAACTAGATTTTATGAAGCAACCCCAGTCTCTAGTCATGCCTTCGCAACTTTCTCACAAATTTGCATTATTTCTCAGGAGTTTGAGTTATCTCCTGTGATAGATCTTCATCTGCTCATTTCTTTACAATTTTGTAGAAAATGACGGAGTTCTCGTCTTCAACACAAAATAGCTTCTATTTGTTTGAGCCAGTGTCTATTTGTTTTGCCAGTGAATATGTGTTTGGAATGTTGCCTTCAACTGTTTATTGTGCCAAAGAGGAGGAAGCAAAGTCATCGTTCAAGAAACGTTGCGCAAGTACTACTGCTCCCTTGAGACTGCTCTCTGCAAGATGGTCAACTGCGAAGTGAACTGCATGAACTGCGAAGCGAGATTTCATTGTGCCATCCATCCCAGCGGCTCTGGGGGCTCACCTCGGTGGAAATCACCTCGTAAGTCACCCGACGAAAGTCTTATATGAGCTCTAACAGCAACAGGGCCGCTGCGAGCGAATTCTTAATCATAGGAAATCTTTATCATCCAGCATGCATTCCGGCAGCCACGTCAAAGAGCGCCTGCACGAAATCGTCCCCATTTTGGATACCTGGTGACCTTGCGAGAACGGATAACTTCCCCTGACTCTGTACTCATTTTCCCTTCAAATCAGAAAGGTGTACCCCCATGTTCATGGAATGCGAGGCTTGGAATAGTGGCTACATACAAAAATTTGTATGCCTGATTTATCATATCTAATAAACGAGAGTTGTAACATGATCATGTCCTTTACTATTTACTACTATTTAATGGGTATTTTATTTTTAAATTCTGTGCTGTTTTCTTCTAAGGGGGCAGAAATGATTTTGTATGGCGAATTCTTTCCTTGTTTTCAGCTAAGTTTTATTCATTCATTCAGTTGTTTGTTACATATAGCAATAATAAGAAATAAATTAACAAGTCTCTTTAAGTTAACAATTATTGCTAACAGACAAATCGCTCTTTTAACTGACAAGAATCATTGTCTCTTAATCCTAATATGAACGCCGATTACAAAATCAAAAAGATTGATTCATAATGTTCAATGATTTACTTCATTTGACTATATGAAATCTGATATGTTAGTACATTTTATTGTAAATTTTAATTTCTTTGCATCAGTAGAGGAAATGGGAATTATTACAGCAAAATGTGGGACAATAATTGTCAAATACTGTCATGGTCCAGATATCTGGAAGAATTTGTGCGAACCTTACTTTTTAATCTCGCACCATTGGATCCAGACGCATTGCCCATGAACTGTGGTGAGCTGGTTATCTTGCCCTTAGTTGCCTGGTCCATCAAGTGAATTGACCCACACTACAAAGCTCGAAACTCGAGCCTGGAGAGTGCGCTTCCGTGGAGAGCGCGGTGATGTTTACATTCCATTGTCAACACAAGTTGGCGGAGGCTGTGATATCTTCTGTGACGTCATGTATACAGCGAACACAGACACAGAGCTTTCATATAACAAATATTTATTTACAAGGAAAACACAACAAATATTTACAATGAATTTGCCCTTTACACCATAGCTCTCATAGACCACCTATCCCCTGATCGCGGGAGCGATCCCAACCCGATTGATCATCGGTTTCAATTGTGGCACTCGCCACTCCTACTTCTGAAGCGCGCACAAAGCCTAGCTTCCGTGACCGCATGTTACTCTGAGACACAAAGTCCTTACCGGGGTACAAACTGATGTTTTGCTTCGATCGCAGGAGCGATCTTATCCGATTGAGAATCAGCCGCGAGTCGTAGTACTCAACCACTCCTCACCTCGGAGCACGCACACAGAATCGCTCCCCCGTGACCGCCGTCACCCAAGGACACAAAGTCCTCTACAGGCTCATCAATAGGTGACTTGCCTTGCGAGCGCTGCTCGCCGCTGAACTTTCGTGGCGCCAGATTTGTGCATTCGCACGAGGTTCTCCCACTGTCTTCAGAACCCATCCACTGTCTCTGTGCACTCCAGTATACAAGTATGTATATCCAGTATACAAGTTGTATACTCGAGGCCCACGTCACCTACTACGTCACACCGCCCTCGCAACGCCCTTCTAGCCATGAGGATTGGGTGTCCGTTCCTTAAGACCGGAGGACCCCAAAGCCTCGTCTCCCTTTGCCGCGTGCTGTCTTTAAGGAAAAACCCTTCTCTCTTTCCTGTGGTGAGGCGATTTCCTGTTACTAATCCCTTTCCACGCATCCCCAAATAGCTGCCACGAGATTCGTTTGCTAGTACGTAACACTTTTTCCAAATTGGCTTAGCACGTGTCGCCATGGACACTTCGCTCAACTATCAAAGTAAGATTCCCAAAGTATAAACATCTGGCGCTTGCAGCACCAAGGTTGCGTGACCTCTGGCGGTTTGTCTTTGCGTGTATGTGCTGCTAGTTTGAACTTCTCCAACCCTAGCCAGCTTTGACACATTTAGCCAAGTCAGTGCCGTGGCAAACTAAGCTGTGAGACAAAGCCCCTCCTCTAGCTGCGTAAGCCGCAAGGCAGCAGCTTAATGTCAGAATTCAAAGTAAATAAATTTCCCTTCTCCACAGTAAGACAAAGGAGATGATTCCGTGTTTGGGGAAATAAATTTGGTAAAAGGAAAGTCGGAATTAGGACAAAGAAAAAGGCAAGAAATGTCGTTTTGATTAGTGTTTTCGGGCACGTCAACTGCTAAGATGGTTATTCCCGTTAGTGTAGTGTATGTTTTATTGCATGAGAGGGCGGTCTTCCCCCCTGGATGGCGAGATCTAGCGGCCACCTAACTCTCGGGTTGCTAGGAATAACCAGGAATCTCCCATCAGAAGGGCACCGCCACATCCAACACAAACTCGAAGATCCCGACTGGACTCCTAGCATGTGTGGTAGTGTTATGCATATAAGTGTAAGTGTGGAAAGTAAGCGGTAAAGATAGGAGAGAAGAAATAATCGTGGTCAGTTTGTTAGAGTACTGGCTTAGAGGAAAGGAGACGAGCTGGCGACAGAAGAGGTTGTTTTTTGGGAGTCCCTGAAGACTGCCAAAATTGTTCTCAGGCGTCTAAGAGTATTGTCCGTAGTGCACAGTCAGATGTCTTCGACAACTATAATTTTCTTGCTACGGCTTTTCGAAACCTTAGCCAGCAGCCTCAGTAAGGTGAAGTTACATCCCACATTATAACGCCTCCTGTACAATGATATTTCATCACATTGCTCTATTAGTGCCCTAAAAAAAGGTTCTACTAGTACGATTCAGATACTAATAAATGAAGAACTCGGGAGTAAAATAGTGTAACCCTCAAAGTTAAAGTTTTTGTGATTTTTTTTTTGCACGTGTCCATCTGCTGTGCATCTGCTGTGCATGTGCTATGATTCTCAAATAGTCTTAATTAAGGGGCATAGTTGTCCCCTGGCTGTCGTCCTATTTATGTATCCCATTTAAATCCTTTCCAGCGAAAAAGTTCACTTGCTTATATCTCGCAAACTTTTCCATGACAATTTTTTACACGCGAACCCTTCAAATAATTAATTTTTGAATATGTGTATTTACACCTAGTGTGAGTTTGCAATATCCGTGCCAGTCTGTGCGTGTGAATAGCACCGACGATGATTAGATATGGAGTTCAAGTAACAAGAGTCCAGGTAAATGTTCTATATACGTATATAGACATCAGTTTCCGAGTAAATGTGACGGCAAATAAAGATAACAAAATGCCGAGTTGATTCGTCACAATATTCCATTCCAAATAATTTTTTGAATTTAATTAAATGTTTTGTGTTCACATTTGCGATAAAGTTTTGTTTTAGCCTTCCTCTAACGAATTGTCTTTCTGCTCTTTGTGCGGTGGAGGTTTTTTCAAATCGCTATTGTTCGGCAGCTGCCCCCAACCTTTTTAAACGTAACTGGTTTGACTGACTGTCCCGAAACGTGCAATTTAACGCTTCCTTGACATGGTCACAATAGGGACAGGAAACGTCGTCTGTAAAGGTTCAGTAAATTATATGGAAGCATGTGGAAAGGGGTCCCTTAGCGGATTTCCTTAGACCACGACCTTAATAGGTAGTGGACGCTCTCCATCACCTAGCGGAAACAGGAAAGGTCCCGGATGAGCCGAAAAGAGCTTAATTTATTTAAAAAGATCAACATTATTTGCATAGTCTACACCATATAAAGCATTCAAACCCGTAACAAAACTATTTCCAAGATTACTGTATTTGGTGGCCGCTTTTGATCTAATTTAGTTAGTAATAAAAGCCAAGCCAGTAACAGTGCCAGGCGTACAAAACACCAATCAGAATGTATATTTCCTGGACACCTAAACATGGGAAATGGATCATGAAAGTATAGTGTTGAAACACTTGGACCGCAATTACTAGACGAGCCAGAAGATAGCTTAATTCACTGTTTGAAGAACGCTGGAGAAATTGAAATGAAAATATGGAGATTCGTGGAGCGATAAACATCAGAGTTCTGGT
Organism: Gryllus bimaculatus; assembly: GCA_017312745.1. Classification (NCBI taxonomy): domain Eukaryota; kingdom Metazoa; phylum Arthropoda; class Insecta; order Orthoptera; family Gryllidae; genus Gryllus; species Gryllus bimaculatus. The sequence continues at coordinate 8,820,562 of BOPP01000015.1, read as the reverse complement.
TTAAGAAGGTGATGAAAAGTCAAATGAAACCGTCATTTGGAGCATAACACTGAAGATTCTAAAGATTTTTTATGAAGAATATCAATTTTTTCTCAACTTTCAAATGATACTCTGTATTTAAATTGTTGATGGGATGGAAAGATATGTTTATTGCAGGCGGTGGCTACAGTTAAGTTTGGTAAAACATTGACGTAAAAGTCCTTATAGATTAGTACCTAATTAAACCGATCACATCATGTTTCTCTGAGTGTCAATTCTTCCCGTCGGCATTAATGATAAGGTATAAACTATAAAAGGGCTGTTACACGCGGGTTGGAGGATTGGTAATTTATTTTATGGTTGTCAAAAGTGAATATTCTTACAGTGTTATTTTTAAAACTCATATTCTCTGCAAATTCTAAAGTCATTCTTACTACATTGAGTCCTTTAAGTTTTCAGTACTGTTTATTCGTCGCTATTTCTAAACATGCCAAAACGAATTATTTCTCAAAATGTAATTGTACTGCATACAAGGGCTCGATTGCAGCAACTCCATGTGATCTGCAAGTTTACTATCTACATCTAAGCACATAGGAAACACCATTGCCGACCTTGCTGTCGTATGCATCGGGAAACACTTCTCCACTTGTTGGCCTGTTCTCCCCCGGGCAACCTCTGTCATAACTCAATATATTTCGTCATCCCCCCATCGTATTTCTCATGGCTTCACTTTGATCAAGCCTCCCTTACTTTGCCTCTTTCACAACACGCTGTATCCCCTCGCCCCTCCGTCACTTGTGATCCTGTCTCCTCCACGCTCCGGCCATGACGCTCTGTGCCAGCTCGCCACCGCTCCCGAGCTGCCGCCGCTGCCACACATCGCCCTCGATGTCCCGTCTCCCTTCGCCCAGCCACCGCCACCCTGTCATTTCGACCTCCGCGACCCCTCGAAGGTTCTCGAGCCTTCCCCCCACCCCTTCCCTGCCCACTCNNNCCCCGCCCCCAGGACCTTCCCCTTCTCCTCCACCCTCTCCGGCCACTCCTCTCACCCATCCCCCTCCCCTCCACCCTCTCCGCCTCTTATGCCTCCAACCCTTCCCTTAATCCACCCGTCTCCTTGCCCAATCCTGTTTCACCGCTCCTTCAGCCTCATCCTCTCCCCCAACCAGCCTCCTCCTCCACCCTCCCTGCCCCTACACCTATTCTGCTTCCACCCACTCTCTGAACAGTTTTCCATCTTCTCTGCCGAATTTTTCTTTCCCGCCCCCATGGCCCTCCTCTCCACCCTTCCAGGCCCCTGCCCTCCGCGCACTTCTCTTCTGCCTCCTCCCCGTCTCTGAACAGTCCAGCAGCTTCACTGTCCAATCCTCTTTCCCTGCCCCCACCTTCCCGCCCATCCCTTCTCAGCTCACCCACCCTCTCCTACCCTTCCACCTCTGTCTCCACGCACTCCCTGACCCCTCCTCCGCTTTCCCCAACCTTTCCACTTTGTCATCCTCGGCCTCTCCGTCCCACACTCCTCTGCCATGCTTTCCACCCCTCCTTCCTCCCACCTCCGCACCGTCCCTGATGCCTCCCTCACTTTCCCCGCCCCATCCTCCCTCCCAGCCCTCTCTTTCATCCTCCACCCCCACCCTCCCCTCGCCAACTCGCCCGGCGGCGCGTGAGCGATCGCGGCGCCTGAAATACGAGCGCCGCCCGTCATGTCGCGTCGCGTCGCCTGTCAGCGTCCCACCAGCATTAGCTCTTTAATTTCCGATTTGCTTTGTGACGCGCGGGCTGGCGCGCAAAAACCTCGCCCGAGCCGCGGCGCGGAGCAGGGGGCGGGGCGCCTTCATCAACTCCCCTGCCGCCCCGCCGCCGCCCGCGGGGCCCGCCCAATTGCTTTTATGACAAATGACACGCAGGTAATTTGGAGTTCTTTAATTTGCGACGTAACGCAATTGGCGGCTGATGGACGTGGAAGTTTTAATATCGGTGCCGTCAGGGCGACGACGCAGGGGTGTCCACGTGAGGATGACACGCTGCGCGAGTCTTGGTTTTCACGATGCCTTTTTTCTGTTTTTACGTGTTTGAAAGTTTTTGAAATTAAACATTTTACTTAGGTCATTCAAATATGAACCGTGTAACACAGAGTTATTGGTGATACATAAAAATCCAAGTGCAGTCCCTTGTTTTTCACCATAGTTTCCTTACATAGATAGAATACAATAGAATACATTAGAAATACTGAATATAATAGAAATACATTTTCTCAATTGCATAGGAATGTTTCTATTCCTTCATGGCAAAAATGAACGCGGCCGATGCAGTAGAAATTTACGTTCGCACAGTATCGTCTTCAAATCTTTCTCCACGTAATGTTTCCTTTAGTAGACCAAACATATCCGGGAACAAGACCGAACTGCTCAGTGAGTAACGCGAGAGAATTCTAGAAGTAGCCAGTACAATTTCGTGAATTTATAACGAGTCAGAGCTATTGTATGCGGCGTGCACTGTATACATCTTCCACTTTATCATGACTACTTCAACATTTGGTCCCAATTGAACACTTGTTGATTACTCACAGAAGCATGGCAGTACTGTGCTCCGAGGTTCTTCAAAATTTCATTCAATTTCATTCTTGCGTGGGCGATAAAACAAATAATTACACATTGCCTACTGACGCTGTTCATTCTGTTCATTCTAGCGATAGTGCGATTGCGTACGTGAGTAAGAAGGCCGCATACATAACTATCTCTTCTTTATTTACCCGTCACAGATTCTCGAGGATGGCACGCTGATTACGTAAATACTCGAGACCAATAAACAAAGTTTTCTGTTTACATTTGAATAACCCATATATTTAAACTTTCAAGGTCCACAATGGCGAAGAATCACAGTAACGAATTCTGTCAGGCTACAACTGACCAACTACAGGGAAAGAATACTTGGGGTTTCTAGGCAACTCTCAAATGATAAAATATGTTTTTAAATGACACGATGAATGCCACTATATTTCTTTTGCCTTTAATAAGAATTAGAACGCCACAATTATAAAACAATAATATCCCTCATTAAGCCACTTTTACGCGATATTTTTTCATCATTTTTCATTTTTCAATTTCGAGAACGTTCTAATATATGTTATTGTAATGTGATTGTTTAGTGATAAATAAAACATATACTGTCGTCTTGTTTCGTGCTCAATCCTAATATAACCTAACTTAATGTACCATAGATGCTATATTCAACTGTTCGATCTTCAGCGCTTTTTGCAGAGGAAATATTTTCTTCACAAATGCGTACAGAAAACGAGATGACCGTGAAAAATGCTCCAGGTCGTTTATCCAGTTGCAGTTCCAAAATAGTATCGTAGAGTAGTTATTTATGTTGTTTATATTTTCAGATAAATTCGCCCACTTTCGGTTTTGTATTGAGCGATGTAATCAAATAATAATTTGATAGAAACTGTGCATTAACCAACAACAAGTGTGAATAATGTCTCTCTGTGCATTAACCAGCCTGTGATCAAGAAGTGAATAATGTCTCTCTCAAAAATTTTGATATCTCTCAGCCACTTTTAACCTGAATGAAATGATCGAACGAATAACTTACTCATACTATTGTGTAGTCTATGTTTTTTACGAAGAAAACATTTGAACACTTACTTATTTGCCAACATGTAAGAGAAGGAAGTTCGGCTGCGTTTTGGCACATTTGCAGCTACCGTGGGATAGATATTACTTAGAATAAATAATATACTATTGCTGTGTGTAATACTTTGCACTATGTTTCCTGATTTCGTGATTGGAATTTGTCCTCCCCTATTAGTACTTTAATTAATGTTATGTACATTTAAAAAATATTAAATAATTATGCACTTCAAAACTAATAAATAAAAGAATTTCTCAAAAACAGCTCCAGAATTTTCTGTAAACTTTTTGTGATATTCTCCTAAAATGAACCCAAAACATGATATAATCTCGATTTCGGTGTATTATTTTATTTTTCAAAAACTATAAACTATTTTAAAAAAATATCTCTCATGTTGGTAAATACTTACATTATGGTGCATTTTGTATCCACTACTACATTTGGGAGTACAAATGATTAAAATGATTTCTCATGAAGTTTCTCGAAAACTCAAAAGTTTTCTGTAAAAAAGCTCAAATTTGTGCATTTTCGGGAACGATCGTGAACATTTTCTCAAAACGGCTCCAAAGTTTACAACGAAAATTTACATACAGGACCAGGTTATACACTTTTATAACATTATTGAACTCTTATTTAAATCCCATCATTAGGACATTGAATTATTGACACAATGCAAAAAATGTACTTTTGCCGCCAATTAATGGCAGCGAGGAAGACGGCAAGGCAATACTAAAAAGCTAGCCCCAACGAAAAAGATTATAAAACTAGTAGGACGAATCCTGTGTCACTCTGTAGCATCACTAGTTATCTTTTATTACGGTATTCTCCTGATCAGTTAAACAATATTTAATTGTTTTAACAATATTTAATCCAATCAGGATTTTGAAAATGCATCGCCTGATGTGGAGTTGTCATCTATATGCAAACATGAAAGCATTTTACCTTGTTCGAAATATCAGGGAATATGAAACTGAAATTACATAATATATTCGCATTAGGAACCTGGAAATGTCTCAATAGCAGCACTGTTGTTAAGTAGTTAAGCAGGATGGAACTGACATTTGCGTGTCATTTTTTCCACTGATTTATGTAGGGCCATTTGTTGTATGAAATTGCCCGTCACAATGAGATGGATCGTTCATCGTGAGGTAGGGAAGTGTATCAGTAATATGATTATTACATCATAAGTCACTAATCATTTCAAATAACAATTCGAATATAATTACCGTAAAAAATGGCCCAAGAAGATGAGTGATTTGAATTTCAAACCATGGCAGCCGTACTTCCGCGTGTGACAACTGTTTGTGTCCGAGCGTATCCCGTCGTTCACGATTTCCTTCCGGTGTCCTAACCATTAACCACTCTCAGAGGGCTTCACTGAAGAACAACTGAAAGAGCCGCAGAATTTTGTTTGTGTGCATCAAAGGGAAAGCGGTAGCAGCTGACGCGTGCTTTCCTCCTCCGCTGTTCATCCTTCGTAACTCGTCGCCAGCGCCTCGCACCGGCTGACCGTCAAAAGTGGCTCAGGGCATCAACTGATGTCACTACAGTGACTATGATCGGGAGGTCCTAGGATTCGAGTCCAGACAGAGGCTGGAAAGACACATTTTATCTGCACTACCACACATGTCGGGAGACCAGTCGGGATCTTCGGAACCTCGGGACCAGGAGACCTTGTCCCGGTTGCGGCGGCGCCGCTTTGGAGGGAGATACCTGGTTGGGGAAAATACCCGTAAGGCAGAGTACACCGGTGCCGGATCTCGACAGCCAGTAGAGAAAGATCACCACCAGCTCTCGCCATAAAAAGCACACACTACACTTATGGGACTAAGGACTTTAGAAATGTACGCGGTGGAAACACTAATCAATCGCTTTGGCTGAGATGACTCAGTAACAGCAGCCGTTGCAACAGCCTGAAATTCGAGACCTGATGGTGCCAAATTTTCGACACTAACGATATAACGGAGTCGAATTTACTCGCTGTCTGGAGGAGAATATTAGCGGGTGGCTGCTACGATCAGTACTTTTCTTTGTTGTTTTTTTTTTTATCTACGCCAGATAAATGCAGGAGCAGTGTCCGAACAAACGGATCACAGACCGGTCACCATTTCTTTTTTCTCAAGAATCTCTCCTCGTCTCCTCTCACTCACACACACACACACACACACATTGCATGCACTTCATTGACATTCATTATGTTGGGAGATCAGTCAGAAGCCACTAGTTTATTCCGGTAGGGGCGGTGCCCCGCCAGAGTAGATACTTGGATAGGAAAAGCCACAAGACGACGGGTAAGAACTCACTTTCCTGGGGTCAGAAATATTGTCACCGTCCGTCTATAACATGCTCTACACTCATGGGACTTAAGTTTTCGACACGCCTGAAAATGAAATACTCTTTCACTGTCTCGCCGGGACCTCGGGCGACGTCCATACAATACCATTTCTGGAATACGTCTTGATGAGCATGCTGTGTGTTCGGTGTACGTTTACATTAATTTTTGCAGCTACCAGAGATATTGTATCTAAATTTTGTTCATGTTTTGTTTATGCTCCTACATAGGTCATTTGACTTCTGCTAGGGATAATTTTGAAGGGTAATGATGGTAAAATGATGATGGATGCCCCTGCTGACTTCAAGGAACAGAGGAACAGCTCTCAAACTTCAAGAAATTGATTCTTCTCGTTATGAAGACCAATGTTGATGATTCCACAAATCGGAACTTTGACCAGGTCTCGTGACCTGGGTTGAACTGCAGCTGAGTAATTAACTGATTTGTATTATCTTGCACTCAGACATTGCTGGCCGTCAAGTCATTGAATTACAGCTCTATGTGGAAAAATACCAAAGAAGTGAACAGCCGAAATTTGCCAGATACTTGACTGACACTTCCACGCAAATCTATGGAAGTCGATTCATGAATTCGTACACTTAGAGTGCGAAAAAGTTTTGTCAGTGCGATAGAAGATCGTTTGACTAATTAAATTTTCGGCACTAGCACCACATAGCACATAAGAGCATCCATTTCCTTTTTTTAATTTGTTGAAGATAACAGACATCCATTATTATTTTTCAGAAAGTTTTGTTAACACTGTGAAAGAATTTAAGATTTACTTATCTAAATGTTATCTTATCAGAAAAATGATGGTAAATTTAAAGTTCTCACATAAAAATGCAAATTTATAGTGTCTCCCATTGTTGAAAACGGCGAAAATTGGTTTTGACCATTTGAAACTGACTAGTGGTGCTAAACTAGCATGTACTTTCTCGCCATTAGTAATGGTTATGTAATACTATTTATACCACAATTTCTCTCCGAATTATTATTTGTAAAACTTTGAAATCGTAAATAATTTGGTGCGGAAACTAAGCAGTACAAAGAACAACGACCGCTCATCCATTCGTTTTCAAAATTAATACAATAAAGAAAATAATTTAAAATGAATTAATGTAAATATAATATACATAATGATATTAAAATGATATATGAAATAATACATAAATTTTGACTTAATTAGCATCCAACTGCATAGAGTGATTGAAAGCGTCTGACGGCTAGCAATATTTATATAACATAGATAGGTTTTAAATAATTTCTAATAGATTAATTTGTAAACGTATAACAAAATCTCCAATGTGAAAAACGAACATAGGAATATGAAATAATTTAAACTTACCACACGGCCTCAAGTTTCTAAATTCCTTCGAAATTTCGAAATTCGAAATAGTTTCGTAAAATTCAACACGATCTTTTTTGAAACTCTGTTTTTGATCAAAACATTCCATTAAGAAAAAAATGTATCTTCACAATTGTAGTTGATTGTAGTAGACGCCGATAATCGAAGTACACGCCAAACAAACTTTGATGTTTTTCAATTTTCGAGAAATCAGAGGTTTCAACGAACATGAGATCTGCACAAAATGTCATTAAGACTATTCGCCAACAAAATTTCATCAAAAACAATGGAGCTGTTTTGTGGGCAAAAGTGTTTAAACATATTAAAAATTGCCTATATTTCAAGCAAATTTACGCGAAAAATGCTCAATTTTTTGAAAAATTCGCATGATCTTATTTCAAAACCTATCTATAAGAAACAAATTTCATTAAGAAACAAAATCTCTATTTAATATTTTCGCTGTAGGAAGACGTCGAAAAATGTTTTGAATGTTTTCAATTTTCAAAAACTCAGAATTTTTAACCAACACGAGACTAGCGGTATTCTTTACAACGCCCTTTATAGTATCCGACAACAAAATTTAATCAAATTCTATGTCATTTTTTTGAAATTTTTGAAAATGTTCCAGGGGCTTCATGTATAGTACACCCAAAATTTAAAAAATCTATTTCAAATTTAAGGGGCCATGACATCATCCAGATCGGCACCATCCAGATCGGAGAATATTAATTTTGGAGAAAATCAGCTGAACAGTTTGACCGCTAGCGATGTTCACATACGGACGGACAGGCAGACTTTTGCAGTCACTCGACTTTTCAGTATCAAGGACCCACAAAACATGAATTCTGACTACATTACGTGTTAGAGAATTTTTTTTCCAATTTATGCACTTTTTCGTGTTACAAGAGTTTTCTTGTCAAAACTTAGCGGTATTTTTCGCGCAGTATTAGATAACTTTCTCTTCTCAAAAGGTTACTTCATAAGCGCGAGAAAATAAAAATGCACCCTTCCAGTGACACCAAGTACCAAGCTCTTTTAGCGAAATGACGCATGGTCTAAAATGATCACTCCCCCAGCGATAATGTACATAGCCATATATAAACATTATAGAATTGTCTGAACCATTGAAGTGTAGAAATGAAAAAGTACATAAAAATTACAATATTCTAAGGAACAGATCGTGTAATCCGAGGATTCTGAATGGTTGGTCCATTGGGAAACGACATCTTTCTTTTTTTCATTCGTACCAGGCCGCGGCGGATGGCTTATGGCCAGCGAGACGACGGATCTGTCCCTCGAGAGGACGCAAATCGAGTGGGGACCGCCGAGGACCGTCATGGGACTCGAGGGGGGGGGGGCTGCAATGAGTCCTCTCAGCAAGAACTATCCCCCTCCAGCAGCGGACTCGCACGCGCACATCGAGCCCCTACAATTCGTGGACAGTTCAGGATACAGGATAAATTGCAAGGGGCCGTGGCCACCATTGTAGTGAATGATTTTTGCGCGCGGATTTCAAATCTGATTCTGCCGATGACCGATGACATCATTATCTTTGCCTTTAGGCTAGTATAACAGAAATAAATATACAAAATGAAATACCAAACCATTAGCTGTGTATGGTTAAGTTAAGATACTTCTTCTATGTCAGCTGTCATTTTGCTTTAACAATAAAGATATGCACGTTTTCACACGAATGGTATTTAACATTTGTAATTAATTACTGTAAAGGATCAATACAGATGTTCTCCTCGTAATATTCCGTTTTGAAGAGTCAAACTGTACAAATTTGTACATTGAATTTAAATTTTGAGTAATGATTTTGTTCGTGCATTTAATATATTCCCGACAACTCTTAACCAAATTATATCATGTATGTTTTCGTACAGTGAAATACACGCACCGCGAAGAAAATTTTTATTCTAAACACCTAACTTGCCTCTATCACAGTCACAACGATGTCTTTCCATGTTGGATGATACGCACGTTTCCAGTAGAATGGCGGCCTTCAACTTATTCTGCGACACCAGCGCTCTCAGTGAGTCTCGTTTATTGTTACGTCTTTGGCGCCTGCCTTGAGGATATTTTGATTTTTTAATTAACTTTAATGTCCTGGTCAGCCTTTATGGTCTCACACCCTTTGTTTGCATATTGTTCCGAAGTACCCGTCGCGAGCTTCCCACATTGCACTGCTGAGTATTTATGTTTGTCGTAAATGCTGTCATTTGTGGTTTAGAACTTTCGGATTTTTGCGTGCCTTCACCATTTGATAGAACCTTGCTGGAAAAGTATGGAATCAATATACGAAGTTGTTTGAACTTTTAGAAGAAGTACTGTGGGGAGAAAAGGAAAATCAAGGTAATCGACAGCTGTTAATATCGCTGGCATTATAAACTGCTCGACATAGCAGAAGTCGATTCACAGGTCTCTTTAGCTGAGCCAGTTGTAATCACTTGAGTGTAGCCGGGCATTTCTCTCCTAATACTTTGTGACAACCGCTCTCTGCCGTCAACTGTTCTTGGTTCAAGCGAGGTTCGTCGGCTGCTGCGACAGCCACTGTGCTTCGCAAATGCCCGTTTACCAAATAGTGATCCGACATCGACAACAAAACATCGATGTTTCCAAACCTCTTTAAATTCGCACGCAACATAATTTAATTTCGCAGAGGCCGAGTGTATTTATTTTTTAATTAAAATTTAATATAGTAAAATCTGTCTAAACCGGAACCTATATAAACCAGAATCATATCTTAACCGGAAAATTTCTCTGGCTCATAAAGTTATATGGCACCTTACACAGCATAAAACGGAGTCTGTCCACCGAGGAAACGGGCCAGTTTTTCATGTCCGATAGGGGGAAATCTTTATAAAACGGAATTTCTGAGAATTTAATGCGATTGACAGAGACACAAGATATATTTAATATAATGAATGCATCTGCAAATCTGTTTTAAATTCTCTATCCCACGTGATTTATTCGTGGCGACCGCACTGTGAAGGAGAGGGGCTTTAGCTGAGAAGTTGAATTCTACCTTGGGGCCTCTTGTCTTTCAAGGAGTAGGCCGTAGGGGAATTCCCCCTACTCCTCCCTGACCGAGGGAAGGTGTATGGGTACATGTATTCGCGTCTCTCCTTGCTCCACGTTCAAAATCGCAACCCCTCAGTCAGAGAGGAATTAATTAATTGGATTGTTGGTGAATTTTTTATCAGAGAGGAATTGCTTAAGGCCATGCGAGAGTATCAGAAAATCATAATTCTTTGGGCTGTGACCCACTGTACGTTGAAAGAGACAGCAAGAAGTCCGATTGCGTCCATTAGGCTGTGAGATGGTGTGCATTTATGAGTTTCACAATCAGTTAATGAATCCGAAAACCAAAAGCTCTAACATTATATAACATTAGATGAAAAGGCCAAACTTATGGATGCAAGAGAAACTCAGAAGCTGTCAATGAAGAATGTTTAATACTCATTTATTGGTGATTAATTCCATAAATACGTTTAGGTAAATTCATTTTAATTATCATAATAAAATCATATAATTTTACTTAATTTTAAATACTTCGTTACTTACATTAACTTTCTAGTTTCAGAACGGATATATCAATATAACAAGAGTCGTTAAATGAACAACTCTGCAGAAAACGAAAACCTCACAAAACCGGAACTTTTTTGTCCCGATGGATTACGGCTTCGACGGATTTTACTGTAATTTGTGTGTGAAATCGTGAGTGTATTTGTGTGTGTGAATATCTGTTTTTACGAGGGTAGGTGAAAATCTTTAAATTACGCTGGGTAGCCCGTACTACCCAGCGTGTCAGATTTTTACTCACTAAAACTTAACCTCCCTTCTCCTCCATTCTCTCGTAGCCGTCTACAGGCATTTAATCGCGGAGGGAGGAATAGTGACCCAGTCACATGAAGTTAGTCAAGTGAGGGATCAGAGATATCCCTCCTTACTTTCTCTATGTGTCTCAATTCCAGCAATACGTCTTGTTCAAATTTACACATCGACCTCCAATTGCTTTCAGAAATAAGCATACATGCAACTACGTGTTCTAGATGCATCTGGCCTATACCAAGTATATCCGCAGTGACTCAACGTTGAGGTGCGAAACGTTGGCCCACGAAAAACAACGTGATCGTCGTCCTCAACATCAGGTTCGTACACAGGATACTGTGGAGAATCATCCTGTTGGAATCTGTAAAGGTAGTGTAACGTATTAGCCAGCGTGCCTCATGGCATCTATTTGGGGACGCTTGGTTGCGGATTAGTCTCGCCACAGGAAGTAGGGTTTTTCCGTAAAGGGAAGAACGCGGAGACGGGAGACACAAGGCTTTGGGTGTCTTCCGGCTTATAGAAGCTTTTCACTGTTATAACAAGCGAGGGGGTGGCGTGACGTAGGAGGTCACGTGGGCCTCGCCTATATAACAGAGTGTACGGAGCCAGTAGGCAGGTTCTGGAGACGGTGGGAGAACCTCGTGCGTGTGCACAAAACTTGGCGCCAAGACGGTGCACATGCGAGCCAGGCTCGCGAGGCTGGAGTCATTAGTTGACGAAGCCTGCGGACTTTATGTCCTTGGGTGACTGCGGTCACGGGGGAGCGATGCTGTGTGCGTGCTCCGAGGTGAAGAGTGGTTGAGTGCCACGATTCACGCCGATTCTCAATCGAATAAGATCGCTCCTGCGATCGAGGCAAACCAGCCGTTGGTGCGCCAGAACGGACTTTGTGTCCCAGCGTGACATCCGGTCACGGAAGCTAGGCTTTGTGCGCGCTTCAAAAGTAAGAGTGGCGAATGCCACAATCAAAACCATCTTCAATCGGGTTTTGGATCGCTCCCGCGATCAGGGGATAGTAGGTCTATCAGAGCTAGGGTGTAAGTAGATTATTAAGTGTATATATTTGTTTTGTTTTCTTGTTAATAAATATATTTGTTATACGAAAGCTCTGTGTCTGTGGTCGCTGTGAGTATCTATGACGTCACAGTAGGCTCTGAAGGAACCATACCCCATTAGAAGCTGCGTTAGGTAATAACATACCCTGCCGTGCTTTTGACTGATCCACGATTCATCTATGGGAATACGTTTGGTTATGTTCTTCTAAACTTGGAGGACGAGCCCCATCGTTGTTCTGCTAATTGTTCCGAGTAGTTCTGCTTCCCATCTCATTTCTTGTAATGCCTCTTAAGTTCACGGGTCATTCTATCTAGTGGGCTATGACGGAAACTGCTTCATTGCAGACAGTGCGGAACGAAAAATGCAACCCTGAGTTCAGATAATCGATATATTGAAGCCATGTCTCTTACATAGATCTTCGTACCTATAGTTTTGGCCCAAACTGGTGAATCGTAGAGAAGAACCGATGTGACAACCCAGACAAGCAGATTTCTCTTTTCATGACTAGGCTAACTTTTATGACTTTCATGACTTTCAGCTAACCCTTTCTTTGATATTGCAGCTCGTATACAATAGCCTGATGGTCGCTGTGTGTGTAGTGTTCAATGATTTTCCAGCATACTCCCATTCACAACAAGCTACCTAGAAATGGTCAAAAACGTTATGGTCACCACTGATCCTACACCACCTCTGCGGAATGTGTATCTTCGGTGTTAACGAGCACTACATTTAAGAGAGATAATGAGTCAAGCACACCTCGACTCTTTTTTTCGCTGCCGAACTACCCCACTCCACAGCCCACATGTTGAAGTTCCCAGCTATCTCGAGAGGACTTTGTCCTCTAGCATCAAGAACTAGACGGTCAAGGAATTGCTCAAACGGATCAAAAGTATAGTTTGGTGACGCGTAGCAGTTGTAAATATAGATTCCATCTATTAGAATCCAGACGAATCCAATTTCATCTCGAGTCATTACTTGTTAAAATGGACGTTTCCCACATGCTCAAATTGCTGCTTTGTTGCAGTGGTCGGATACCCATGATGAATCATCGCGATTTCTATATTGTTCACACAGAATCGCGACGTGTCTCCCATTTTCTCTCAGAAGGTGCAAGTGTGAAGTGGTGAGTAAGGATTTACACCACAAGGAAACAGACTCGAGGGGACTATTCAATTTATTTACACAACAAGTACAATATTTACAAGCCCACACTCTATGGCTAACTACCTAACTTTAGCCTCCCTTTCTACACGCCTTGCAGTGGTGCACGCGACTAGCCAACTAGACCGGCTGCCAACTCAGCATTTGACGAGCCTCGGCAGACACACGATCTGTCCTGCAGTGGTAGAGAACCATTAAACATCGAACACATCGAAACACTACCTCGTGCATGCAGCTCTCCGTGCCAGCCTTGGCGGTTAACATTTTTGCGAGGAAAGTACACTGCTCTGCGTCGTTTAACTGGAGCCAGCCACCTTCTCTTTAGAAGAGTCCTAGTCTGGTATTGCACCTTTTGTTCGGGTGGCTATTTTTAGTTACCCACACACCTCTACCTTGCAGACTGTCTCTCTCAGCACAGGAAGCTAAGCCTATGATGGTACACTAGAATATCCTGAGCAACTTCACAATGGTTCAGATTTAGCGGTCTGTGTTACACCCGGTAGAATGTTTCCTGTCTTTGCCGTTTTGTACACACAGGAGGCCCTTTGGATCCTTCGTGCATGAGATCATCTTGTGATCATCTTATCCGTTCATGCACAGCTATTATCCGTCACGCCGGCTCTATTCATGTCTCCAAAATCTACACTATGACTACTGAACTACACTATGGGAAGAAAATAGCAAGAATAAACGAAAACGAAATAGAGGCACAAAAATGTAGAGGGAGTTAAAATTAATTATAAAGGTGGAGAAAGTGAAGAGGGGAAGGGAAGCAATATGAATACAAAGTTCTTATTGTACATATATGTAGTTTTCTAGTCGAACTTAGATGGCTGGATTCTAAAAGATAATCTGTAACAGAAAAAGAAACAGAAGGCAGACAGATGTACAAGATAAATATTATACAATATTAAGAGTGCAAAAAAATCATAAAATACAATAAGAGTGACAATGCGTGAAAATCTTATCTAATATGTAATTATTAGCTTTCGATTAGACAGGAAGATTCCGCGTTACGGCTCTCAGTGATAGTGTGAAGAAGAAAAAAGTTTAGAAGAACACCGTGACATCTTGTAGTGTAATCGAATTCAGTCAGTGTGATAGTGTAGGTGGTGTTTAATAGGTTGTGAAAATGGGAATAGGAACTTGTATTATCTCTAGTTAATTGCTTTCATCCAATCACTCAGTTGAGTTTTAAATTTTCTGAAATCGCTAATTTGTTTTAGATGTGTGGGTTGTGAGTTCCAAGTTCTAATTGCAGTAACAGTAAATGATTTAGAGTAGGATATCGTGTTGTGCAGAGGAATGCATAGTAATCGAGAAGAACGTGATCGTCCAAGCATCAGTACGAGTATTTTAAAGATGTGCAATAAGTGCGTTAGATACCAAGATTATTAAAATTATTCAATATTTTATGGAAAAGGAGGAGGCTATGCAAAGTTCTCCTTTTCTCAATTGAGACAATTTTTGTTTGACCGTAAAACTCGGATACATGAACGAATCTCCTAAGATCGAATATGAAACGATTGCATGCATTTTGTGCTATTTGTAATTTGGATTGTTGCTTGAGCGTTAAATCCGTAAGCAGCAAATCACAATATTCAAAATGAGGCATTATGAGCGCATTTACTAAGCTTATACGGGTGTTAATAGGGAGTAGTTCTCTGGCGAGTTTTAAGAAATGGACACCTGCGAAGACGTTTTGGCAAATCTTACACACTTGTATAAACCAGCGTACAGAATCTTTTCAGGACGATCTCTTCAATAAAGACTGTACGTTTGCTTGGTTCGAACACACAGACAGTAGAGATATCTTGCTATTTATTTCATTTCATACTTTTATTTATATTTATTTCATACTTTAACTTTTACAAAATTGTGATTATGGGGATATTTCATCCACGAACAAAACATCTAAAATGTATAAACAAGGAAAATATAATGCAAAAACAGTTATCACACAACATCAATGTATAAAAAGGTATTGGCTTCAATATATCAATTTTTAAAACATCGATATTTTTATTGAAATATCGATATGTTTAAAACAATGGCATCGATGTCGCAACCCTACTAGCAAAGACATTGACGTTGCTTAATTTAATTCTTCTATGCATAGGGCTTATTCTTTGACAGCGAGGGTATGTAATAGACTGTTTGTGCACCCTCGAACATTAAACCACTATCGATCGTCTGCGTATGCGCAGTTCAAGTTTCGCATCAGTTGAGTGCATCTGCACATGCGCAGAAGATCGATAGTGCTGTCCGCTGTGGCGTACACAAACTCTCTATTTAGGCCGGTCGGTTGACCTCTCTACAATTCCCTGACAGACCCCGCTGTGTGATCTCTTCCCGATCTACAGATCGAACTACGCGGATTTAGGACGATTACCATTCGCCAGTAGTGCTAATCAACTAGGCGGAGAGTACTTTTGGTAAACGGATTTTAAACGTTACATGGTTTTACCGACAGTAACACCAAAAACGTTTCGCAAAAATTGTTAAATGAGTTTATAACAGAAAATGCAGATTGCAGCGTGTTTTTGCATTGCGAAAATGATTTGCTGCAGTTACATCAAATGAATGCGGTACAGGCCCCAGGCAGGTATAAGCTGTTTAGTGACGTCACTATGATGACGTTCAAGTTCCCGATTGGATGAAACCGTCAACAGCTGATACCTGCGAAATGTAGAGTTGGAAAAATCGCAGTATAGCTAATTAGGTCCACCACTGTCTGCAGGAGAATTGAAAATGGAAGCGGCGAGCTGTCCTGTTGAGTACTCGTGATTTCTCCGGTCGATGACAGAGAAATGCCAGAGCGGTACCCTAATAACGTAGCCGCGAACCGCGCACGATATTTTCTTTCTCACTATAGTCCTGACCTCTTCCCTCACACACATACACACACGCGCACACATACACGGTACACACATATCAGGAAGCTTAAGAGCATTTTCCAGCTGGCGCGGTATCCCACCGGTGGAGATAGCTATAGGCAGACAAGAAGATAGAAGACAAGAAGAAAAATAGTAGGGAGTTTTTTCACCCTCGAACGTTCAAGCAATCGACAGCAAGATCGATATTCTGCGCATGCCCTGTTCGCGTTTTGCACCATTTTTTTGTATCTGCGCATGCCCAAATTGCAGTCTATCGCTGTCCGCTATGTCATGCAAAGACTCCCTCATCATTCAAACCGAGGTTGAAGGCAGCGGAATCGGAAATATAGAAAGACAAGCGTGGCCACATACTGTCGAGACGGTTCGTAGGGCAGCCTCCTCCTCCTTCTCGCACCACTGCCGCGTTTCCCACCAGCACCGCGGAGTCGATTGAGAGTTGAGCTGGCAGGAGGCCGCTCAGCAGAGTTCCTGACCTGCGCTGCTCTCTCAGCGGCGGTGAAGACCCGCGTGATGACACACCGCTGACACGTGTCGCACGGCAGTCCCCGCGCCATCCCCCTCTCTCTCTCCCTCCGCAGCCACCACCGCCACCGCACTTTTCCGCCGGCGGGGCAGGGCGGGGAGCGTGCGGGGCGGGTAGGGCCGCACTTTATGAAGACGGATCCGCCCCTAAACTCGCAGGCGCTATCAGCCCGGGCAGGCAATTCGCCGGCCCCGGGCGCACGGGCAGCGCCGTACTTCCACCTCGCGGGGCGGGGGCGACGTGGCAACGGCGGGG
>BOPP01000015.1:8707740-8792996 GCA_017312745.1 Gryllus bimaculatus | reverse complement strand
CGGCGGTGCGAACACCGTGTCCAGGCTTACTGGCGGCCGCCACGCGAAGTGAATCCCGCCGGCCGCGGTCACCGCGCACGGAGGCGCCCAAGCGCCGCTCGGCCCCTTGGGCCCCGCGCAGTGGGTCCGGCGCGCCCGCACACGGGCGTCGAAGACCTGAATGTGTTTGCTCTTGGCTGATGTAAACTGGTACACCAAGTACAAAATAACTTCCGGTTGATAGCTTCTGGGCGTGTCAACTACATTGGTCATTATTCCTGTATGTGTGATGCGTGTTAGATCTCGTGAAGTAGCGGTATTTTTCCTCTCGGTGGTTTGTGTTGCGCCATTGGGTCCTCCCCTTCCAGGTATCCCCCAGTGGGGCGCCGCCCCAGCAGGGACGTATTACCCGACTGGGTTTCCGATGTATATGGTAGTAAATGTAAGGGTAAACTGTGCGTAAGGGAAGATGTGAGGAGAAGAATAAGGAAGGAAAGGTCACGCGCGTTCCTTGACCCGTTTGTTAGGGAACTGCTATGGCATTCGATTGGTATTGATGGCTCGATTGAATTGTGACAACCTCTATAAATCCCCTCCTGGCAATAAATTCCACCCATCTTTTTAGAAACACTTGATGCCCTGAAATAACTCATTCGGTCGAAGCGACCTTGAGGCTGGAGTCTGGATCTCGTGGTGGGAGTGAACACGCCACACTCTGGGCTCTCAGTCTGTTCGGGATTTGCAGCGGTTAACTGATGTCTTGCGATCGCACCCTTTGAATGTGACGCAATCGTGATCTACTATCACCGATACAGAACGCATGCAGACAATGTTGAACAGCAAACACGTTTCCCCGCATTAGCTGCAAGTTTTGCTAGGGACACAACCGTTAAGGGTAGATGAAGTCCTAAATTTTCCAATGTTCATTCGCTTAGTTCTGTAAAAGTTTAGAAGGAGATTGATGGAAATATTTTATGTAATTACAAGCAGATTGACATTTTTGTAATAGTTTTTTTAACTTACAACATATTTGAAATTAAAGTCAGAATGTTTACAATACATGTTCAGGACGTTTACACAGTAATCCTGATGTATAATGTATTTAATGTACACACATTGCTACCATATAATAATTAATGCTTCGTCTCCATAATATTGAAAATATGTACTTGACGACTTTCAGAGATATTAAGACAAATGTGTTCAGTAATATCATTTTTCAGAAACCAGCATCTAAGTTAATCCTTCTAAGTACTTCACCTCGTCACGGTAAGAAAGAAAAAAAGCACTTTTCTGCATAAATAATTAAAGAAGATAAAGCACTGTAGCGTAAGTAACATTCAAGAATGAACTTTTGTCTAGCATTTAGTGAAAACCAGATCCTTCTACATGAATTCTTTCAAAAGTTATAACGTAAAGCTTGTAACAGAAACCGCTGCCAATTAAACTTATTTAGATGAAAGTAGAAAGTATCAAAAAATATTTTAAAACGTAGTAATACATAGTACATTCTTAAAAGTTTAAAAAATGTTTAAAAAAACCAACGTCGAATATTCAGATGTTTGATTTATGGCTCCCTTTCAAAGTTTATGCACATATGAAGTTGATTGCTTTTTCTATGGGGTTCATCGAAAAAAATCACTGCGTACTAGGTTGTGTTGGACCCTTAAACTGCAATCTCCCTCTGGGTTCGGAGGTGTATTGCCAAGGAGTTGATGGTCATGAACCCGTGTACTGGCGACATTCGCTTATTCCGAAGTCTATTCAAACGTCACAATACAATTGAAAAGTTGGCACACTGCCTAAAACACAATGTCTTTTGGTATTGCAGATCCAAATAACTTTAGGTCCTGATATTATATTTTCATTTCAGATTACATTCATTGTAGATCATTATCAGTTTTTGAAGCATATGCATGAGGATATTATTTTTCGAAAGATGGCAGGCCTCCTGGAGAGGTTCCAACGAACTGGCCATTGCTTGTGTTTTGCGGATTGTTCGTCTTTTGTCATTCTATTTGCTTAGTTTTTTTTTTCTTTACGCATTGTTGAGGTAAGGGAGTTAATACTTAGTCAAGAGTATAGGTTCGTTATAAGGAATTTTTGTTTTTCAAAAATGTAAAATTGTTCACAAAATTGATTTAGTAAAATTTTTTATCAAAAAAGTTAATGTTGTTTGAGTGACCATTTGAAATGTAGGATTGCTGCATAAGTCATATTAAGGAATTAATACGACAACCACGTATGTTGTTTAAGCCAATATTTCTCAACCCTCCACTTCAGATAGTAATTTTAGTGATTTGCCTTCATTGTATTATCACCATTCAAATAAGATTTTGTGGTTGCTATGCAATTACTTTTATAGCATAAGCTGTTTCCGAACCATAAGGTGTTTCATTTTTCTAAAATGGCGCATCATAAAATACATTAATTACTGAAAACAGACACACAAAATCTAAATTATTACTGATATTTAATTAATTACACGTGATAATACAATTTTCAACACACAAAAAACAAACAGAGCAAAGCACATCCAATTAAAATGCCTAACATTGTTAAGTGACAGAGCCTCTCATTATTTATTTATATAACAACATTACGACCTGTAATCACGACTACAAGACTAACTTTGTTCAACACAGCAAATACACTTATGAAGGAACTACAAATAAAATCTAATAACTACTTGAGAAAACTTACAAGATAATACTGGCATATTAATAATAAACATATAGTACACATGGAGCAAGTATAATACAAGAACATAATCTCAGAAAATCACAGAAAATTGATTTCAATCTCATTCAGAATTCCAGCAAGATACTATTCAAACTTACAGAAACTACTCATAGCAAAAAACATGGTAACAGGTAATGCTCACGCTTTCAAAAAAGAAATTCAAAACGCCTGGTGTAGTATATGTCCTACCCAAAATTACCAGCACTATTTCTGTAATATTAACAACAGTCTTCTTGTTGTAACATAAGTACATACATATAAATTGATATAATTATACCTTTCTCTCTTCAAAACGACACACTATTTACTATAAATAAATGATACTTCTCTCCTGAAAGGCAATAATTCTGACCAATCAGAATTAATTTTTTTAAAACGATGTTTTATGTGAGCCTCCCGCCCTCTCCCCCAATAGGCTTAGTGGTGAATCAGACTGATGGGGTAACGGATAGTTACACCCTAGTTAGCGGGTTCAAACTCAACAGAAGCTGTGGATTTTTAAGAGCTAAAAAATGCTTGGTGCATCTTCTTTCAGAGAGGAAGTAAAGCCGGCTGCCCCGTATTGTAGATTCACTGCATATAAAGAATCCTCGAGCCAAGAAGGAGCCTCTAAGCAAAAATTCAATTTGCATGAGCGAGCGAGTGATGCCTCCTTTCTCTGATAAACGGTGATTGAGAAAACTTACCAAAGAATCCTGGCAATATTAAACATTCAAAACACATAGAGTAAGTAGAACTCAACGACTTATTCTAAGAAAATCACAGGATAATTGGATCGTTTATTTCAGAAACCCGTCAATCGCCAAATTACTCGTTTCGAAAAAACTGTGAATAAGTCTCCCAATTTTTCAGATTTTAAAATATTTTTTGTGTTAAAGGAGTTGATAAATGAATATTTTTCATATAACTATGCACTAAACGATGTGTCTATCCTCCCGGAACAATAATCCGTCACTAAAGCGTGTTTTGTATTTTGGCGTTTGACGGGTTTCTGAAATAAACGACTCAATTGAAAGGAGCATAGCGGAGTTTGCGTGCGGAAGTGTAGGTTCGATAGCCTGAACCTCGCCACGAAAAAAGAGCATAATTGAATTGAATGCCCATCAGCCGCGTTGTTCCGTGACACTGTGGCTGTGCGGTCGGGGAATGGCGCGAGCGCATCAGCCGAATTATTATTTGCGAGCTGAGTGGTCGGCGGGGAGCGGTCTCCGAGCCCCCCCTGACCCCCGCCCCCCGCCCGGCCAGCAAAGGCGGGGATTTGCCTCTTGACCGCGGCGTCGCCCGACGACACTCCCCGGCAGCGGAGGGCACGGCTCCGGAGGGGATTACAGCGGGAAACTCAGATTTGTCGCCTCGACCTCCTACTTCAGGGGATAACCGAGTTAAGAATTTTCTCGACGCGTCTCTCTCTCTCTCCTTCTTGGTATGTTGTTCATGTGTACGAACGAAGTCTTAAAATAAAATTTTATTTGGTTATTTCGGAGCAGACGGTTTGCCCTGGTCTGTGAGAAGAGTTCATTTTACTTACGGTGTTTATTGTCTGTTCATTCACTATCTATTATTCATATATAAAATTTTATTTGGTTATTTAGGAGCAGACGGTTTGTCCTGTTCTGTGTAAGGTTCATTTTACTTACGGTGTTCATTGTCTGATCATTCACTGTATATTATACATATTTATTACTTTCTTTTAATAAACGGCATTGATCACATGCGGGAAATCCGGTCTCCGCGATCAGTAAGACAAACCAAACTAGATCAGAGAGGTACAGAGAGGCAGTAATATGTTCTTCCTAAACAAACTAGAAATTCTAAAACGGCCCGTATTTGCTCCCCCGTATTATCACGCAATATTGCATTAAAAAAACTCAAATTTTCGAAAATTATACATGACCTATTGCAAAATCCATCTTTAAGAAACAGATTTCTTTAAGGGGAAAATCTGTCTTAGATATGTTAGTTGAAGGAAGACTGAAAAAATTTCGAACTTTTGCAGTTTTCGATAAATCAGGTATTTTAACCAACGTGAGACCAGCTCTATTCTCTTAAACGTCCTATATACTATCCAACAACAAAATGTAATCAAAACCAATGTAGCCATTATTTTGAAAATTTTTCAAACGTCCCAGGAGCTAAAGTACCCCCGTCCAAAAAATTAAATATTGGTTTCAAATTCAAGAGGCCGTGACACTAGTCACTTCGATTGGGAAATATCTATTTTGGAGAAAATCGGTTTAGCTGCACGGTTTAGGCGCACACAGGCGGACAGACAGACGGGCGGGCAGAATGATAAACCTTTTGCTGTCATTCGATTTTTCGGTATTGTGATGGTTCCAATTTTTCCTTTAGTGAAATAAACCAACTAATAACCAATAAATGAAAATATCTATTTATTTGAAGGTCAATGGTTTTATGGTATACACCATAAACTAGATGAAAGTAACTTACCTTACTTTTTTGATTAAATCAAAAAAACTATTTTTAAGATTCAAATCAAAATAAAACATTTATATAACATTAAACAATAGTTAAGGAAGGAAACAATAACAGAGAAAAGAGTTTTATGTAAACAATTAAAAGAAAAACAACTTTACGGTCCATTCGTATTCCAATATACTTCCTCCTGTTCACGGGCACAGGCTGTCAAACATTACTCATATCTTTCCCAAATCCCTCAGCTCCTCCAAGACATGCACTCCTTGTTGACGATTAAATTACTCAGTCCACTTTATTTATTTATTTATTTATTTATTTATTTATTTATTTATTTATTTATTTATTTATTTATTTAATGTATTTCGTCGTTCACCCGACCAAACGTCACGTTGATCTCAGTAAGACATTCATTCCAATTATGGTTATTGGCTTTTTATTTTTATTTGAGTGTCTTGTCTGTCTCTGGTATTCGTCATATTTTTATACAGGTGGGACGTTCACATGGACATTGTAATAGCTTTGAATATCTAGACTCTTTACAGTATTAAGGAGATACAAAACATGTATTCTGGCTCCACCACGTGATATGGGATTTCCCCCTTAAATTTAGCAACTGGATTTATCCACTTTTTCGTTACTGTAATAAGGATTTTTCTGCCAAAAATTCGTCGTTTTTCGGGACCGTATTACATAGCTTTCTCTCTACTCCGTAGGGAAAGGTAAAGAGACGTTACGTGTGTGAAAAAAAAGAACATTCACCGCACTTACGACGTAAGTGGTTGATACTCCAGGAAAAAATAAACACTCACTTACTTCACTGACTGAATTTCTTTCTTCCCTGGATTATGTTTACATGAAGGTGAATATTGAAAGACGAATCGTTGCGGAGGCTTGCGAATTGAATGATAATTCCGAGTAGGGATTTGAGAAACTAACCGTACCACAATCACGTAATGAAGAAACCCATGACCTACACTACACCCGTAGTCTACGGCTCCGTGAACTTGGATTGACGCTGGTGTTTAGTTGTTTGCGAATATTTTTCAGTTTTGTGGTATGCTTGTATTTTTTGCCTACTTTTTGTGCTTAGCAGTGGGCATCCCCAACAAACTGGGAGATGCGGCTCCATCGAATGACAGAAATGTAATTTCCAAAATTCAGAACACTTACAGAAAACGTAAGCAATTCATATAAATTAATTAAACTAAGTTCTCTAACTGTATATTGAAACCTTACTTACATAATTTAATGTGGAGAGTCCGTGTCAGATATGTTCACATACTGAATACATGATTCTGGCTTTGATTTCCAATGTGTACTGAACTTTTTATATCAGTTATACAATAAGATAATGATATTGACGGTTATAGATTTCATCCAAAACCAAAAAGAACTTGGTTTTGAAAATAGGGTGACCGCACTCCGACATTTTGCAAAAGGTCCTACGGTTTGGACAGGTTTTCCACAAATAAAATTATTTTATTTCGAAAATTTCACTACTATGGTACATCTTGTAATAATGAAAGATCTTCTACACACTCGTTTTCGCAGCAACGCTCGAAGACAAGTCACTGCTGCCGGGAAAATCATTGCAAACACCGTGAGCAATGGAGCTCGAAGCTCCGTGGCAGGGGGAGGAGTTTGCTCAAAGGGCGCGACATCGAAGACGATGTTTTCAAAACATCGATTTGCCTATAAAAATATGCATTGAAGCCGATGTTTTTTAAACATCGATGTTTTTGGATCCATGTTTTGCTAATGAATGAAAAAATTCTCATAACCACAAATTAGTAAAAATTAAAATACGAAATAGTTACTGATGGTATCACAGTGTTCGTCCTTGAACCAAACGAACACGGCTTGTATTGCCTTTGAGCACCCTACTTTCCGTTGTCCGAGATTATTTTAATTCCCTGGTTTTTCCTTAATTTTTTTCAAAGTAGTCCTCGCCACTTATTTTGCACTATTAACTTTGTTTTCAAATACATTTTTATAGTAAATTAATGTGCACGGCAAGTGTTAAATCATATTTTTTTGGGAACAAATGTAAGAGTAGAGGAAACTAAAGGGACTCGAAAACATCGCTGTTTATAAACATCGATGGTTTTTGAACGATGTATTTTGAACATCGATGTTTGGCATCATCAATGTTTCGTGGTCGATACTGCGTCCCTAGTTTGCTCCGGAGCACACAGACTGTTTGTGAAGAGCGGGAATCGATGGTTTTTGAACGATGTATTTTGAACATCGATGTTTGGCATCATCAATGTTTCGTGGTCGCTGCTGCATCCTAGGTAGCTCCGGAGCACACAGACCGTTTGCGAAACGCGGGAATCAATAGTTTTTGAACGATGTATTTTGAACATTGTTGGGAACGATGTTTGGCATCATCGGTGTTCCGTTGTCGATGCCGCATCCCTAGTTTGCTCCGAGGCACACAGACTGTTTCCGAAGTGCGGTAATCGATGGGATTTTGAACATCGATGTTTGGCATCATCGGTGTTCCGTTGTCGATGACGCATCCCTAGTTTGCTCCAGGGCACCTAGACCGCTCGCGCAGCGCCAGGAAGCGCACGGGCGCCGCTCGGGCGGTCGCCGGCCGTGCGCGGCCGACGGACTGCCATGAGACGCCGCCGCCCATAAATCAGGAAGCGCGCGCACGTATTACGACAATTACCAGCTAATCGCTGCCATTGGGCCCTTTCGGCGAACTGCGCCGGGATGATACTGCGGTCGAGCACAGCCCGGGCCTAGAGGGACGGCGCCGAATGAGGGAAAATGCCCCAAATTACGTTCATTTCGCCTCTTCGCCTCCTATTTCGTCTTCTACGAGAACAATAATTTTATTATAGCCTCGTTTCCAGTAAATATATCTCGTTTACAGGTTTGCTGAGAACGACTTAGAATGACGGCCTTTCCATGGCTGTTGTGAAGTATTGCTACAGTTACATGGCAATATCAATTTTAGCAAAGGAACGCATGAAAGTGTCTTTAAAAAATAATTATGTTTATTCATTGCAACATCTCTCACACTAAATAAAATCTTTATGGTTTAACCATCACTATTTATGGACTTAAATAGTTCAAAGTGCAATGTACAATGTTACGTTCTTATGGTTTCTAAATTTCGTTCGATTTTGTCGCCGGATTGAATTTTATTTATTTATATATTTATTTATTTATTTATTTATTTATTTATTTATTTATTTATTTATTTATTTATTTTCAGAATGGCCGTACTAGCTTCTAAACTCAAAAATATGTATTATTTTCACTTTCTAAAAGTTTTCCTTTTCCATCATCACCTTGCTAATACATTAATCTACTAACCCTTACTAGTTGACGGATATTGAAAAATTGTTCCCTATGCAAACAAAATAAAAACTTGAGCACATTTTAAAAAATTAAAATGTTTTCTTTAATTGTATAACATGAGGTATGCAAACGATAGCAGAATTGGTGGGAAGCCTAGAGGCTGGCAGCTTAGCATATCCGCGTGTGCATATTCTGTATTATTCCAATGATATCAGGAAAAATATCTACAAAACCGTTCTAAATCGTAAACTTAGGATTTGCTCGCAGAAGATAGAATTCAACTGTTTCCAATTTTAATCATACAATTATAATTTAAATTTGGAAAAAAGTAATGTCCCAGACATTGATTGATATTTCGCAATATGAAAAGTGAACTACCACTACAAAGAGATTGAAAACGAGCCAAAATTGTTCACTCTCCTCATCATCTTCCTTTACATGCATCGTATGTCCTATCTGTTTATCAAACTCTAACATTTTATGTAACGAGAAGTATTTATTCATCATACGCAACTGTTTTTATTATAACTTCAGATTGTATACCACCCTGGTCGTTGTTTTGGGATGATTGGCATTTGCTCCTTCTCCTTTATTACTGCATTTTAATACTCGTAGTAATGAGTTCTGTACTAGTAGGAATATTATTGAACTATACTAATTTAACTTATTCAGTTGCTAAACATCATTCGGTGAATAGTAAGCGCTAGACTACGAAGGAAGAAAATAGTAAAGTGGATTCGTAGCCTTCCGTGGCCGGAGTCACTTGACACTTCGCTGTCCGCGCAGAGACGCGTCACAGTCAGTCGACCTACCGTTCCGGCCATGTTGTGGCCTTCTTCGGAGTTACACTGCAGTATATGATGACCGAAACGTCAGCTCGACCGTCTGTGATGCCTCTGGATCCACACAGCAAAATATTATAAGGTTACAGTGAAGGAAAACGAGAAGGAAAGGAAAAAAGTAATAGTGGAGAGAAGAAGAAGAAGAAGCAGAAGAAGAAGAAAAAGAAGAACGGGTCAGAGGTGAAAAAGAAATAGAGCACGAAGGAAAAGAAGAAGAAGGAGAAGAAGGAGAAGGATAAGAAGAAGGAAAAGGAGAAGAAGAAGGAGAAGAAGAAGGAGGAGAAGGAGAAGAACTAGAAGGAGAAGGAGAAGAACGAGGTGAAGGAGAAGAACTAGAAGGAGAAGGAGAAGAACTAGGTGAATAAGAAGACCTAGGAGAAGGAGAAGAACTAGAAGGAGAAGGAGAAGAACTAGAAGGAGAGGAGAAGAACTAGAAGGAGAAGAAGACGAACTAGAAGGAGAAGGAGAAGAACTAGAAGGAGAAGAAGAAGAACTAGGTGAATAAGAAGACCTAGGAGAAGGAGAAGAACTAGAAGGAGAAGGAGAAGACCTAGAAGGAGAAAGAGGAGAAGAAGAACTAGAAGGAGAAGAAGAAGAAGAAGAAGAAGAAGAAGAAGAAGAAGAAGAAGAAGAAGAAGAAGTGAGGGATGGGATACGACAATAACAAAAGGAGGAGGGGAGGTGGACAATTAGGAGAAAAATCAAAAGGAAGAGGAGGGGAAGGAGGGGAGGAAGAAAGGAGGAGCAAACATTAGAATGGGCTATTTTCCCGCGGTCTTCGGGCTGCCGTTCCACGTCGCTTCCCTGGACCAGCCAGCGCCCGCGCCCTCGGCGGCCCTTCTAGTATCCCGCCGCCCGAGGGCCCTGGTGGCGCCGCGAGGCCGCCCTCTCCTCCTCCCCCTCCCCCTCCCCCTCCGTTGACTCTTCCGCGCTCGGCGCCGCGTCGCTCCCCTCGGCCCATATACATCAAATCAGAGGCACGGCGCCGTCATTATTGCTGTTACCTTCCAATTGTCGGGGCGGTAATGTGAGGGCAAGGGGCCGCGCAGGTGGAGGCGGCTGCGGTCAGCGCGGGAGGCGGGAATTTACGGCGCCGTCGCCCCCGCCGTCGCCCTTCGCTGGGCCGCACGCTCGCCCGCCCCCGACGCCCCACAGTGGGACACAATCCACAAGTGCTCAACAACATGAAAATCTATATAAAAATAAATAAAAGGGAATGGGCGTATGTCTGTCGTATGTAGACCCAAAAACTACTGGGCCGATTTTGCTGTACTTTTCACACTTTGTTCTTATTAGTATTTAAATAGTGGTTTGAATTAAATCGGCACTTGCGGGGGCGTTGTTTTTGCAACGTCAATCGCTGAGGTGGGCATTACGCCGTTCCTGGAGGACCTTGTTTGAAGTGCAATCTATGTATAACGTTTTGAACTACGTGCCTCGCTTCGACTCGAAATGTCGAATAAAAGTTGTGATCTTTGTAGATCCTGCTTTCTGGAGGAAATCTTAACCAAATGCTGGATGTTTGAATCAAATGCTAGATGTCTGAACCAAATGCTGGATGTCTGAAGGAGATGCTGGATATCTGAACCCAATGCTGGAATACATTTCTCGACTATTTGACTTACAGTTAGAGAGAATCGCTTCCTTCATGTTGCACAAGACAAGCTTCATAAGGCAAGGCGAGCAAAAATTGCCCTATATGCATGGGCGAATCCAAAAAGTTGTTCTGCAGGGCCAACATTAGTTGATTTATCAAAAACAAAAACAAAAAATTAATAATGTTTAAAAAATTGTCGAAAATGGACTAATAATTAAAGACTTGGATCGTAAAGTACTTCTTTGAACGCGAGGCGTTTTGGCTCTCCCCTTCTAATAACCGCCGCTTCCTCTGGTGCTTTTGGGCCCAGTCTGAACCACTGTGCGCGCCGCGCCGGCCCTCGCCGACAGTGGACAGCGGCAATTACAACCGCTGCGCCGGGCTGCCGCGGCCCACTTTTAATTGCCGCCTCCCTGGCGACGCTGCGCGGCGGTCGCGTCTCGGGTGGAGGCCGTCAGATTACAGGGCGGGCGCGGCAATTCCCGGGAAAGTGGAGCGGCGGCGGCGGCGCCAGAGGAGGTGCAGGCGCTTATGGCAGCCGCCGCCCGCGGAGGTGCCAGAGGCCCTAAACAAGGCAGCGGCGGTTGAGTGATGGCACAGGAAGTGGTGGTCGAAGCGATGGCGGCACGCAACGACGGCCGTTGAGGCGGAACGCTCAAATTGTTGGGACAGGTGGCTGGCGCGATGGAAGATAATGCTGTGGTGGTGTCGATGCGAGTTCAAATGGAGAAATACTTCGGGCCTGGAAGCGCAGAGACAGTGATGTAAATTGACATGAAGACGCCTCAGAAAGTTGGGTGTTGGGCTGCGATAGCGTATATAGGTAGGAGAACTTAACCGAACTGAATACTTCAAGTCAGATAGTTCGAGTGCCCAATCCACATTTGTTGTGCTGGGGAGGGGTAAGTTATATGGCTGGAAAAAACGTTTCCAGTGGCTCGTCAATAATTTTGGGGGTCATTGAGTAGACGTTTCCATGACTATTCAATACCGATCTCTGCACTAACCCACTAGCCAGGATCTGTACACTATTCTTCTTTTTCCATTCTGCTTAGACATGTGCGTCTATTTGTGAAGTACCATTGCACGTCTACACGTAAATAATGTGTTCGCAATGCACACTGTATAATCGAAGGAGACAATGGTAATCTAAGTCTTTTACGCGTGGGACAGGAGGTTGATAATTTGTTAAATTGTAGTCAAGGACTTCTCAATACTTTTACCAGAGAAGTATTTCCAAAATTCATACAACAGAGTTCACAAAAACCTAGTGCAACCGGCAGCGAGGGCACAGGGCATCAGCTGAGACTGCAGTGCCTTTGACTGGAAGGTCCTAGTGTTCGAATCCCGACGGTGACACGATTTCCGACACCAGCTAGACAGCTGGGTCGAGTTCAGCCGCTGTCTAGAGGCTGAACCGGCTGGCTCCTCTGATCGGTAGTTTCCCGTGATATCTCCAATCAACACAAAGCAAATGCCGGAGCAGTACCCTTACAAACGTGCCACGGACCGCACCCCATATTTCCTTCCTCTTAATTGTTCTACTCTCACCCCTTAGTTACAAAAAACGTACATTTACATGCAACAAACAAGTACCATAATTTTTAACTATTTTATTACTAATTTATTACCGCAAAACCTATTTTTTAACGCGCATCATCACCCCATGGTGGCTGGCTAGCTTCTTATCAAGCCACCCTTTGGGAGGGGAGGGGGGTAAAGATGATCTGTAAAACATTGGTTTTGCGGTAACATATTCCTAATAAAATAGTTAATAATTCTGGTTTGATTCTGCTACAGGTGGTCGGGCCAGGTTGGTGGAGCTTGGCTGCAGCCGAGAGCAGAGGCGTTCGCCGCGCCGCCTGTCGTGTGAGTGAGTACCTGCAGCGGCGCGGCGCCGTCTTGCCTGCCCCATCCCCCTGGGCCGAGGGGCGATTTTCGCAATTTTCCGGCGCCGCCGCGACGGGCGCCAAACCGCGCCACGATAGGGAAACTAACGACCCCCTTCGAGGGGCCCTCTCCGCCCAGGACCGCCTCAGACGTCTCGTCAATTTAGCCTGAAATACGGTCCTTTAATTCTAGACTCTCCCTTCAATCAAGTGATTTCGTTATGCATTGAATACGCCAATGTAGTATTCACATATAATTTACTAAGAAATGAAAGGGTTTTCTTGAATTTTAATGATAGGTTTATTGTGATGGTATGATATTATTATGTTTGGATGTACTATAACCGGTGTTTTAATACTTTAGAATTTGTGAGAATCTTACAGAACATGGTAATACTTTATGACGATAGAATTCATGGAAAACAGACCTTTTGCGTCCCGATTGTGTTCTACAAAATACTTAATCATCCCTTAAAATGTTCTTACTTGTTAAAGAAATGGGTTTCTTCTCGCCGATTAACAAACCGGAAGAACCGCAAAGAACACCTAGCAATACAGTACTGGTACACACTTTCTCATACAAGATATTTCCTAATTTCCTTGTCTGGGTTAGCTTTTTGGTTTTGTTCCATCCTCTCTCCAGCTGCTACGTCTGTAATGAAGATAAAAAATACGTCAAAGACAAAAAAATACATTTGCGCAATTTTTGTAAAAAATGACTGCTTCGAAATGGCATTTATGTGACGTTATTCTGTGCATTTGGCAGTTTTCGAACAAAAATTTCAACAAAATATTTTGAGCCATTATTGCTAAAATCATGTTTTGAATATTTCTCACATTTTATTTAATATTTCGTGAAAATTACTAATATTAAATCAATGTGTAGGACCTTAAAGAAATAGTTGTGGAGAACAGTTTTATTTTAAAAATATATATCATAAGTAATGTTAAGTTCGAAAGAATCCGAAAAGTACAAAATTTTTGCATTTTCGAAAATACAGATTTCAGAGTGAAAATAGGGTCTATGTCATCTTTATAAGCGATAAGCTTATTTTACTCTAGTATTTTTTCACTCTATCATCTTTTAGAAAAATTCAAAGAAAACAAAAGTGTTTTTGAGAAAATTTTGAAAATATCCAAGAGGTTTCATGAAACCTAACTTAAAATTTAAAATCATCTTGAAAGAGAGAAGAACTTGGGCCAGATTGATACGAGAGTATTCATTTTGGCAATAATCGTACGAACAGATCAGGCGCTAGAGTTGTTCACAGACGGAAGGAGAAGAGATGGACAGACGTGAGACAGCACATAGACAGACGAAAGGATGTACGAACGGACAGACGTTTAAAAAACTCTTTTCAGCATCAGGTGACCCCAAAAATGTATTTCCTTTTAAATTTTGGAATGAATTCTCTGCAGCAATACTATTTTCTCTACTACATATATTTATGAAGTGTGTGTTTTAAACCACATGTGTTAAGTAAAAACACATGAGATATATTGACAAACGGATATAGAATTATTAGAGTAAATAGTATTTCATGCAAATAAAAGTTGTACGTATTGACACAATAGATAGATTGGTTTATTTTAGCTTTCTCGGCTATTTGAAACATACATTTACATACATTGTTTACACCTGTAGGTATACTCTATTTAACTATTTACAAAATTAGTTTTCTGCTTTTATGTATTTTATAATTTTTCTTTTAATTATTTAATTTCATCCCAATTTTTTTTATTTCCAAAGGTAATGTATTATATAATTCAAAACCTTTGTCAAATAATCTGTTTTCTGTCAAATAACACTTTTACTGTTATTAATTACTAAATGTTCAGCTTGTCTCGTTTCTCTTGTTTCATCTTTCACTCTAAGAGTTTTGTTTACCAAACCTCCTATTAAATAATTTTTAATTAATTTAAAAATAAAAATTAGTGTATTGTAATGAATTCTCTATTTTATTGACATAAATTTAAGCATGTCTAACATATATAGCACTGACGTGTCTATTGCATTGAATTATTACTCTCGTGGCTCTGTTTTGTTGTATTTGAAGCTTTTTTTAAATATCAGTTTTTGTACTTCAACTAGTAAAGTTGCACAGTAGTCAAAATGTGGTGCAATGACGAAGTCATATATCGAACATCCTGAATATATATATAATTGCCCAATTTTGTTTAAAATATTGTTTATTAGTTATTTTATTAAAATATTGGCCTTTTTTCAGTTTTCTTTACTACGTACACTATACATTTGCTCGATATAATTACTCCCAATTATTACAATATCTTACTTATTATTACAATATCCTGTGCAATGTATATAATATGAAGTACAAACTCACAACATAATATTGTGTGAATGAGCACTAAGCACAAAATGTTATGCGCAAGAACGGTCAAAACACTGAGTTGGAATTAATTGAAATTCTCGTATATGTGAAAAGAACAAAGACATTTGAGACAACTGATTTTACAGATTGACCCAGGCAACTGAGTGTTTTTACATGTCTCTGAGAATTTACCAGACGCTGAATCATTGGAATACATAAAGAGAGTCAAGAGGGACCTGTGACAGAAGATTTCGGTATTGCCTTAGCATAATTTCATAAACTTGCAGGATTTCAGAACGTCGTTCAGTGCTGAGAACTCGAAAGAGGTCACTCACTACGAGTAGAAGCACTTTCCAATAATGGACGTTACGAAATCCCACAGGTCAAGACACAGATGGGTCTGACACGAGGTGAATTGCAAATGACATGCATGTGGGCACCGCGCGCTGGCGTCGGGGTGAAGTGAGCCAGTGCGGCGCCACAGCGACGACTTGTTGCCTGAAGGACAAGTATTCTGTGTAGCATTGACGCCTACCCTATGTAGACTCTGTTTACTGTGGGTACGCAATACCTGGACTGAAGAACTCTCTTTACTGGAGTGTAAAATGGAAGTGAAGACAAGGCAAAGATTTTGGACGTGATCTCATCTGTCGGTGTGTTGAAATACGAACACATGGTTCGTATGGTAGATGTGTATTTATTCGTAAGTGCACGGAGCTCCAGGTACGGGAAAAACCTACAATCACTGATGTTACAAGGAGCAGTAAGAACCTATAATTAAATTTTAATTTTTTCAGTAACTTTTTGAAAAAATGGAATAATTCAAATTTTGTGCGCTTCTTCGAACCTTCTTGCACCTTTCTGGGCGGTAACAGTGTTACCATTCAAATGTTGGTATCTCTATAGGTTCACGCAAAATCGCTACCATTGATGTGCGGTTAAAGCAGCGTGCTGTAATTGAATTCCTGAATTCAGAAGACCAGTCGCCTATTTGCATCCACGAACGTTTAAAGAAGTTTTACGGAGACGCTACAGTGGATGTTAGCACTGTTCGGCGGTGGGTTCGAATCTGCAGAGAAGTCGGAGACGAAGAACAACTTGACGAGGCAGATGCACCGCGGAGCGGTCCACACACAGCGGTGACTGCGGAGAATGCCCAGCGCGTCGATGACATCATTCGAGAAAATCGCCGGTTAACCACGAGTGAATTGTGTTCTTTAATGTCAATAGAAAAAGGTAATGTAATGGCTATCATTGAACATTTGAGTTATTTGAAAGTTGGTGCTCGTACCGAAAACACAGACACAATCCAATAAAGATGCAATGAAAACAATTGCCGCTGATCTCTTGCATCGTTATGAGATTGAAGGTGAACAGTTCTTATCAAAAATTGCACAGGTGACGAAACATTGATTCATTTTTTTGTACCAGAGACAAAGGGACAATCTATGGAATGGCCCCACTCCACGTCACCCAGAAAAAAGAAACCCAAAAGTGCACCCTCTGCAGAGATGGTTAGAGCTACTGTGTTCTGGGACGAAGAGGGAGTGATTCTTGTGAACTTTTTGAAGCAGGGAACAACAATTAACTTCAATCGATAGTGGAAACATTAAAGAAGTTTAAAGGTCGCCTCCGCAGAGTTCGTGCTACGAAAAGGCAGCCTTCTTCTCCACGATAATGCAAGGCCACACACTTCTCTGCTCTCAACTGCAACAATAGCAGAATTTCAGTGGGAGGTCCTTCCCCACCCACCTAACAGTCCAGACCATACTCGTTCTGACGTTCATCTTTTCTCACCTCTAAATGGAATGCATGATTTTCAGGACAATGTAAGTTTGAAGAACGCCGTGCGCCAATGGCTGGCAGCAATTTGGCTGGAAGCAGGACAGCAATTTTTAACGCCAGGGAATTCACGCTCTCGTTTAACGTTGGAGAAAAACTGTACAATTAAGGAGAATATTTTGAAGGATAAATTATTTATAATGAAAGTTATAAAAAGAAATTAATATTAATTTCACCTTTTTTCTTTGAGGAAAAAATACGTAATAAATTCGGAGGCAGTTCTTTCTGACTGTCCTTTGTATTATCCTAGATCCCATTTCTGGACTAAGTACTGAGCTTTTTTAGAAAACTGTGGTACATATCGTTTGAAAATACTTGATTGATATACGGTATGGAATAACTGAAATTGTATTACTCGTCACCTATATTTAGTAATTATATTAATATTACTAAAAATTTCGTGTACATGCAACCCGCATCACGCAATATCACTCTACCCTTGTGCCTAACTCGGTAAAGTGAAAAAAGCTCCACCCAGTATTTGCATTTGTTCACGAGAAAAATCATATTAACAAAAATGTATAAAAATAATAATATTAATAATAAATATAATAATAGTAAATTTGCAAGATATAAGAATGAGTTAAGAAGACTGTTGAAGATAACAATACTATTCCGCAAAGTCGTAGACACGTGTTTCGGAACAAAGTTTGACACACATTATGTCAAAGAAGAAAAATTGAATTCTCAACCTCAATAAATTATATTAGTTCAATATAAAAATTACAACCGCATGAGAGTATTTAAATTTCAACAAAAATATTATGATAAATCACAGAGAAAGCTAGCTTCAATTACAAAATATGTTTAGGCTTTGCCTTCGAAAAATTCTTGAAACTGAAATTATTTCCGAAAACAAAGTAAAAAGCTATAAACACCTGGAGCATCCCTGTGTTGACTTGTTCTTTGGAGTTGTCAATTCGTCGTCTTGATAACCTACACAGAATGGTACGCACTCTGCTTACTAAATAAAGAAGGTGTCATCCTAAATGAGCAATTATTGCTCGTCTCTACATTCCCAGGAAGGCAAATGGTCGTGGTCATAGGCTGGGAAGAAAAAACACGTATGATAAGCTCGAAACTAAAACGTTTTGAGAAGTTAGCCAGTGTTATGAGAAACAGGGAAACACAAGCATGGAGGCCGGTAAGTGTCGGCGTTGCGCTGCACAAATGTTTGAATGCGTCGAAAAAACTATTCCATTGGTGAATACGTACACAGCTAATTCTTGTTGTAGTAGTTCGTTAGAAAGACAAAGTGTGAAGGAGTTATATGCCATACCGATGTGGCACCTCAAATTGTACGCCATACTTAATTCAAAGTGTCGTTTTTTAATGCCCCTTTGTATTACGAGCTCAAAGCTACTGTTTTGGTCTTATGGTAGCAAATTCTGTTTCATTGCCGATTATGACCAAGCTATATCATTTCAGCGTCTCTAAGAAGCCGTCATACTACAATTTTAAAGATGGAGACATTTCCTTCAAATTATATTTGTTCTGTACAATTAGTTATTTCATTAACATCACGTACTTCTTTTTTGGAAGTTTTAATCTTTTTTCGGGCAATTTTGAGTTAAATATGGGCAATATTAAAAAAAACAAGAATTTCTCAAAAACTGCTCCAAATGTTTAGGAGGACCCCTTTAAACAGTTGGCAGTAATAGTGCTAAGGGTACTGTATAAAACAACAAAAACGCCATTTTGCTGTATTCTTTTCTTTTTCAAGAATTATACAATTGTAATTTTTTAGATTTCTCTCAGGTCGTTAATATTTACTATATCAGTGATTTGTATGCACAGTTACATTTACGAGTATATGTGCTTCATATGATGTCTTATAAAGTTTCTCGAAAACTCATTTCTTTTCAGTGACATAGGGCTAGAAATTGCGAATTTTCAGAATCTCTCAAACTTTATTAAAGTGCATTCGTTTTAAAATTAACAATAAGTTAAATGGGCGGTTTAATAAGTTACGTCTCTCTTCAGAAACTGTCCCATGGAAACTATTCTATGTGCCAGAGTTGCAGGTGAAATGTGACATACCTGATGAGGGAAACAGGACAATTTGGTTAGCCACCCCATTTTCTTTTTGAAATATGTTCTAAATAATAGTTCTTCGAATGAGATTCGCGAAATTTAGGCTTGAGATTAAGGCAATTTGTAATTTATTTTTATATTTTTAACAACTTATACATTTTTGTACAAAAACAGCAATTTTTGCCTCAGTTTTGCCGGGTAAAATGCTAATTACATTTTTTCCCAAAACCGGCTTCAATTGATTTCTTTTAATTTTTTCTCGGATACAGCAAAGGACACTTAAAAACTGCCCCAAGACTACTTTTTGTTGAATTTCCTGAATTTTTCAATATTATAAAACGTTGGGACAATATTATTTCGGTTGCCCAGTCTACTCAGACTGGTCCGATTTACAGCGCCATCTGTGTGGGCGTTATGATCATGCTGCACGTGCTTCAAGTTCACATCCCCCTATGTCGCAGTGTGGTGAAGATGCCTTGTATATGTGTGGTGTTTTACTACAACTTTTCTAACTCAATGTGTCGTTATATTATTTTCACACATTCCGAACCTTCGACATAAAGGTTATTAATACCGCGCGAAATATGTTTTCTTGTAGTACCACAAGTTTTATTGTGCTAATAGGGGGCAAAAAATTGGGAAATGCGAAAAAAAAAATTAAATGCCGATAGGTAGCAGCTGGGGAGAGGATGGGGGCAGAACCAAAAGGCTAGGCCAGACTAAACAGATTAGGAAACTAATTTGCGTGATAAAGTCTGTGCCTTTCTGTAAGACCACTACACTCCGATTTAAACACCGTGACACTCCATGGTCACGAGCTGGACGGAGAGGAGGACATTGTCATTCAATCGGGAGCTGCGTTACGACTTAAACTTTTGGTATTGGAGCTGCCAATTGGATGGCAATATCCTCTTCTAATTTCACTTCGTTACCTCGAAGTGCCACTACGTTTGAATCGGAGTATAGTTACTGTCGTTGTAAATGTAAGGGAGAAAAATATTTCGACGTATTCTTCTCCTTGAGTATTTGTCCAAGTCAATATAAACCGCAGAACTTCTTTCTCGCCCAGACCCTGCAAGAGAGCTCTGATGATAATAGCTACGCTATTGAAAAGATCATAACCTTAAATATATATATTTGATACCGGACAATACCTTTTATTCATTTAATTAATAATTAGAAGGTATCTACCAGTAATCGTATCAATCAATGTGAAAGGTTGTTGAGGTGAGGTCGAGTTTCCGATTATAAAAAATGTGCGGATTTATAGAATCCGTTTTGTATTTCTATGGAAAGTTGGAAGAGTGAATGGTGAATAGTGAGATGGTGAATACCCTCAGGAGGCGTCAACAGAGCCAACACCCATATGCATTGAATACCAGTCCCAAGCGTGACCTGCAAGAGTACGATCTGGGATTCAGCATGTTTTATGGAAATCTACGAGTATATCTCCGTTTGACTATCTTTCTTGTACCCCTTCTCTTTAATAGTTCCTCTAGAACCGCGTTCCGTTCTTCTCCAGACGGTAATCGAATTCGACCCTGGTCTCTGACTAGTGGCGATTTCCCAACCATTACGTCTCAGTTCGAAGGCTCTCCCGATCAACGAGTCTCGGAACTTGACGCTAAGTGTCGCACATCCGATCACTTCCGATCCAACAGCGCGCCCGCGCAAGTAACCTATTAATTGTGTATCAGCATCAGTATCCACGAATAATCGTCGGCCGGTCGGCTCGCTTATCAGTTCAACAAGCCAGCTCAGTTCGCTTATTAGTATCTGCTGGTGCTGGTTCTTTCTGAGCGAGTCGTTGTTTCTCTGCATACGATATGATTATATTAAGGAAGAAACGAAGAGTTGGCGAGGTCGGACCTTAGCAGTTGACGCTCCCAGAATCACTAATCAATCAATCCAATGAAACGTCCATTTAAATGAATTGAACACAAAATTCAGAGGCTGAAAGAATTTTCTACATCTACAGTAGAAACTGCACTCTAGTTTAACAAAATTCACCGTGTGAGCCTCAATACTGGGCAGTGGCGCACCCGGTGCGCTACATCTGCCAGTCACTACTCTGTTTGAAAACAGCAACCAATCTGTTGTTTAAGTTGGTTGAATTGTTCAATTTGTTTTAAATGGGCCATTTTTTAAAATAATAAAATATTTACTTCCCAAGATACGTTTATGGTCCTGATTCTTATCACATAAATTTTGCTCTAGCCTCCTAAGAAGAAAGGTCTCAGTAATACCGAATACCGAACAGATAGCTAAACATAAATAAGGTTTTCGATTGGAGATAAGGCGGTGATGACACAAGAAACTATCTGAAGATTAATCAGCCTTTTGGACCAATAGATGTAAGCAACCAGGCAAAACAAACCTTCAGAGATCTCTATTGAAACTCGACCCGGGGCCGCTGCAGACTCGTGGCTCTCAGTCAAGTAGAATCCACAGAAGAAGTGAAGACGGATTGAGCAACGGCCGCCTCGTGACCCCTCGGCCACGATTGCGGACGTTAAGTGAGCAGTGGTGCCCGCCATATATCATCCCATCTGGGCCAGCACAATTGGCTACACGACGAAGACTATATTAACACGAGCCATCACGACCACGGCGCTACACAGCTACGACGTCTTTATGGTTTGTTGTAGAGTTACTAGTAATTGTCGACGACAATGGTGTGAAATGCTCGACCGTCTGAGTTTCCTAAATGTCTCGATCAAATTTGGAGACATTTTACGAAATAAGAATCAACTAGCAGTTTTACAACAATACCTAAAATACTTTTTCGTATTTTTTGTGAGGACTACGTAATTTGATTCTAACTATAACTATAATATACATGAACCTGAAAAATGTGTTTCCAACCAGCAAAAATGTTTTTCCACCATGGGATTCATGTTCTTAAGTTTAGTATGCCATTCACACCCCTACACCACCAGACTCTAAACTAAGCTTAGATTTCCCGACGCTTTTAAACCAAAAAAGAGCATTTTCATTTACAATTTTAACAAAATTCAGAGACTTTCATTGATATCATTTTAAGATATATTTTCAAAAACCTGAAGAAAAAATATTCATCTTCAACATTCTAATCGTAGGAAGAAAAATGGCGATGTTCCAAGGTACAGAGAGACCAATGATAATCTCTCCGCGACTTTTGTAAGCGTTCTTGAGAATAATATTTAAGGAAAGTTAGCGTACTCTACTAGAGAGAAAAATAAAGAAAATGTTTGGAGCGTGTTCAATCACAGGCAAGGTTGGTCACGCCAAGAAAGATAAGAAGCTTGGACAAACAGATTGATCTAGAAGAACTCCCAAATAATGTAGACATTTATAAAAAAACGTATTTGATGAATGCCAGAATTAAATTCGAGCCACTGCTAAAGTAGAAAGACCTTGTGCAATGTCATAGTTGTCAGCGGTACAACCACAGTCGCAGACACTTTAACCGTAGCTCTAGATGTGTAAAATGTGGAGATGACCACGTGCACAAAAGATACGAGCGAAACGTGCATATGATGACACCCATCCTGCCAACTAAAAAAGCTGAATAATATACATAAAAATAGTTAGCAGAATTTATAACAGAAACAAACAAATCATAGTTGCTAACATGTATCATAAATAAAATTAATACAAATTGTGTTACTGTGATTTAATTTATTTTTGCTTCTTGTAAATAGGGGAGAGGGGTTGTCGCAAAGAAATTATTGAAGGGGGTTCATGCACCCACTACTGCTGCTTTACTGGGGAAGACGGGTATTCAAAATACTACAAATTTGCGTTACTTAATCTATTGACCTTAAGAAAAATCAGAAACCATGTACTCTTTTCAAGAATAAATAAAAATATAAGACAATTCAACCAAATGAAATGGAACACAGAACTCGTAGAACTAGTATTTTTCTATGCTATTCATAAGAAATAATGAAACAAAGGGAATAAGTATGAGAAGTGAGAAAAGGGAATAATGAGAATATCATGAAACAACAAACGGCCCGGGAAGAGTCGAGGTCGAAGACCGAGGAAGAGATGAAAAGATACTTTATAAAATTTTGGTGAAAGGAACCTTCTTAGTAGTAGCAACAGGAGCAGCTATAGTAGCAGTAGTAGATGTAGTAGCAGTGTTAGGAGTAGTAAAGGTACTAGCAGTAATAGAAGCAGAAGAAGAAGCAGAAGAAGAAGAATCAGAAGAAGAAGATGAAGAAGCAGAAGAAGCAGAAGAAGAAGAAGAAGAAGCAGAAGAAGCAGAAGAAGCAGAAGAAGAAGAAGAAGAAGAAGAAGCAGAAGAAGAAGCAGAAGAAAAAGCAGAAGCAGAAGAAGAAGAAGAAGAAGAAGGAAAAGAAGAAGAACAAGAAGAAGGAGAAGAAGAAGGAGAATAAGGAGAAGGAGCAGAAGAAGAAGCAGAAGAAGAAGAACAAGAACAAGAAGAAGTGGAGAAAGAAAGAGCTGGGTCTGGGGACGTAAAAGGAAGAGACGGAGGAGTAAGAGGCGAGGCGCAGTGCGCTGGGCGCGGGGCAGTGACCGGCGAGTGGGCGGCGCGCGGCGGAGGCACTGGCTGCCAGTGTGTGCGGTGGGCGGCCGCCTCCGCCTCCCCCTCCTCCTCCGCCACTCGTCGCATCGCGGCGCGGCGCGGCGCGGCCTCCTCCGCGGGCGGGGAGCGGGAGGCGGTCGCTTTGAACCGGGAGGCGGGGTCGCGCGCGTGACGTAGCCAGCCAAGATGGCCCCGGCGCGACGGCTGCCCCCCACCGCCGCCGCCGCTGAATCACTTGAGCACGCGCCCGCCCAGCGCCATGGCGATCGCCGGGCCCGCTCGCCCGCCCACCGCCGCCCCGCCCACCGCCGCCGCTCCGCCTCCGATCCGCGCGATAATCGATCCCGACCCTTTCGCATCGAGTCATCGAGGCGCAGGTGGCGAAGATGTGCGCTGGGCGTCTGGGAGGCGTCATCTTCCAGTTACGGAGCGGAACGTGGGCTACGACTGGCGACTAGCATATCACCCCTTCCACGTTTCGCGACGTGTGCAATGACCGATTTCTTATTTAATTGGATGTCCGGGTGACGCCGCGTCCATGGCAAAGGTGCCGACGTTTTGGACGCCATTCTTTGACCTTCCTGAGGACGTCATCTTTGCCATGGACGCGGCGTCACCCCGAACAGCCAATAAAATTTTGACCCCGGCCACGGAAGCTACGCTCTCGATTGATTTTCTGTATACTATATTTTTTTAAATATTGTCAATTCCGTACTTGTGTTTTATCTCACCATTTTCTCTTCCATGAGCCTTAAACAAAGTAGTACGGAAAAGCTTGCTCACAGTTTTTGTGACACCTTCGTAAAAGAGACATTACTCTAAGAGAGGACCACTTTGACAGGTCGTGAAACAAATGACCAACATGTACGACAGAACGATGGAATTGCAAGAGACAGTGATGAAGACATTTACAAATGAGCCTACTGTAAACGAACGCACTGACAAAATGAGTGCAAAGACATTACTTGCATTGGTGTTGTCAGCAGTGCCCAAGCAGTTGCTGCCAAAGCAGTCCCTTCTTATAGTAATTTTTCTATACTACATATCATTCGATAGGTCTTGATATATAATATTCAGGTGTTTTTTTAAAGAAGTAATACAAACTAACGACATTATCGATAATTTAAAATGGGATACCCGAATACAGAGTATGCTGTGTTTTCTCAATTTTTTCCTCAGTCTTTATTATAAATTCAGCAGCCGAAATAAAACACTTAATTTGCGCCACATGATTTATCTATTGCATGTAGTGTTTCAATATCTTCACCAAAATCATAGAATAGTATTCTAAAATCTAATATTTCTCCATTTCCTTTCATATGCTTAAGATAGATGAAATTCGACACTGTCCATTACCATTTGTCGACAATCCTTTCTCTGGTTTTACGAGTGCTCGAGTGCACACAAATGAACCCTTGCACAAAATAGAACACATGCAAAAGCTTGTCAGTAACTGGATCACAACACATCACGTTAAACACAACGACAAATGTAATCTTGAGGTAACAGTGAATTTTAATTAGCATTAGAATGTTTTAATTTCGCTTAAATGGAATGCAAAATGCAATGGAATGAAAATTCATTCTCACAATGTAGCAACTTAACCTAGATTTGAAACGTAAAATGTTACACAATAAAAAAAGGTAAGCAAGTATAAAATCTGATCAAATAAATCAAGAACCGTTTTGAATAGATCCGAAGAAAATATATTCACATTTCACAACAGATTTTTATCGTCAAACAATCAATATATATTTTATGGGTATGAAGCTAATATTTGCATGACACTGTTATTACTTATCAAAGAATTGAGTACAGAATGCCGAATAAATGGAAATTACTACCGCTATTTCTGCCATTTAGAGCACATATAATATGATTAATCTCTCAAACTGGAAATCATCAAACAGCTGGATCTCTTTTTCAACATTTACTTCAGAGTATTAAGTGGTAATTAATCATATCGGTATTCCTGATCATTTGAGACCGGATTTTTCTGTAATGACGTTTCTTTTTTTGCCTTTCTACTTGCCGTTCTCAAAATTATAATCTTGGCCAATCGTCGCCATCCTAACACATTATCAAAATATTTCGTTACGTATCTTTAAATATTTAGTACTATATTAAATTATTTTTACATATTTCGCTATTTTCACAAAATTATTTTATTCTAATAATTTTCTTTAATTTTATTATATATTGTATTAGGAAAAGAAGAATTTTAAAAAACAACATTTTTTCCTATATAGTTCATTACGGCTTGCTAACTGAGGTGATCTGCGTGAAGATGCGATCGGATGTTCTTACAGTCTGGCGTGCCAGCTTCAGTAGCGGGATATGCATGTCAGCGCGTTTGATGATCTTGAATTCCAATTTCCAAGAAACATTGGCGATTGCCGACACATCGATGAGAATGTTGCACGAGGCTGTGATTGCTTGCTGGTCCTAAAGCTCGCCACTTTTGTACGATTACTCCCATTGCGGCTAGGCTGACTGATAAATTACGGCCCTGAATAGCAGTAGGGGAAGTTTTCCTACTTGCGTGACAGTTCTGTGGTGCAAAGTGTACAACGATCACATTGGATATCCAATGAAGTCACAGCGTCAGCAACATGTTTTAAGTGCACTTCGCGCTAAAAACGAACATCTGAACAATTCAAAGAAGCAAGGTTTGTTGACGCAAATTAAATCAGGAAGCATTGAAAATTATTTTCTCAAGGATATGTGACGGTCAGTGATGATTCCCATTATTCCGTAGAATAAATTGCAAGTGTCCGCTTGCAGATCGTGTCTTGAGAAGTATTGTGGGTGTGGAGTTCTTGATGAATGAACGCACCGCCAGAAGCATTTGGATATCTGTTGTCAAGAAACTATTCAAATCATTGGAGCTGAAGTTGGCGATTCAATTGTGTGTATTACCGTTAATGAAACAACGGATGTTATGAGCCGCTACATTGCAACAGAAAAAACTATGTTCCGACAACGCTTCGAGGCCACACCTCATAACAAACAAAGTTTTGAAACGCACTCATTCTGCGACAATTTCGAGATTTGTGATTGATGTCTTAAAGTTATTGTGGAGTGATGGACTGAAAGAATGCGTGCTTGTAATGTATTCAGATACTGCAGCGTCCATGAAGGAAACAACTGTTTCCTTAAATTGTTTTATCCAAATTCAATTCGCATCACTTGTTTAGCATACGGACTACAACGAGTCGCCGAGGGGGTTCGAACTAGTTTTCCTAAAGTGAAGAAGGTTATTTCAAGCAAGAAGAAAGTGTTTGTGCCGAT
The DNA here is from genome assembly GCA_017312745.1 of Gryllus bimaculatus. Lineage (NCBI taxonomy): Eukaryota > Metazoa > Arthropoda > Insecta > Orthoptera > Gryllidae > Gryllus > Gryllus bimaculatus. The sequence continues at coordinate 8,766,162 of BOPP01000015.1, read as the reverse complement.
CCAGTGGCCGAGATCGCAAAGACAGTAGCTCGCCCTTTAATCCTCTATCATCATTATCATCATTATCACAGTTACCATACCGTTACATGCAATAGTGGTTGCCAATGCCCTAGTAGTTGATGCGACCTTAAATAACAACAAAAAAAAGTGTTTGTGAACGGTCTTGCTGACTTATAGAGGACTATTACCTGGTGTAACATTTTCTCCTGAGTCTGTCCTCCTAATACGATTGGCGTCATGGTTGAAGACTGTGCACTTTTATCGTGCACATCTACAGGACGTGAATCGGTTGTTGAACTATTTCCTGGGGATTCTTCTGTAGTAGTAAGTGATGCACAGGTATTTCTTATGTCATTTGCAAAATTGCTTTCGTAGATAGTAATTTCTTTTGGATTGCTGATTTTATAACTCAATTAGAAGCCACGATTTTACATATTTGTTACATATTATTATTGTTTTCATTTTATATTTATGTACTACATATTTTGATGGTTCATACTACACATCTTTCCGGTCTCTAGTGATCATGTATTATTCCATAAACAATTTTTAAAATGTTGACTGACTCACGCAGATTGTAAAACGAAATTTTACTGAACAATGTGCAAGAAGTGACATGTGTCACAACGTCTTGGCTCACATTGCTCTGCTGACTGTAATTACTTATGTTCAGCGAAACTAAGAGTGCACAAACGTCTGATACCTCTTGTGAATTCGAAGGTTGAACAAATCTTGTACAAACATGATATTTGGACATTTTATTCACTTTGTCGACATCTCTGGTTGATTGGTTGCTGTTTATGGGCACGTTGATTGCTATGGTCATTAGTTCTGAATTGCTTAGCCTCGTTAGTGTAGTGAATGTTTCATCGCGGCAAGTCGCGGTGGTCCTCCCCAGCTGGATGGTGAGATCCGGCGCCGACCTCAACGTTGGCTTGATGGAGATTTCCCTCTCCAGCTCTTTCCCCAAGGGGGCTCCGCCCCAGCCGGAAGGAGCTCTATGTTCCCGACTGCACTCTCGAGATGTGAGGTAATGTAATACATGTAAGTGTGGCGAGAATATAGGACAAGGAAGAGGAAGGAAGTAGTCGAGTGCGTCCGTTTGTTAGGGTACTGTTTCGGTATTCGTCTGGTATTGATCAGAGAAATCACGACAAAAACTACCGATCAGAGCAGCCGACAACAGTGGTAGATCGTGACATGGAAGACTGGAGGTGCAGCCGCTGTTTCATGAAGAACTCCGCTCATTCAGCATAGTGCAGACCCAGTCCATCATTGAAGGGGAAGACGATTTCGAAATAGCCACCTTCATCGACACTGCATGTAACCAACAGAAGGAGATATTATGTACTGTGTATTGAGGAAAGTTGCGGAAATCGACGTGGTCGACCTTCGTGATGGCAGCAAAGGTTGGGAAGGATTCGCTTTGCTACGTAGGAAGTGGTACTTTGTAAGGTCAGAGACTTCACGATATAGGCCTAGGGAGTTTTTAGGGGGACATTTTTCACAGTTTTCGAAAAATTTGGTACGAGCATTTCCAAAAATTCGTCATTTTAGTTTGCCTACTCAAAAACATATGGATTTTTCAAAAACCTTTTCAAAAGCATTAGAAATACTTTGAAGGTTATGTGTTAACAAATGCATTAAACAATGAAATATGTCTGTAATGTAAATTTTAAACGCGAGAGATATTTAAAAAATATAATATTCTGTAAGTGTGAAAATTCAAAAGAATATAGCAAAAAGGGTTTATGATATATAATTTGACAACTTTTGCGTTATTCGTACAAAGCGTTTGAAGAAAACATTTGGAGCCATTTTGAAAACAAATCTGGTTTCTAATCTGTTTTAGAATTGCCCATATTTCATTTGCTCGAAAATATTAAAAGATTTAAAGAAATGTACATGACATTAATGAAAGAATGAATTATTGAGAACATATTTTATTTTTAAAAAATCTTCAATAATGTAGTTGTAGGATGCCAAAAAAATTCAAACTCCTGTAATTTTGGATCATTCAGAGTTAACTGTGAAAATGATACCTATGCCATCTTTACAAGTGGACTTAACTCTACGAGTATTCTTACAAAACATTTAAAGAAAAAAATTGAAACCATTTTTGAGAAAATTTGGAAAATATCGCAGGGGCTTCCTGCAATGTACCCCCAAATTTTAAAGAATGTAAATGTTTCACATATTCAGTCATATTTACACAAATTTTACCAAATGTTATAAGACAAAATATTTTGAGAACTTTTTCATTAATGCGAATTTACTTTTCGTTTTTGTGCAATAGATACTTTTTATTCCATATGTAATTAATAACATAATTTTCAGTTTTTTTCGGGCCCTACGTATCTTGGTCGAAATCAGGCTTTTCAAATATCAGAGAGAAGTAAAAAAACTTATCTGAATTCTCAAACTCATAGAGTCGGGCCAGATCGACGAGGAGATGTTAATTTTGAAAAAATCCTACGAATAGTTAAGGCACTAGTGTTGTTTTCGGTATCAAGGATCCACATTTCGTGAAATCTACATAACCTGTTAGAGAAAGTAATTTACTACATATTGGAATAGGATTTATCCACTTTTTCTCACAAAACGCGTTTTCCTGTCGAAAAATCGTTTTTTGCCCCAACATTACATTACTTTCTCTATACTATGTATATTACTCCATAAATATCTGCGACTAAACGTACATATACAGTAAAGTAAGTTTGGATATTATATAAAGAGAAGTTATAATGTATCGGACGAATTCGGAGCGAAGCCTGAAAGAACTATCGAATACACTCTTAAAAGTTGAAAGTTGGCCAATTTAGACTCTATCTCCCATAAAAATTCCCCAAAAATGCGCCAGAAAATCCAATATCGAGGAAAACAGTTCGTAATATCGAGAAATGTATGAAAATCCTTCGAAAACGCAGCGAAATTGGTCGATGTCGATCCCTCTTACAACCGCCAAAAATTGCATTTCAAACATTGATCGAAAATTGCCCGGAAATGTTTATGCCACCCTCTTGTTTTATGTTTCGCACGCCCATGGAACTAGTTCTTGAATATTGTATTCCACACGTATCAAATTCAATTCTTTTTTTGTCGTATACTTCATTCTGCTGAAAATAGCAGCATATCGAAGACAGTTCTCTAATATTTTTCAGCGACGACACCTTTTGATATGCTCATGCATAATTCTGTTTGAGAATTTATTACGAATATTCAACAGTCATTAAGGTATCGTCCTCTGGTTTGACAACTCGTAACTTTAAACGAGTGTCGCAATTTCGATGTGCTGATTATTCCAGTAGTCACCGACGTTGTCGTTTGAAATATTTAGTAGGAACTATCCCACATACGGGAAACTTGTTTTCAACAGAAAAGTAATGGTACCGGAAATTTAAAAAAATAATTAGCATCTGCTTATTTTATGCTCTTGTAAATTTAAGTTATCTTCTGTAAACTCGTAATTGGGGGTATCATTCGTCATAATTATGTTTTGTTTCAGATATATCAGGTAGGAAGGGAAATTTTACCTAGTCGATTCGGAGCCTGAAGCAATTAAGTTAATATTCTCGAACACAAATCAATCTTATAAGATAGTAGTGAAAAATGCTTCCTCACCTAGAGAGACGTTAATTATTGTTTCGTGATATTGTCTTGAATAAGAAACTCTCCTTCATGGTACTTTTACAATTGAAGATTCAGTAAACCTTACTACCCGCCTTTGACCTTCACAAATCAGCTAATCTCACACCCCATCGGCACCTATTTGATTTCACAGCCCTGGAAGATAAAGTAGCTAATTGTTTTCCTCTGAATCCTCATAACGATGAAGCTTAACATAATCACAAATAAATATAATTCCATTTAATTAAAATCATTGTGCAACAAACGATTCTTTTAAAATTTTAAGATTTTCTTTAAAAATTTAAGATTGTTTTTAGCAGCATGATGCTATACCGACCACTGTGGTTTTTAACATTGGGGTAACTGTAATGGGAACTCATAAGGACACATGAACACGCATAAACATCCATGCCCGTGGCGGAATTCGAACCCGGAGCCTCACAGCCGAGGCCGCAATGTCCCTTTAGGTTTAGCGACCTCAACTATCCGGAGTGGTACAACAGAGGATTATTAACTCTTGCCGAACGAAACATCAGAGTCTATTTTGTTGTACTGTTAGACTTAGCTGCTTTGCTCGAATCGCGTTGTGTAGGCACTTCTGGGACGCGGGCAAAGTAAAAAACTTACTAGAGTTCGCGGGTTCTGCATCGAGAGCAAATGGCGCGAGATTTGGAAGTAATGGTTGTATATCGCTCACGGAGTGGCGATATGTTACATGGCTGGTTTATTACAGATTACAGATATAGCCCCAGAAGCGATGTTTATTCCCATTTCCCAGAAGTTATGTAAATTCCCAGAAATAACCCATTTACCATTAAAAAAATCAATCATGTTTCAAATTGTCAATTCAAAGGAGTAATAAAGTATGTAAACAAAATTCAAATCTTGGATGTTAGAGTGAACATCAAGTAGACCTATATTCGTTTGAAGGCTCCACTGATCGTGATACTTCCAGCTCGCTTTGCGCTTATATTCCCCGCTTCGCAACTACACCCCTTTCTGGGTTTGGAGTGGCAATCAGGGAAGCAGCTCGTGTTCACAGGAACGCCGGCCTTCCCAGGCGAGCAAGTAACCCGCATGGGCGTATTGATTGATTGATTGATTGATTACTAGTGATTCCGAGCGTGTCAACTGCTAAGGTTATTAGTCTCGTAAGCTCTCGACCTGTCTCCCGGCGTGTGTGGTGGTGTAGTGCATGCAAGTATAAGTGTGTGTAAAGGATACAATAGGACAAGGAATGGAAAGGAAAGATCGCGCACTATCTCTGGCCCGTTTGATAGGATACTGCTCCGGCATTCGCCTGGTATTGTTTAGAGAAACCACAGTAAACTATCGAACAGAGCAGCCGGCCGCTAGAATTCTCCTCCAGTGACAGACCTCGACCTAGCTAGCTGGCTAGTGTAAAAAATCCTGCCATCCTGTCACCGTCAAGGCTCTATCCCCAGGACCTCCAGGTTAGAGAGAGTACAGTGACACCAGCTGATGCCCTCAACCACTTCTCTCGGTCGTACGGGCGCAGTTTGACATGCCTGCTCTAGGTCATTGGCGGAATTACTTGTCCACACACGTGTTGAGCTGCGGCTTAACATTATTCATTCAAAGTCAAATGTAGCACAATCAAACCAGTCAGCGGTAGGAATAACTGGAAGTGAAAAGGCCACGAGCCGCCGGATTTTCCTTATTCCTTCTTCTCCTCCTGAGGATGATTTGGCATCACTGGTCGAAAAAAACACAACACAAGTAACTAATTGATCTTTACATTACCTCTGAGCAATCCATTTCCTTTCCTGGCGTGTGCCATTTATTTTATACCTTCATGAGGTGGGAATCGTCTTAATTGCTTTTAATCGTATGGTAGAGATACGGTAATTACCACTTGTGAAGCAGGATGGTTTTCTACTCTGTATCTATCAGATTTCGTCACGCATGCATAATGAGGAACTATGGCGAATATGAAGTGCTGCAGCTGTCACTCTCACATATGCGTAATGAGTGCCGACGAGTTTTTACTGCGTAATTTGCATTCATTAGTTGGAAATGGCGAACTTCTTTCTAAGAAGTAAAATCATTTGAAGTTGATGTCAGGCACATTTATTGCATGCAACGCATTCTGTCGTAACAACGTCATCACATTTTATGGCATAAGTGTTTACTGAAAAAATATGGCATTTGAGTTATGTAGTCCATGAAGATTAGAGACATAACATGTAGCCTTTCAAAAACTTCATGATGAAAGTGCTAACATAATAGAAAGCAATGATACTATTCCTCTACCAATATTCAAGTTAAAAGGAAAAAACAATAAAAGCTTCAATCACTGTTACATGCATTGAAACGAAAATAAACAGTACATGAAAAGAAGACCAAATTGCAAACAAAAAAGAACAACTATACAGGAAATAAAATATATTTCCCTAAAACAAAAGAAGAGGCACAAAACAGAAACATGAAACTAGTTAAAGAAAATAACCAAAACGGGGAATGAAATTACTCAAGCAATTTCAGAACAAAAGTTCTATATGAATGGAACAATTGATAAAAATTAACTCAATATTAATTGAAAACTTGTCAAGTCTTTTCTTTAAAAAATCACGGATATGGCCAAGGACATTCAAAACATGCTGAAAGTTATGATGAACATCCAGCACCTCATCACATCTCCAGAAATAACGCATGGGCTGCAAAGTAACCAAACTTATGTCAAGTAAGCAGCATAGGCAATAAAACTAACAATATCAGTTGACCAATGCACAAACAATTGACATTAGCTGCGTGGAACTCCAACGAACAAAAACCTAAAGAATAAAAGAGAAGTTGAATTATTCAATCGACAATCTGTTGTTCCCGGAAAGAAAACTCAGAGGTAGTAATACATACAAACTCAGTGGTACGGGAGTTTATAGACAAGGCGAGAAGGTGACAACTATTCCCAAAAAAATCCACAAAGCCCAACTAAACGGAATAAATTGCTATTATCTCAGAATATTTTCCACCATGTATATCCGCCCAAAACGACATTATCAATCTACTCAGCAATAGTAACAGAACAATCATGGGTGGCAATTAATTACACAAGTTGGGACAGATCTAAGTCAAATCAATACGGAACTTGTCTTTTTGACAACCTTCTGGAATACGTCGAGTTTAATTTTGTTGTTCCAACGTTCCCTACCAGATTCCTGTTGAAAAATTCAGATCCATCAGACATCCTCGACATTGCACTTATGTCCGGAAATATACGTACTACCATCCCGCACTCTGTCAAGTAAATGAATATAGATCTCAATCCTATTTCAAACAGCAAACCATCTCTCTCCTAAACAAGAACGTTCTTTTGCAGAAAGAGAAATAAATTCGAAACAAATGAAAATTACGAAAATCATTCAAAAATTATCCACTAAATGTCACTGAATGTGGAATTTCATCAGTATTGAAGATGGCTTTTCCTCTATAAAAGAGTTCACAAAATAAAAAAGAAAAAATCGTTGAGAAGAAAAAAATGTCAGCCTTCAAAAAAAAATGAAGATATTGGAAGTACAATTTGAATTAAAAAAAGTCAACGAAGAAAAATGTGAGAAATCCATATCTCATGATCAGATTTCGGATTCTAGTGACATGTCATCTTTTCTTTGGTGCATTCTAGACGTAGCTATCTTATAAATGAATGTGTATCACGCCATATAGGTGATAGAAATGTATAGTTATTGGGTCATTTTTTTTTAATTTTACAATTGTGAGGGCATTTTTTTTTTAGCTTTGCGTCATTTTTACGTATCTTGTTTCCTTTTCATGCTTTTGTTAGCGAATTTTTCATATTTTTACAATGACACGCTAAAACAAAGATTTTATTGTACCACCAGTTCATGAAAAAATTCACTACTGAAATAAATGAATGGACTCTGTTTTTCGAATTCTTTTCAGTAACTTCCTCGACCTTCCAACACTGACGATTCAAAGATCATAGCTAATGATTTACTTTTCGTTAAAATAAAGACCTTATATTAAATGTAATTTTACATAAATAAATTTTATTTAGAACACTAAAACTCATTGAACAAATATTTCATACAAATTTTTAAATATTTTTCAAACAAATATGTAATTTTCGCATTTTTAGGCCATTTTCAAATACCTTTCAGGTCATCAGGATCCACGCCCTGATAATGATCATATCAGAAGGAGTGTCCGTAATTAACAATAAGCAATGGACGAAATACCAAGGACCGCTATCCCACTGAAAGACAAAGTAGATCAAGAAACTCACGAAAGATGTGTGTATTGAGACACCGAAAAATCTAGAGTTGAAGCAGAAAAGACCGAAAACAAATATAAATCCATTATTAAATCTAACAACATTAAACTATCAGAAAATGATGTTGACCACGAAGAAAAATCAATCTAATATTAAAGGAAGATATACGTACACCCAAGCATAGAAAAAGTGTCAAATCTAATCGACACAAGTGCAGAAAAGGGCCCTGGAATCGCAAAATATCAACCAGCATACAAAAGCATGTCCTGCAAGAGGCAAAAGCAACACGTATTCATGTATTACAAATATCGACATAAACATAACTTTCTAGAATCATGAAAAGAGATAAATGTGATATGCATTCCAAAAACAAAGACCTTCTGGACCCGTAGAACAATCAATATTTTTAGCTTGCTAAGTACACTCAGTGAAATTGAGCAGGACGTTACGATAGCTTGTATTATTTATCACAAGTACGCTAAGCACTTGGTGTTTAGTTAAATAGTCAGAAACGAAATGTGAGTAAAATTCGTAATTATTTTCTTTTTGTTCTCGTGAATTGTGTTCTACTCATTGTTCAAGGGTGGCATACCATAATGATGAGACCATCATGGTGGTATATGAATAAGCAACAGTGGTATCAAAATAACTCTGATGTGTACAGTTACTCAAGTAATAATATGTATTGTAGAATCAGAACATGTTATGCCAAAAATATACTATATAAAAGTTGCACATAAATTAAAAATATCAGACTTTACTGCTAATATAAAAGGTAACATCATTATGCCATCTAAATATTATAAAGGATGGTTCCGAGTCCTCATTTCATTTCTTTCATCTTCTCGCATGCAAAATGTCATTCACATATATTCGGTATTATCCATTCGAGAGTGAATAATAAATAAAATGTCGTTATCTTCATTTTTAGTGAATATGTTGGTGAAATCTGAAATCGATCCTCACCCTCTACGTAGCAACAGGTATGTGAGTTGTAGATCACTCTGCTGGCATTATTTTTAATCTCAGCTTATGGCATAATTGCAGGAGGAGACGTGGATCACTTAGAGCTTCTCACTATTCCACTGCTCTCCAGTGTGATTGACTTTTGAATCTGATATATATCGTTAAAATTGTAATATCTACACTGGATTAGACTTGGTGTATTTTGGTATCATTCTAGACAGAGAATTATGAAACGGAATAAAGGAAACATTAATGTTTGAGGGGACGGCAACTTTGGTCATTACATTCGCGGGTGTAGTGTATAGAGTATAGAAGGAATATGCAAAATTTCACTCCCGCCTAAACGTGAAATACTCTGAAACGCACCGACCTGCATATCGGCTTGAAGGTTTGTCCTCTCCAGTCACCACCCCATCAGGGATATGCTCTAATCTCCCTATTGATCTCTGACATACGTGGTTGATTTGTTCCTTTACATTGAAGGGTACCTATGTGTGTAAGAGGAGAGGATGGGAGACGTATGAGAAAGAAAGTATCGCGCGCGGTTCGTAGCCCGTTTGAGAGAGTACTGCTCCAGCATTTGCCTAATATTCGGAGACACCACGGAAAACTACCGATCAGGGCAATTAGCTGCTAGAGGTCCACGCAGAGGTTAAAGTACCCTAATCCTGAAAATTCGCCACTGTCGGTTTGCAAACCCAGAATTTCGTGAGGAAAATTGCAAACGCAATGATATTACAGCCCTTGAGCCATCGCAGACTATGCCATTCTCAGAACATCAAAAATCTGTTATCTACTCTTTACTCATCAGCAGTGCGGCAAGAGAAGTGCCCTGGCCTAGGCTGCAGAGAGAAACGTACGTCCGGACGGCGTGAGCGAGTGATGTGGCGTTTGCCTTCCGCTGCATAGAACATTCCCGTGCCCGACACACCTCGGATCTCCCCCACCCGCTGCGAGTACTCAGCCCCGTAGAGCCCCGCTACGCCCCGCCCAGCCCCGCCAACCCCGGCCAGTCCCACCCACTACTGCTGCAATCAGTGCCACCACACCGTAGCCACCAATCAGTTCCAGCCCCCCATAGCGCCACCTCGTTCCCTCACCACGCCTCTGCAGACCCACGTAGTCTCTACTGCGACGTCATTAACTGCCCGCCCGCTCCCTCCACACACTCGTGCCATTGCCTCAGGCCGGGAGGTCCTAGGTTCAAGTCCCGACGGTGGGAGGATTTTAGACAATTGCTTGACACCTTGGTCGAATTCACTTGCTGTCTGGAGGAGAATTCCAGCGACTAGCTGCTCCGATCGGTAGTTTACCGTGGTTTCTCTGATCAAAACCAGGTGAATGGAAGAGCAGTACCCTAACACGGATCGCGCGCAAACTTTCCTTTGTTCTATCCTGACCACTTACTAGCACGCTCATCAACTTACAAGCACTACACTACCACACGTGCTGGGAGACCGGTTGGGAGCTTAGAGCTGATCCCGGTTGTGATGTGGAAGATACCTCAAAGAGGAAAACCCGCTAGCTGACGGTAGGTCAGCGCCGGATCTCACTATTCAGATCTCCGCCACCTCCCGAGGCAAAAATACAGTACACTTACAAGACTAATGACCTTAACAGTTGACGTTCCCGGAACCACTAACACGCAATCAATCAATCAAACCACACCCTCTCGCCACACCCATTCCACTACGCTTTTTCGCCACAACTCTCCCACAGTGCCTCTCCCGCCAAGCAAACCGCTACGTCCTTCCCGCCACCCCCCTCCCGCGCCGCGCCCGGTCCCCGCCATGCCCCGCCATACTCGAAGCGCCTTTCTCCGCCCGCTTAATTTATTTCGCTCTTTATGCGGGGCCGTAGATCCAGGGGCACATTTTCCGCGTTCTTACCGCCGTAAATTTCAACTTTCCCTGAGTTATCGATAACGTCCGCCGGGTAATGAAATGAGCGCAGCGTAGTAAAAAGCCCTACATAAGTTGTAAAATGGAAAATCATGATACCGTACTAAAATGAGCGGGGAGGAGGTTGAAATAAAGTTAAATTTTATGACCCAAAAAATAATTACCGCAGAAACCGTAATCTTTTAATAAAAGTGTAAAAGCGCGGAGGTTTGAACGGAGCAGGCTGGTGGCCAAGTGGCTGCAGGGGTGAGCAGGGGTGAGGGGGTGAGATGGGTTGTGGTGCTGTCAGAGAAAAGCATGAATGAAGAGAAAGGGCCGTAGTGTTGACGTATGCGATCGGTATTCTTCTATTAAGTTACAACATAAATTGGTCTCAAAAGGGACCAAATTTTGCTGAAAGTGGGCAGAGGAGCAGCTGTTATTAAACGCGTGCAATCCGAAGTCTGAGAATTTTTGTTTTGCTAATAAAAGTATTTCATATTCTGTGTAGAGCACTAATGCACTTGTAGCCATTAAGGAGGATTAATACACTTTGTGTCCATATTTGCAAGAACTGGAAATACTAATCATCGCAAATATTGATGATCATAAAACAATTTCTTCAACTACCTTAAATTTCCCTTGTCAAATTTCATAATATTAGTAAGATTTGTTCTTGTCCCTTGCTGCAATTGATGTCATGGAAGAATTTTATTTAGGGTAGATGTTCGCACATGGAAGATTTATTTATTTTGTTAAAAAATAAGATTTCATGTAATGTATCTGCAACAAGAATAAAAGTCGTTGGCGGTTAAGTTCAATTCGTATTTATTACCCTTTATGGTACTCGTTCAATTTGATCGCATTTCCCTCATAATTCCCTTTCAGTCTTCACAAATAATTGCAATAAATTATTATAATAGAAAATATCATGAGCCAGTACCCATTGTTTGAAAAAAAAGGTAAATTCGAGCACTTAATTTATATCATTTTTTACCAGTATTCGACAGTGTAATTAATCATATATTCAGACAACCTGAGCGATCTCAGATAACGAAATTTTAAAAAGAAATCGACTTTCAAAGTTACCGCGCAGAAGGCAGCGTTCACGTTCTTGACTTAGTAGGAGCCGGAAGCGTCGTTGAGAAGGGAGGGTTGCGCCAAATAGGGTCTCGCGGAAGAGAGACCGAGTTGCATGGCGGACGTGCGCCAGGCGAGTTTCTTCTGTCACGGACGGGAGCCATGTGAACCGTAGACGGAAGTGGTACCTAGATTGGAAGAAGGCCAGACTGCGTCGTCACGTTTGCTGGTAAGTGACGATTTCATTGTCTAATCGTTATCCATCGGCGGAACGTGGTTTATAAATTTGTGAATGCCGTAATCAGCAAGTAATAGGGTCCGTCATTAGTGATAGTTGTGAAGTGAATCTTAAAATATAAATACCCTATAATAAATCTCATAAAACCCTACATAAAACTCCCATTAAAGTGAATCCTAGTGCCGGAATCTTCCGTGAACATTTGCCGGCACGTGACGGTCACCGTGGTTACACGTTTCTAAGCTTTCTCATGGAAGAATCCTAATTGAAATTAACGGTTGGATGATCTGTTGTATGGAGGGAACAGAGAATCAAGTGAAGAAAATTATAAATTGTACAGATTTTTCGTAACTTCGGAATAAATCAAATGGACACATCAGAAAGCATTTCGCGCTCCGTGGACGAATCGGGGTCAAACAATCCGGTTCTGTATTGGCAGTGATGGTATAATTTAGAACTATATTTTTTTTAAGTCGCCTTTTTGGAAACAAGGCTATAGAATTTTATAACACAATAGAAATTAAAATGTAGCATTTTGTTGCATTTGTTGCTTCTTAATAGCTTCTGCATAACTCTAGTAGCTTCTGAATAACACTAGTCAAAGGAGAGGAAGAGGATTGTCTTGCAATTTGTAAATATTTATTAAAACAATATTCTTTTAAAAGGTCAGGTATTTTCTGAATTGAAATAAATTTATGTAAATACATATTATCAATATGTAACACTATCAGTGGAAAATTAACTTAGAGCATTTTCAATGTTGGGCTCTTTTAACCTATTTCTTCTGTTAGTAACAATTATACTATATTGACTGAAAAATAGTTCAGCTTCTTTACCGTTGACCTCTGTCAAATTACACGTTTTCAAACATGGATGTGGTGTCGCTGACACATTCCTAGTTAGAGAGCGACCACGAAGGAACCCATAAAATACAATTGAGCAATTATATCGGATTTTCACGACCATTTCGCACATTGTACGTGATTCTGCATTTTTCAATCAATTTCACATTTTATCGCAGATTGATAACTTTCAGAAATATACTGCAACGACGACCAAACATATAATTACTCATTTTTCTGAATGTTTGGTAACATTTTGCATTTTTAGCTATTTCTAAAATCTTTCATCTCAATGAATTGGCAAGAAGGACAAGAGTAAGGAGAATCGAGATGCCATTGACTGTGGCTGCTGCGCGTCGGGATCTTTGCCAGGCGACTTTGTTTGTTGAACGTGTCAGCCTTCAATGACATAAATATTATCGGAAAGCCATTGCCATCATATTCTCGTGAAATTATTACCACGAAGAGTCAAGATTACCAGAAGAGATTGTACGAGCATCCAAATTACCTATCAACAAACCTGCTAGACAATAGTGAACATGTATATAGACTGAAACGAGAGAATATTTCAGATTGTCACACCGATTTCTTAATTCTTAAATTAATACTTCAGATTGTCACACCATTTTCAATGTCACAAAAATTCACATCAGAAATATATTTATTAGGCACCATTTACTTATTGTTCTAACAAACACAGATTGTAAATTATGCAGAAGTAATAAAAATATGCACGTGATTGTGATGAATACGTATATAGCATTGTTATTTTCGTTGCCCATTGGCTTTTATCTGTGGCAAAAGTGTCCGAGTGAAACCGTAGTCTCGAATTAAGTCTACAAAATTATTAGGAAAAAATAAAAAGAAGACAAATAAATGCAGTTGAAACAGTTATTTTAGAAGAGTAAGAGTTCACGACTCATTCGTAGTTCATTGAAGCGTGAAGATTGTCCACAAAATGTTGCAAAGTAGCCATATTTCTATATCCAATATAAGCGACTTCCAATTTCCCTAATGAATCTTTGATGCTGCCATCTCCTATCATGATATTTATGAGACCCCACAAAACGTTATTCGTTTATTTTAGAATGCTTTGTTTAAAAAATATTCTATAAAGCACGTTACTACACTTTTGTGTGCGGATTTTGTTAAAAGAAATAACGGAATCTTTTTGCTATTCATTCTATTAAGTGGCTATAAAATTGTATTATTTACTCCCTCAAAGTGTCTGCTACTTCTTTTCTCTGCTATTTCTATATCTCTTTGTAATGCCTTGGTCCTTATTATATCTCGAATTATTATTTCTTACGTTTTTCCATTCCGTCTATTTTTTTAAACTAATTTCCTGTGTTTATAATGAAATATTTAAAGTAATAAGCACTTTCTATTTAAATTCAACACATTATAATGCTCAGAATCGCGCTGTAATCAGTGACCTTTTATTGAATGTGTTTTTTTCGTAATTGAGGTGTCATTTCCCTACTTCTTTTAACTAGCTGGTTTCGTTTACCCAAGGATTAGGCTGTAATATTTCTACCGATCATTTTTTTTAAAATTTCTTTGATTTGCCATTGTGTCATTCTATATTAATTTTGAAACATAGGTCATCTTTTCAAATTGCTCTGAATTGAACGCTATCTCTTACAAAATTTTTATCGCTTTTGTTGTATCTCCTTAAACTTTGCGCTAATGATTATTAAAATCATTGGCAAAGGCTAAAATATCCATCCAATATTCGTCTTTAAAATTATTTATTCTTTATTCACTTTTCTTACCTTCTTTTTCTTTACTGTCGTATTACTTTCACAAATATGCAATTATTTAACAATGCGAAATGTCTGTTTCCTTGTTTCATGCCTATTTTGATAACAAAAAAGTTCGAAATTTCTCCAAAAGATGTGATTTTTAATTTTGTTGTAGGGTTCGTTGTAGTCAAAATTCATAATTGCGAATTGCAATATTATCACCTCTAAATCATTGAAAGACGCTCGAATAGTTTCCCTCTCGTCAGATCATATTATAAACTTTTATGAAATTTATTTGGGTATCAGCCAGAATGTCTGTCAAAGCCTAGAGATGTTAGTAGGAATGAGAAAGAGTCGGTCTCATTCTCATTGTCTGCTCCACTCCCTTCTGGTGTTGCATATGTTTAACTCGGGAACATTTTTATTTTGAAATTTCTCCTAACTTGAGGTTTACTCTCAAGTGTCAGCAAATCGTGATATCACGACCAGCACACATTTGTGAGGTAGCTGTGCGCAAGATTCGCTTTCTTTGCGGATGTTTCCTCTTGCTACGATTACGAAAAAAACAGAACAAACTAGGGAGTTTTCTTTCGAGATGAAGCGGGGTTATACAAGTGAGCAAGGACTAATGTGAAAGTCGTGATGGGTGTTGTTGACCTCGTTGGCATTGCTAGGCCGATTGCCCCACAAGCTTAGGCACAAAGGAAAACAAAGACCTTCAACAACGCCGGTCCGAATAGCAGAGATCGTTAAGGTAGTAGTGTCGTAGCGACCTCAGACCGAAGGATCGCGGGCTTGAGTCCCTCCTTAGGCGTGGTTGCATTTGTGTTCGTCCTTTCACTCCCTATTATCACCATATCATGTCATCTTCACAGTTAGCTCACTGTTAAATGCAATAGCGGTCGCTAATGACCTAGATGTTAATACGACCTTAAATAAAAAATATAAAATTTAAAGAAAGACGATAATCTTCTTCACGTTCCAACGAGGGATCCAATTCTATCACATCATCCTATGATAGTTTCTCTACCGCTCTCTTCCAATTTTCCTTCATCATTTGAAATTTTACCTTTCTCTCCACTGACCATTCTCTTTTGCCTTCAAATCATTGAATCTTTATCACCTAGTTTATAAAAATTCATCTTTTCATAATCTCTTCTTCTTTTATACAATTACTGTTCAAATCTTTATTCATCTGTCGAATCCACACTGTCGATGATTTGTTCCTTTCCGAAATATTTTTAGTTAGACTATTGTCCTTCATTCCAAAGAGATTTCGAAAAATATTACTTCCCTAGGAAAGTTAATGATTTTTAAATTGGTATTTGCTGTACTGCCCGAATTTAAACGAGGTCAATGGCCGTATCCCCAGAAGCTCAGCTTGGCCTTCGTCAGGTCCCCCAGTTGGACATCCGCGCCGACACATGATAATGATGATGATAATGAGAACTTAATGACGATGATGTGGTGAGTAATGAGCATGAACATTGAGTAGCAGTGGTGGAGAGGGAACAAGGGATCTCGGAGGCAATATGGCGCTCACCGGCGTTACCGCCACAAATTCCACAAGCCCCGACCACGCACTGAACCCCAGCCCCTGGGTCGAAAGATAGCGGCCTCGCTGCCACGCTGTTGGTCGCCCCTATGAAGTGTTGAAGTGAGTAATAGATACGGAACCTGAATCGCCCCCGTCGTCTCAACTCAACGCGCCGCGTCCAAGGCGAAGACGGACGGCGTGGAGCAGCGGCGCTCAATACACGCCCGCACCTGGGCGCGGGGCCGGGCGTTTTTCGTATGTAAATCGGGCGATGCGTGCGGGCGGCTTGGAGGCTGCGAGGGGCTGGGAGGATGGAGGTGGCGGAGGGGAAGTGGGCACGGAGAGGACAGCCAGGATGGGGGTGGGGAAGGGGGAGGAGCAGAGGTGGTGGGTTGGCGAGATGGCGTCTGGTGGTGTGGGGGGGTGGCGGGGGCAGAGGGGATGGCGTGCGGAGGGGAGAGATGCGGGCCGAGAGATCACTAGGATTGGATGGTGGAGGAAGTGGCGGGGGTGTGGGAATGGAGTGGGCAGGTGCAGTGGTATTGGGAGGAGGTTGCGGAGGTACGAGTGGGAGCGCGGTTATCGGGGCGCGCAGACGCGCGCAAGACGCGGGGGCGGGGGCGGGGGCGGCGGCGCGTCGGTCGACAGGTCGAGGAGACGGCGGCGGGGCCGGGGCCGGCGCCGGTGATGTATGGCCCCATCCATCAACCGGCGATAGCACGGGCGCCTCCCGCGCCCCTGACCGCAGGCCCCGACGACAGCCGCAGCGCAGACGGTACATCCCGACATGCGCACACACTCAAGACGCCCCGCTCAGGAGGCGCGCGCGCGCTCAATGGAGAAGTGGAACAGTTTTTTGCTTATAAACTTCGGTTGACGTTCAAACACAACTCTATTTTGTGTATCATAGTCAATGTATCTATTTGAATATAAATAAAGGGAATATGCGTATATGTGTCGCATACAGACGCAAGATCCACTCAACGGATTTCGGCTGAAATTTTCTCAATTTGTTCTTATTGGTATCAGAAGTTTTTAAAGAGTGGTTTGAATTGAATAGAACATACCCAGCCGTTGTTTTTGCAAAATTAATCAACGAGGTTGCTCCATGCCGTTCCCATAGGACCGTGCTTGAAGTGCGATCTAGGTATATCTTTTTGAACTACGAGTCTCTCTTCGATTCATAATATCGAATAACATAGAAATTGCGATGTAGAAAGCAGAAAGTGTGAACCAAATGCTGATGGTGCACAATATTATTCAGGTACTTGATTTTTAAAATGTAGTGTATTATAAAAAAGTGTAGTTAATGTGGTTGAAGTGTAGTTAATACGAAGTTAATCTTCATTGAATAAATCGATTTTGAACTTGAATTGTATTTATTTAATACATTGCAATAGCAAAGAATTGACAGATCTGCTAGTTTTCAAATAGAACTACAATTGAAGCGTGCGGCACAGCGTCACTAATCAAATTGTGCATGAGATGCAGTGTGAAAGAAACGACTTCAGAGCATGCTGCATTACCTCGATTCACTAAATCACCTAGGTCTAACTTTGCACTTATTTCACTTAGCTTTGATCAAGCAGGAAAATTTCAATAATAAATAAGAATGTTGTTTTACAAATATCATTGAAATACTTCAGGAAGGTGTAAGAAGTATCGACTGTGTAAGAGGTATTAAAAGAAAACCAATGAACGCTCTCAAAACTGTGTGAAATGTTTGACTTATGTGCAATTTTTTTTTAACATACGAGAAACATAATCCCATTGACAGAGAGTATATCTTGCTGTATGCTGAAGAGAGGAAATAGCGTTCGTGTGTCGTTTACTATTGCGTAAATAATATCTCTGTCTACTTGTCAACAAGTGGCAGACAGACGAGAGAGGGTTCCATTGTTCAATCAGATATTTCAAATTGTGATTGTGTCAAGGCAGAGTTGCTGATGCTTATTTAGAAAGAACATGAAATCTTATATCGCTAAACCACTGAACAGCGCCATTTGACGCCTGTACGTATTTGGTTATGCATCGTGTGTGCGGTTCTGTCTATTGTTGTGGGCTTTCATTATGACTTTTTCTTGCTACCTCTGCTGCTGTTGCACTGCTATTGATGCAAGAATGCCACACGACCACGTGTCGGCCGCCTAAGTAAGTGGCAACATTTCTCTACCCCACCGTCAGCTGCCAAGTAGATAGAAATATTCGGACAATAGAGGGCGCCCAAGAAGTGAATGCAGTGCCCTGGAGGCGCCACTGTCGACCACCGAGGGCGTTCAGTAGCGCTCCCCTTATTTGTGGAGTTAAGAAAGAAGTTGTGTGCCTACGCGCCACTCCCATTCCCTTCTCATTCCTTTCTCAAACCACATTGTTGTCTGACTTTGAAGCGAAATAATTTTTCGTTTTTGATCGTCGTTCGCCAGTGATCGTGAGAGCGAATGTTGGGGTTGATTGTTGTTTGTTTACTCCTAAACAATGAAAGTAGCTCTACTCTCCCCTCAAGCCTTGCACGCATTTTAATTGCTTATTAGAGTTTCAATGTATTATTGTTATTATTATTATTATTATTATTACTATTATTATTATTATTATTATTATTATTTTGTCAAAGCCGTACTGGAATTACTAAATAGGGAAAATTCTAGTAGAAATTACCAAATGTTCGGTGAATATCTTTCAACCCTTCAAGGTTTTATGAAAAACCAAATATAATGTTAGGCATTCATATTAGAAAACATCATACTGATGAACATATTAGAAAACATCATACTGAATTTTGTAGTATCTAAATTAAGAAAGTTAGAAAATAAGATATCTTCTAAATTTCAAAATAGTTTGCGTCATAATAAACTAACGCAAATCATTTTGTCATTGAAAATAGACGTATTACTTGCAATATAATTAATGTGTTTTAGGCAGAAAATTTCCTTAAATTCATTGATATGGTAGATGTTGATATCTCCAAATTTGGTACCGTCATTCGGTATTGCAGAGAAATTGATAAATGGTTCACTATATTTCCTTCTGAGAATAAAAGTGAATCACACCAGAATTTACATGCATGATAGCGTCATTGGAAATGCCGCTTACATGTGTAATCGTTGGTGTACAGTCAGCGATAATAACAGCTGTTGATGACCTCTGGCTTCGGCAGACGTTGAATATTTTACATACGATAAAACCTGATTGATAGAGTTTTCAGCATGCAAAATATCGATTGCATGTGTTTTATAATATTTAAATCAATTATTGCTTTTTGATTAACACTTTGCAACATAGCTTTTGTTTCTGAATGAAGATAAATGATTTTGTTGTATTTTTGTGTGCTATTTCCAAATATTATCGAACTTATTCTTCTACACGTACCTCTCGTGTAGAATTATTTTATTATTTGGTATAAACA
This sequence comes from Gryllus bimaculatus, assembly GCA_017312745.1. NCBI lineage: Eukaryota > Metazoa > Arthropoda > Insecta > Orthoptera > Gryllidae > Gryllus > Gryllus bimaculatus. The sequence continues at coordinate 8,746,592 of BOPP01000015.1, read as the reverse complement.
TAACTTAATAATTATTCACTCGTTACCACTCTATTATTGGTCTTTCCCACACAAGAAAGCTGTCTTCAGTGCTGTCACGTACCTTTTCCGATAAAATAGTTTTATAAAGCTGTCTTGTGCTGTCACTTCGTGAGTTTTTATATAATTTATTATAAGCAACTGGAAATCTATCTCTGTCATATTGTCATGTTAGTTGCTACAGTAATGTGTTTACATTAATTCTGTGCAATTTGTGATATTCTATGGAAAACTAGTACTATTGTACAGCTCGTCGCAAACATGTATAGTACCAACGCAGTTTGTTTCATTTGTGCGGAATTTACAGTGAAAAGCCAAAACCAGAAGCACGCAATAAATAATAAATTGCTTGTATTTTGGCTGCATGGCGTGATACAGAAGAATTCAACTCTGGACAACTATTTCTGTTTCAAGGTTGTTGTTGTTGTTGTTGTTGTTGTTTTTAATCAAAACACTCTGAACGGCCTTGGGTATCTGCAAACAGACTCAACGCATTGAGAACTTAATAATCTTTAACTAATTTCAGGCACAATCGGGGTAGTTGTCTTTGCGATTAATATGTTGGAATTAACTTAATTAATGTATCATATAGCAGACGGCAGCATGACTGAAACTTTACTTCGCTACAGCCAATTAGTAACAATATAGACGGTATTTTTGAAGCTATGGGTTATGATCACAACTCGTACGAGTAAAAGTTATTTATTGTCTCTTCTGCAGATCCTCGGGAAAATCATACAGAGCAGGCAAAGTGAATGTGGTCAAAAATCATTCGTTAACCCATAAGATGTGTTTCACTTCCCCTCCATATCAAACTGTTGAGAAATTTGTGAAAACACTGGACTGACAGGGCTTTAATTATCTCAGTGCCAAGCTTCTCAGAATCAGTGAGACTAAGGGGATTTTTATTGACCCAGAAATAATGCGAGACTTTGATTTTTCCCAACACATTGAGTGATTGTGAAATAAAATGCATTTAAGGACGTGTGTACGCATTTCTGCTTTCATATCCTGATTTCCCTTTTTTGAGACAATAGAATCAGATAATTTATTTCACAGAGTAACAAAAAGTGTTTAATTGTTATGTGATGTTATTGATTTGAAATTTTGCAATTTAATGTTTACATTTAATTGCTCTATTAATATCGTGTAGAAGTACATTATATTGTTATATTGTGTATTTTAGTGAAAAAGTATTGACTGCGTAAATAAAACTACGAACGTTAAGAAAATAATATTGTACCTATATTCTCGAATAAGGAAGCCCACAAAGACCATCTTTACTGTTGTCTCCCTCTGAAAGTGTCGATTCTCATCCTCCGAGCTCGGTAATCTAGAGACAAGGGTATTATTCATCTTTCTCTAGGGAGCAATGGACATGAAGATATCTTTTTTATTGGTTTTAGCAAGGACGTATGAATAGAAAAGCGTCCACAAAAAAGTGCAGTACAGTATATCAAAACCCATATTCTGTCGATACTTATGGGGAATCAAATTCATACTTGTCGGTGTTTAAGTGTCAAGTATAAACAACCATATAAGAAAAAAACAAATTCACTTTAAGTCCTGGGTAATGAAAGAAAACGCAAAATAAACGTTACTTCACGCTCTCGGCGGGCATCGCGTCGCTCACGTATTCATATGCAGTAAACTCTTGATAACCCGAATTCCAACTGACAGAAATAATCGGTGTTCTTGTTATAAAAATTTATGTTATCCGGTTTTTATGTACTTCCTCATTACTACGTTTCTTTAGCAGGATCTAAATTTTGTTCGTTTGGCAACGAATTTCGTGTTAAGCGAGTTCGTACCAACGAGGGTTTACTGTATAACTCGTGTATTAATTGTTAGATTTCAATGAATAAAATAAACATGTTTGAGTATCAAATTATAAACTAGAAATTAAACGAGTTGTTAACAGTAAATTAGAAATTAAAAACATGTTGTATTGAAGGAGAAAAATAATTACCCGGGTCATCGGGAGATCAATGGTTTAAGATTAACTGTAATGGAGTATTGTGTATGTTAGAATAATGATTGCCATTATCTCTTAAAAAGTACTTTTCAAGTGACTTACGTCGTTTTCGCAGTCAGATATTGTTCTTTCGCGAACTACCATTACACCAGCTCGTGTGGGACGTCTTTCGGCGAATAATCGCTTTTCTTGTGCTATTGAGAAATCACCTCGCCGCAATGCGCAATAATAGTTGACAACACGTTCTCTTGCCTCTGATCATTGTTGTACTCTTCGGTGTGCAGGTGCAATGGTACACCTTGTGTTGTGAAGTGTTTACATGGACTAACTTGTAAATAATATTTCCATGAATATCGACGAATAATAGTGATATTCGCTAGCAATAATTTTAATACTTAGTTTAAAACTGTAAGAGAGAACTATGGCAAGTAGCCAGTTTTAAAAATGATCAATGAACGTGTCCAAGTAATTTGACAATGGGATTCTGAAGCAGCAAAAAATTGCTGCTCTGAAACGGAACACGTGAATACTAAAGTTTCATTACTTCTTGTCGCATGACGTTAGCTGTGTTGTAAAGAGTGATGCACCAAGTATAATAATATAGTCGTAACATCAGGGATGAGATAGATTCAACAGACAAGCATAATCAAGTATTGGTATATTGTCTGCCAAAATCGGAACTGTTTCATTATTTATATTTTCCACGAGCTTCTGGACAGCTAACAAAACTATTGAGACCTCTCGTGTGGTCTGATTCTGTTTAGATTTTTCAGTTACTTCGAAATTAGTAATAATCGCAGAACATCATCATGGCACTACGACATATATATATATATATATATATATATATATATATATATATATATATATATATATATATGTGTGTGTGTGTGTAATAGGAGGAAGTAGGACGTTGTATCTGTTCTGCTTATCTCGAACCACGAAAAAACTGCCAAATGTTTCACAATTACACGCCAATATTTCACTTACTTGTCCTACGCTTTTGCAAAGTGATTAGATCATATTTGCATCTTTCTTACCAAAATTGGTACCGCCAGACAAGCGGCGCCTGTCAACTTTGCGCAAATCAACATAAATTAACTATCAAACCATTTACGATATCTGAAAATTGAAATGAGAAGAGTTTTCACATCTGCTATGACGAATCGCCGCCTTTGAAAGCATAATTAGAGGTCAGCGATAGCAAGTGGGCGATGAACTTCGTCACTTATTCCAAGCAGTTCCCCGCAAAGCCCTCGCTCTTTGGCTTCTTTTACGATTTTGCATATCTGTGTTGCCAGTTGTTTCACATTGCATGCGTTTTAATACAAGGCCTTTTTTCCCTTCAGTTTTTGATATTTTTATTTATATATTTTAAATATTTTAAACATTTTATTTATTTATTTATTTATTTATTTATTTATTTATTTATTTATTTATTTATTTATTTATTATTTAATCTTACGTCAAAATCAGTTAACTGATGCAAGGATAGCATTCGAGTGTTAAAGGAAATATTGCCATTCTCTTCAGAAATTTGCAATCGTCAACATTTTACAATTGTAGCAAACTAGAAAAACTAATAATTGTTCTCCCATCTAGAATGAGAATAATTTCCAAGGGAACACATAGCATCAACCTTTTTACACTAGAAACTGACACACTAGCGGGCTAATCGGTCTGTGGTCAACACACGCACAAGGCCTTCTGCGAGAACACACATACATGAAAGACAAGGGACAAACAACCATACCCATGGCGGAACTCAAACCCGCGACCCTTCCGATCGAGGTGCTGAGTCGGCACAGCTCTAGCTACATTTGCCATCCAGGTTGGCTTCAGAAATACGGATCCATGAATCTCAGGTACACAAGGACAGTATTTACGAAGTTTTGATTTTCATTATGGCACAGGATCGAATCTCAGAAACAATTTATTTTTGAATTGAATCGCCTGAATGATGTAAGAGTTCATTAAATGTCATTTCACAACATGGATGAGGATGATAAGAAGAGGCAGTTACATCAGTTGAGTAACTGCCACCTAAGTATGTGGTTTTTATACACAATTGCATTTGTAAGTCAAGAGATACAATTGATTTCAGATGACGTTTTTCGAAAATTCAGAATATCACTATGAAAATGAGCTTAAAATTGAGCATTTTCATAAACGCTCAAACAATACTTTCATTGCAAACGTTTGTGAGCGTTTTGAGAAAGTTTTATATAGGCCCAGGTTTTACTCTTCTATATTATTCTTGAAGTCATTTTTCAACTGTCAGGTGACCAGAAATTTAAAAAATGTGAAAATAGTACTTTAGGTAAAAAGGGCGCGAAACAGATGATTCATTCACGAGTCGAGTTTGTCAAGAGTGCGAGTGCGAGAAAAAGAGAGGGTGGAAATCACGTCACGTCCGTGTGTACTATTTTTAACACGGCGTTAACGAAACGCATTGCGCCAAGTAAAGGAACATAAATTAAATATAAGATAACGAGAACCTTACGTGTACAAAAGTAAATGGATTTCAGTCAGTGTCATAACACTATTGTTTGTAAATAAAAATAAAAGACATTATCAAAACGGAAGACAATTGCAAATCGTAACGGACGTTTCGCACATGCTTTGCGATCTTTCGCACACGCGTTTCGATGTTTCGCACTCTCTCGATGGTTCGCACACACTTTGCCGTGTTTCGCACACTGTGAAATGCAAATAGCTGTTTCGCACACGGAAAACAAGCATGAGAACCCGCATTTCGCGCATCGCGTGTTAAAAATATATTTTAAGCGCCAAGAGATGGCAGCTGGGAAGCCTCCTACCCTGAGGAAGCCTGCGACATGTCAGACGAAACGTCGGCACCCCAGCCAACGACGCGGCGTCTCCCGGATAGCCGAGAATTTAATAGAGTGCGTCATAACTTCATATCTATCCCAGTCGCAACATAATAGAAAACTAATTAGATCGAGAAAGTCTGCGCCATTCTATTGAAGCACTAGTTTAAATCTTTCGTTTAGCAATGGCCATTGGACAAGGTGTCGTCTGGCGAGAGGAAGATAACCGGCACCCTCCGCGCGGTCTGCCCCGGGATCAGCGATAAGCGCCGCAGAAATCGCCTCCTCATTTGCAATCAATTCCGCGGCGCGTAGGGCCCCGACGCGGGGTCGGGCGCCGCGACGGCGACGTCTGAATTATTGGACGTTTGGTTATCGGGAGATTTACATGACGTCAATATGTAGCGAGCGAACTCGCCCGACACCGCCATAAATCAGATAGAACAATGATTTACACAAATATTTTAACAGGCGGGCGGGGGCGACGGTTACGGAGCGGCGAGGTGGGTGGGGTGGGGGGAGGGGGTTAGAGGAGGGGGGTCGGAATGCTCCGCCATTTCCCCTAATGAGACGCGCGCGCCCGGCTAACAAGCAGCGCCCCGCGGCGGGCGATTGGGCGGTTGGGCGATTGGGCGATTGGGCGATTGGCTATACAGAGCACCAGATGCACGGGCGCTGTGCGGCAACCGGGATGCTGGAGCGGTAGGGTTTAGGGGTGCGACCTCGACGACGAAACTTCTGTTTCTGAACGCTGATGTTAAAAATGGAAGCATCGATGTTCTCAAAACAGCCACACAACCATCGATGTGATCGGGTATGCGTTGCTCAGTTTTGTAAGGCCTGCTCCGTTGAGAAGCTCTTATGTTTAGTTGCAACATGTTTTGTTCAATTTTTTACGTTTCGGCGGGCACCCTTACAATCGTTTCATTGGTGGGTGCCCGCGGGCTTTTTGAAGGCGCGGTCATTATCGCACGGTCGCTGTCATAGTACAACACTTATGCTTTATTGTTTTCACTGTTCTTTCATTATCTCACTTTGCTTACTTTGCACTTCAGTAATTTTGCTTCATTTAGCTTTCACCGTTTTTAAGCAGTGGTGAAATTGACTTCTTTGTCTTTCCCGGTTGACGCTTACTATTGTTTTTTTTTCCTTTTTTGTATTGTTTTATTTAAAATTTTGATTGCATATTTGATTTCTAATTGCCTAACCATCGGTTTTGATCGATGGTTATTCGATATCGATATTTTTATATTTGCATTAGTCACCATTAATAACAACGGACGGAAGTAATTTCACGTTGGTCGCGTTTATTAATTTTCTGACTAAATAAATTTTTAAAACTCAATGGACAGTTGATTGCGTTGCCTTCCGTGGCCGGAGTTTTTATGATCTAGGTTGTCGCCCACAATATGTTGGCTGATGTCAGCCACCATTTCAGAGTCGCGTTCCGAAAAACCTAGGACAATTACCAAAGTTCTTTTTTCTGATTGGATAGTTAAAATACATTAGACTTAATTCATTGGCGAACCTCTACTTTAATTATTTTTCAACCTTGCTTACGAGCTGAAGAATGAACAATTCACAAATATCAACCGTTTAAAGAAGTTGAACACAAAAATATCGGCTGTTAAACAATATTACACAAACTATTACACAAGAAAGTTGAACACAAATTATCTGTTAAAAAATATCGGCTTAAAACATAGATGTTAAATAATTCGATGACTTTATAAAAACAAAGATGTTTTGAATACCTTGACATGTATATCGCATCACCAGTAGGGTTGCCTCCCAATCCCATCGACCCATATCACTGTGTTATAAATGTCCTGTGCATTACTACGACGTGACGCCATATTGTCACCACTTTTTTCTTTGTATCAAGAGTATGCATTACTTCATTTTAATATTCATTATTCTTCAGTCTTTATATTTAAAAGTAGTTAAAATTTGTATGTTTTCATTCAGGATCAATGTTTAAATTATGAAGCTGGGCTTCTCTACTCGTTGCTGAGCCTGCAACATCTCAAAATGCTTAGGATGGCGATAAACATTGTTCTGCGCCCCTTCCACTCACACCGCATTTGCAGAACGAGCTTTCAAATGGCCCGAATGTTTTCTGTAGAGGAAAATAATACTAAGCGATCGCAGTGTCTCTTTAAAATCAATCTTACTATCTAAATATTTTTAAAGGATAATTATCTCATAATGACCTAAAGTTCAGAAAATTCCTCCCCTTACTAAATATTATCTTGCACAATTGACAACTATTTTTAGTGACATTTTTAAAAATTTGAATTGAAATTTCTCATTAATTGAATAAAAATTGTATTCGATTTCCACTGATACCTCGTCTGTAAAGGCTTCCACTTACTGACTTCAAGGTGGTAAATAGACGGTCACAAAGACACTCATACCTATCGCTCTCGGCGACACGAGATCAGCGCGCCCAGACTGCTATGAGAAAGCCAGTTACAGCGCAGTCATTATCGAGATCGTGTGATACGGATCCTAGGCCTGTTCCCCGGGTACACCCTCTGCCGGTAAATGAGAAGGATAACGAATGCTGGAGTCGCCACCGGATCTCTCGACGCCATTTATCGCTCAAGCGTTTCTATTTATACAACTTAAAATCATTATTTATTCCACATTCATGGAAAGGAGAAACTGAATTATGCGTACAAACTAGATAGCGTGCTCTTCGACGAAAACAGAATTAAAATTCAATATCACTATGCAACCTCTGCTCAGTTGTACAAACCATTTAATACTAGCTTTGAAACAACGCTAGTATGGAACTGATCGTATTTTTTAAACTTTCTGTTTTAAATTATATTCTTTATTTTCATTCTTTCATTATTAAAATTAATGAAAATTATATACTGAATTAAATTATTTTATATTTTGTAAGAGAGCTCATGAAGCTTCTCACAAGGGAAACACATCGAAGCTACCAAGAAACTGAGGGCAGAGCCCTCTCCGGCGTTATTTCCGAGAACAGCAGAGAATATACTAATCCTTGAGAGTCAAACATTTTTCATAGATAGATAAGGAGCGTACGCGCCCTTCGAGACTCCGAAAGCAGCAAGTGAGAACGATAGATTATGCGTTTTGTCTGGCTCTAGTAAAACCCCTGTGGATCGAAGGTAGGGGTTCGGGGGACCATCCAGATATTTGGTAATGTCCTTCTCACCTCTTCAAGGATTACATGAGTATATGAGGGCATACTTCAATTTTGCATTCTTCTTTAATTTTTTCCACTCTTCGAATCTCGTTTATTTAAGTTTGATTGATTAGTGATTCAGGGTGCGTCAACTGCTAAATTCATTAGTTCCGTAAGAGTAGTGCATGTTGTGTCGCTGGTTATCTTCCCCTACTGGATTCGAGATCTGGCGCCGACCTATCAGTTGGCTGGCGAAGTTTTTCCACGCCAGGTGACTCCCACCAGGTGCTTGGACCTTGTCCTCCCTTCCAGGACATGGTCCAAGCTCGTGACTGGTCTCCCGGCATGTGTGATAATGTAGAGCATATAAGTGTAAGTGTGTGTAAGAGGTGAGGGCAGATAAAAAATGATAGCATAAAGGAAAGATCGTGCGCTGTCCGTGGCCTGTTAGTTAGGGTACTCCTCCAGCATTCGCCTGGTGTTAATCGGAGAAACCACGAAAAACTACCGATCACAGCAGCCGTGTTCTAAAATTGTCCTCCAGGCAGTGGCTGAATTCGACTTCGCTGTGTAGGTAGTATTGAAAATTCATCCACGGTCGGGACTCGAAACACAGACACTGCAGTGACATCAATTTATACTCTGAGCCACCTAAGTCGGTCGTATATTTAAGAAATCGTTGTTCTCACTGCCCTAAACTAGGATTCATAATTGTTTTTATTCTTCAATTTTAATAAATATAACATAAAAAGTTTCCTTTCTTTGAAATTAAGCATGCTGCGAAATTGTAACAAGTAGGCCTAATTGTAATAAGTGCAGTAAGTGAGGATGAACCTGAGAACATAAGGAATCGCCAACCTTTTTAGAACGCGTATTAGAAAAAAACATTATGTAAGAAAACTGTTCGCACCTGTAGTGACGATGGACGTCTTGACCTAATACCCCGCTGAGAAGCTGTCACCTGATCCTCGAGCTCTTCCTTAAGGCCTCAGAATTCACTCAAATTTAATCAGCACAACCTTCATCTAGTACACTCATACAGAAACACACACACACACACACACACACACACACACACACACACACACACACACATTTTGGTTACTTGCTCAATACAAGAACGAGAACGCCATACTTACTATTTAGTGCACAATACATAAACCAATGTTGCTACTCCGTCCATGAAACAAACACGTTTTCGAAAGAACGAGTTCAGAAATCTGGAACCTTGTCATTATTTGTGTCTTGAAAACTAACGTTGATGTAGTGATGCTATCGATCGTAACTAATCGGGTGACGGAGGTCTTCTAGCACCTGCAAGGACGCGAGCCTTCTCGGACTCCAAGAGAAGCCGGTATCGTAAGTGGGGAGAGACAGCCTCCGATAAGATCGTTAACTGTGAATCAACATGACCAACGCTTGTATCGAGCCTGTACGAATCCTGTTCTGTCTGGAGACGTGCGACTAAATGGGTCTCTGTAGTTAAGTTGCTCCGCATTGTCCAAGGAGATTCCTACGTGCTCATATCAGCGTACAGGTACTACCAGTCAGTGGAAGTGCAACACTCTAGTTGAGAGGTAATCTGGAAAGTATCAGCTATATTTTGTTGGGATATTCGCTTGTTGTTTGTACCTCATTTAATGATTAAAACAACCATGTTATTTTTTAAATAATTTATATACGTATTTACAAAGTGTTCATAGTATAAACATTAAGTGATTTTTGTTCACTTCCATTGCTGATAATTATTGGAAATTATGCTCATTAGTAACTCTCCATTTATGAAGATGATACAATGTAACAGTCACGATACGAAATCTGTAAAAAAATTCAGAGGCCTGAATTATTTTTAAAACATCGTATTTCTAAACTAACATATTTATGGCTGAATGTAGGTATGCAATATTTTGGTGTGTGTGAAATTGTTCTGAAGTAATAAGTTGAACAGTTACTTGAATGGGTGTTTAGAAGAAGGACGTGTGTTACAAGTTCAAATAATTACAAGCAGGACAAAGAAAGGAAAGCCTGCATTGTTAATGAAGATGTAATGTAACCTATACCGTCTAGAACGGTACTAATTCAAAATTGTTCAAGCAGAACAAAGAAAACAAAGCATGCATTTAACGACTGTTGCAATGTAACATAAGCTCTAGACACCCATTCAATTAGAGATGCAGTATCCCTACAACGAAAATCAAGGGCACAAAATACGGAATTCATTTGCGTTCACGATCCTTTTATTTTCTACTGGTTCTAAGTTTACAAGCAGCACAAAGATACGAAAGCGTGAACTTGACGTATGTTAATGAAGATGCAATGTATCATAAGCCTTCTTCCAGACATCGTCTAGAAGAACGGCTTAAGGGATGTTACAAATTCAAAATTTTACAAGCAGGACAAAGAAAAGAAAGCGTGCATTTGACGAATGTTAATGAAGATGCAACCCTTTTTCTCAACACCCATACAATTAGAGACGCAATAACCCTAGAACGGAAATCAAGGGCGCAAAATGCGGAATTAACTTGCATTCCCGATCCTTTTATTTTCTACTGGTTCTAAGTACACAAGCAGCACAGAGAAAAGAAAGCGTGCACATGATAAAATGTTAATGAAGATGCAATGTAACATAAGCCCTTCTCACAGGCATCGTCTAGATACAAAATTTTACCAGCAGGACAAAGAAAAGAAAGCGTGCCATTTGACAAATGTTGTTAAAGATGCAACATAACATAAACCCTTTTTCTCGACACCCATTCAATTAGAGACGCAATATCCTTAGAACGGAAATCAAGGGCGCAAAATACGGAATTCATTTGCGTTCACGATCCTTTTATTTTCTACTGGTTCTAAGTTTACTAGCAGCACAAAGAAAAGAAAGCGTGCACTTGACGAATGTTAATGAAAATTCAATGCAACATAAGCCCTTCTTCCAGGCATCGTCTAGAGGAACGGCTTAAGGAAGTTACAAATTCAATATTTTACAAGCAGGACAAAGAAAAGAAAGCGTGCATTTGACGAATGTTAATGAAGATGCAACCCTTTTTCTCAACACCCATACAATTAGAGACGCAATATCCCTAGAACGGAAATCAATGTCGCAAAATGCGGAATTAACTTGCATTCCCGATCCTATTATTTTCTACTGGTTGTAAGTTTACAAGCAGCACAAAGAAAAGAAAGCGTGCACTTGACGAATGGTAATGAAGATGCAATGCAACATAAGCTCTTTTTCCAGGAATCGTCTAGATGCAAAATTTTTCCAGCAGGACAAAAAAAAGCAAGCGTGCCAATTGACAAATGTTGATAAAGATGCAACATAACATAACCCCTTTTCCTCGACACCCATTCAATTAGAGACGCACTAACCGTAGAACGGAAATCAAGGGCGAAAAGACCGGAATTGATTTGCATTCCCGATCCTTTGGTTTTTCCGTTGGGAGTTTTCCGCGTCCGGAAGTGCGGTGGGCAGCGGCCGCACTGCCTGGGTGCTCCGCCCAAACGGATGTGCGTAGGCTGCATCTGATGCCGCCCGGCAACCCTCTCTGAATATTCAAGCCCTGAATGGAAATCGGTGCTCTGGGGCGGGGCAGCGCCGCTGCCCGCGGGGCTTCTCCGTCGCAGGTGGTCCTCCCACACACACACGGATCTGTGAAATTTTTCAGCATTTTATGAGGGATTTCCTTGACTGCAACGTCCATCAAGGGGGTAAAGTTAGAGGGCTGCCTGCCTACTAGAGGCAGGTTTTAGGGGAGGGAAAGGCCTTCCTTACTTATTTTCTTCTTCTGAATATAATTACTAGAGCGCTGACTTTTATACATATATTTACTTGGAGTGGACTTGACGTAAGTCAGCTGTTATCGTTCCAGTATGGTGAGTTCCTCTATGGTGACGTTCAAGCTCCCGATTGGATAACACTGTAACAACTCATTAAACGCCAAGTGTCTTTATAAATAAATCGAAGTATAAGTAAATATATATTTTACTCCAAATACTGAGAATTTGAAAGTTTAGTGGAAATTGAATTTGCGCCCCATAGTTTCCGTGAACCAAATTGCATATCACCTACAAATAAATATTTTGACTAAGTTGCCGAAAAAATATTTTCGCCGAAAAAAATATTTTTGCTGAAAAATATTATTACAAAGGGTTTAAACCTGATCGAAGCCGTGGATTTTTGAGGGCAAAAAAATCCTTCGTACGCCTTCCTTCGGAGGGGAAATAAAGCCGGCTGTCCCATGTTAGTAGATTTACTTGCCTGTAAAAGATCCTCAAGCCTAAATGACGATTCTGAGCTAAATTCAAATCGCCAGTTTCTCGCCCAAGAAATACCTCCTTTCTCTGCTAGCTGGTGAAAGGAGCGGAGCGAAATTTGCGTGGTCAGACGGAAGAGCGGGCCTGATGGCCCGAGTCTCGCCGCGTAAAATAAGGCATTAATTCAATTCAATTCAATTCAATTACATTACATATTTTGCTAAATATTATATGGAAAAATGAATATTTTCAAATGGAATGTTTCGGCGTTTTGTGGATATATGGTGAAAGTCATGTCACTTTGGTACGCAGTGGTTGGTCACTCATTATATGTTACGTGGGACTTCCCTGATTGAGTGGAGTGAGTCAAGTTCACGACCTGTCAAAACGTCTGGGGGCCATTTCTAACACTACTGTCGAGTCATGCAAGGACACTCTGAGCAATAGCTCACACTTATAGCAAGAGTAGCTACCAAACTCACACATATGGTCTATGGCCAGAAGAGAAACTGTTTTAATGAGCTATACAGTAACAGAAAAAATCTCCTCTTTTGGACTGCCATCTTTGGGCGTTTCATTAAACTGTATCAACGTGTCAGGTGATGCAGTTGATCCTTCGACTTCCATTTCAGGTACAAGGCCCATCACGCACCTGATCGTGGGCAGAGCAGCTACTGTAAGTTCACAAGGCTGGAGGAAGCAAGGGTGATTGGTCAAACCGAAACTAGTCGTCAAGTGTAGTGAATGTTCTGCCCAGAGATGCTTGGTTTCCCCTGAAGATTTCTCCCCCAGAGGGGCACCCCGGAAGCCGGATTAACTGTAAGTCGTCAACTGGTCTCTCGTACGGTTCTTTCTTTGGCATCACAGATCGGTTCAAGTAATTTAATTTGTTGAGTGTTTCATTTTAAGTATTTTACAAAAGTTATTTTCCTCCATTCATTAACAGACCATGAGCCTCCACTGTTCTCTACTCCGTAATATCATAAAGGTTTACACTGTAGTTATATGAAACACTCACACTCTATTTAAATTGTTTATTTTCTGATATGTTAATATACTAATATAATAATGAAATCTACACTTAACCCCCTTCTAAATTTAGTTTCACGGCTCCATTCTATTTCACGGGCATGTGATTTAATACGAAAGGCACTTACAGTGATGTGCGATTTGAGAAAAATTTACTTTCAGGGCCAGAAATTAACTTGTTTGTGAAAGGTCAACACAAAGTTCTTACCTGTAATGGCTGTTTCTGCCATATTAATAATTCACTGCGAGCGAAATAGGGCTACAACCACAATCGTTCCCACGAACGCGACCAAAAGTTCCCCTTGCCTGAAGTATCCTTGTAGGTGATTCAACACTTGTTTCCAATATAAGCGACACATTCTTTTAAAAAATCCTAATATTAAGAAGCAAAGAAAATAAATATTGAAAAATAATTATCGAAAATGATCAAAATATACTCATTCTCTTCTTTATATATATATATATATATATATATATATATATATATATATATATATATATATATATTCGATTGAATTAAAAAAACTGTTGAGAACTTAAATAAATAATTTACATCTACCAGAGAACCGCGGAGGTCCAGTGCAAGAAACTTCGGAAAACTACCAATTAGAATATCCGGCGGTTAGAAGTCTCCAACATACAGAAGCTGAATTCGACCTGCTGTCGAAAATCCTTCCACTATCGGTACACGAACCCCAGGGCATTCCGGACAGAGGCACTGCATTGACATCATGCCCTGAGCCACCTTCACCGGTGTCAATGAATCTTGAATTGGGATGGTCGCGGAGAGTGGGGATGGGGGCGGAAGGATGATGAGGGTGACACGACGCCCTCGAAAGGGGCGGGGCGCAGCGCGTGGCGGGGAGCGCTTTTCAGCTGTGTGCGCGGGCCCTTTCGCGTCTCCTCGCCGCCGCCGCCGCCACCGCCTCCGCCGACAGTTTGGCAAATTACCACCGACGCTAATACAGCGTAATGCATTATGCGCTTCTGATTAGGCTGCTCAGATAACTGATTTAGTGCGCGCTCAGCCGCCGCCAGACGCTCCCGGCCAATTTATTAACCCGCGACGCGACGGCGGCGCGGCCAGCGGCGGGTAATGAAGTTACGAGGCTGCGCGGAAGACGCTCGCTCGCAGGGGGAAAGGGGGGGGGGGGCTCCCCGGAGTCGCGACGCTTCAGTCCAGGGCCCGGAAACTCTCCATCAAAATTGGGGACAAAACTAAGATTGCTACTATAGGATGCACTAGTGTCGCCGGATACAACAGCTGGTAAGGCTCACCAACTTTCGCACATAAAAATTGGTCACGAAATATGAATACACTTTGATTATGAGCGATTTCTGAAATAAATTAGAAAAGAAGTTAAATACTACGCGTCTATCTTCTAAAATTCATTTATTCATAATAACACACGCACGAAACAAAAGGTAGCGAGAACAGCGGCGAGATCTTCTGTATCAAGCGCGTGTGTTTGCGTCACGTGAAAACACGCACCTTTTAAATAACATTGGTAGCAATTCATATTGTTGTTAGTGTAAGAAGATGGTCTAGAGCGCGCCACTATAATGTTCCCCACCACGTTATATGGGAGTTATACGGGCCTGCTTGAGTTCGTCACGCGGGTTTTTAACTTACACTGCCGATATGACAAGCACACGCTGTGTACAATGGATCAATTATCCCCGCAAATTTTCTTGACCCTCGCTTCGCTACTTGCGAGAGGAGTGGGAAATTTGGTTACTTTCGCAAAAGGAATTTTATATCAAAGTGATCCGTTCGTTTTTCAATGCAAAATAGTTTCTATTACATTGAAGAGAACATTTCTGGTTATCAGATTTTGTCTACAACGCACGTTGTTATTATTTATTTTTAAATCATCTAATGTTGGCAAAGGAGTGGGGGTATATATTTCGGGGCTCAAGAAAACGTGCACTATAACTGTATTTTAAGTTAATACATTATATTCACCGAGGATGGTATATAAAGTATCTGACAATAAGAAGGGACACTTTTGACAGGCCGGGAAACAAATGAGTCATGCAGGACGATGACATTGCAAGAGAAAGTGATGAAGCTATTTAGCTTGCAAATAGCACTAGCCAATGAGTTAACTGTAAACGAACGCATTCCAAAATGAGCGCATGGATATAACATGCGGTTATGTTGCCAGTAATGGCCAAGCAGTAGCTGCCAAAACGATACCGTCTTGTAGTAATCTTACCATATTACTATTAAACTACCGAAACTACCAAAATAAACTCTTAAGTCAATTTTAAACATTTTGTCTTATAACTTCCTTTGAGATTTCGAATGGCTGAGTCTGAATAAGCACTCGAAAGTTGGTTTGAAACATTCTTTCTATGCGCAAATTGGCATTTCAGAAACCTATAAACACTCAAGAAACATGTAAATTGTTTATTATTTACAAAAGAAATGAATACATTTGTTTACAAAGATTAATTATCAATTGAATTTTGTAAATTTGTTATTTTCGAAACATTTGGCAGCACTCAAGTGACTGTCTTCGCGCCTTCTTCTATCTTCAAGGTCGATTTTCTGACCTTGCATTCAACTCTATTCCCACACGAAATTTGAACGTACGTGCAGACAAAACGGATACACGATCTGATTGGGAAGTCTGACCCCGAACACAAGCGTTGGTAGAGCGGCCGCAACGAAGCGCTGCGATCCGAGTTAGAGCGAACACCGTGAATCCCCACTCCGAACTGCAGGTCCTCAAAAATTTCAAATAGACACTAGAGAACATGAAAAGTATAGACGCTCAGCTCATATGGAAACAAAATGCAGAATTGATTCATATTAAGCGACGCTCGGGTTTCACAGACCACCTGAATGCACTGCCTGGTTAAGCCATACTTCTTTTCCTTAAATGAAACGTGTGAAGAAAGTAAATTAAAACAAATTGATAATAAAAGAATTATGTTTTATGGAATAAAACTATTTATCTTGCAAACTTGGCAAGTAAAACCTCAAAATGTAAAATTTTGAAGCGTTACCCAAGAAGGACAATTTCGTGCTGTAACCCCTAAACATGCAATTTCGTGCATAATAAAACAAGTACTAAAACAACATCCGTTTCATGATTCCAATTTCAGTCAAGGTTTCATGTAACTTCAAAGTAGCAAAGAAAAGATGCAATAACACGAGATTCCGGTATTTTGTAATAAGGAACACCGCGTTGATGAGTTTTAGCAATTGTGGCATTGCGTTATGCATTACACCAAAAGCATTTCAACAGTGGAACAAAGAAGTTTCATAATACATCAGAGAATGTAGGTAATTGGTGCGACGTTTGAATCACAGTATGAATCAAGAATAAACTAATCTTCATTATACTAGGCGTTATAGATTTTCTGACCTTGCATAATGAGTATGCAGTCTGGAATTTTGAATCGCCTTTTCTTGAGAAAGTAGGGGATATCTAATAACAGTGTTTCATATGAGCGTAGGACCCCTCCTAACACAAAGAAATGATTTCCACACATTTTTTTAAAATTTCTTATCTGTCAACTTTACAGCATTTGCCGTTAATTTTTGACAAAATTGTGGTAATGTTACGGATAATTGAAACTGCCCCTCATACAAGAATCAGTTTATCAGAGTTGGAAAATTGCAACCTCTTCTGTTGGCGGCGAGTTGTCGTTTGTGAGGTGCCAGGCGTAGAGGCTCCTACAGGCGTGAACTACTGAACTATGAAGGAATATGGTCGTGTCTTAGGCCTAAGGTAAGACGTAATGACTTCAAGGTCCGTCACGTGGCTGTGCATAGCATGGCTATCGTATACGTGGAGCTAAAACATCCGCATTATAAGAGAACAATAGCGTATGAAGTCGAGAATGAGGTCTTTAACGTTTAGGTGGAAATGGCAATAGTTCCGAACTTTGGCCATAGATGGTGCGCTAAATTCCCAAAGTTCCTCATTCCCTTGATTCGCATTTGTTGGACTACGGCTGCCCAGTAACCAATGAACTGAATATATAAATATATTATTAGATAATTATTATATTGTTACATAAATATAACAAGTACTAGACTGGTAGATAATTATTTATACATATTAACGCCCCTACCTTCATGGTGCATCTTGGTTGCATAGTTACAATACAGAGTTAGCACTACGAATACTCCATGATCGAAAGGCATGAGTGAGCTACTGCGCATCATATCTGACTTCAGCCAATGTGCTTCAGGCACCAGTTTACGTCACAATGTAGCGGGAATTTTAAATACAGCCAGATTCCAAAATTATCACATTGTTACAAGTCATTGAAACAGACATATGAAGCGTTTCTTTTAAATACTGCATCTTGTACACCTTCGTGTCATTTTTGGTTGGTCACCGATGAAAATTCTCACTTGATGCCCAGAATTGATTGATTCACTCACCTCACTTGATTTCAATATGTTTCTCATCACTACTCGCTTGTCATGCAATCTAGCGACCAGCGTCTAGTCTAGTTTTTCAAACGAAGTGCTCCAGCTATGGTCAAGTGATTTATGACGGAAACTGCTGCACAGAAAAAGGAGAAATCGACGCACCGGAGTAGCCGGTGGTTCATATAGTTCGGTTCATATCGTTCCTATATGATACATACCACCAATGTTGGGAACAAATTCGACATAGCACGAACGAGTGATCGATTAGCATGCGATGTAAGTCGCTCGGTAAATAGGGGGAATTAGCTTGTTCCGCTATCATTTCAAGTTCGATTTCGAGTTTGAGCGTTCTCAGTTACAAGTGCAATCGATTGCTGAAGGCTATTCCGTGCTTAACCTTCCTAAAGATTACTTGGTTCCAATTTCTGCTATCAAACGACTTCGCGTCATTACATTCTAAACTTAAATTCCTTTGATAAAGTTCTGGGAACGTAATGAACAGTGACTAATGGTCATTCTTGTGAAACAGTGGCCAATTAATCAGATTTTTTAAACAAGTCGACATTAACGTTCTAAATCTATTTTCAAAACCACACTGATGCAGAAGTAGAACCTAAAATTAGCTTATCAACCTGGAACAGCCATGTCAGCACAAACCGGCAAAAACGTCTCATTACCATATATTTTCATTACGAAAAACGATTATCGTCCCTCACATGTAAATTTAAGAGTAACTTGTTTTATCATTTTCAATTATCGTTGGATTGTTCAGATAACAAAAATATTTTACATTTTAAAAAAATTAATGAAGAAAGAAAGTTGCAGTACGCCCTAAAGGTGTTTGCTCGTAAAATGTCATTGGTACTCTGAAAGAATCTCTAAGACGTAGTGTCTCAAATAGAAATGAATAAAAAAATAATTCAGAGAGCTTGTGGTCTTCATTTTAACAATGATAGTTATCATCATCACATAATTGTGATGATTGCCAATTTCTTCATAAGATATCTCAGAATCTCCAATAGGCATTAATTACTTTTGTTAAGCTTATTTCGTAACAGAAGATACTCGGGCAGAGGTCAATCCAGTCTAAAAAAAAAGAGTAATCTGGTGAGAAAGAAAGGAATTACTTGGAGCAGTAAAGTCTTATTCCAATTACCTACGACTAATTTTTGGGTGATCGAGATACTTTACATCCTATAAATGTACTAGATAGATGTGGCTGCTTTATTTTCCTTGCGAAGGAAATTGTGCATTTTCGGAGGGTTACACTAATCGAATCCCATTGTATCAATAAGAATATTAATAATAAGTCATCCTCCCGAGAGGCCGTTGGAGATTGGTTTTCCGCTCGTTTGGTTACACTCTTTCCGCCTGATATGTGTTCGGCCGCCTCCACCACCACCACCACCGTTCCCCACCCGCCCCGTCGCTTCCATAAGAGCCACCCACGAACTCCCTCCGTACCCTCGCAGTCCGCCTATCCATTGCAATCTCATATCGCACCGCCTCTCTGCAAGCCTCTCTTGCTGCTTGCCTCGTCTCCGCTGGAGGGCGCCAAGCGCTAACCGCGGCCCCTCCTGTCTAGGTTGTCTTCGGCGCCCCCGCGACCCGCGACCCACCTCCGCCCTCCCGCGCAGGCACCCCAGGGCGGCCCGCCGCTTACATGCCGCCTCTGCCGACACATCGCCTCACGGCCGCACTACACCGCTCGCCGCCGCGCGCGTTCCGCCATGCATCGCCCACCCACCAACCGCACCCACGCACTTAACGCGTCCTTCGCCTGCCTCCCGGCGCTCCATTATCCGATCCACGCGCGCTCGTAGTGACCATCCTCAAGAGCAGCTGTGGTCTCCTCCTGTCCCGAAATCCATAAGTCGTCATCTGTCACATTCAAGATCACGGCAGTGCCCATTCATATACGAAATGCACCACCGTGCACCCAGCACTCTCTTCCCACCAATGTGACGCGCCCATCGTACTGCTCTCACTGCCATGCCAGGTGGGCGCGGTCAAGTCACGGCTGGGGCGTGGCCGTGGTTCTCGCCGTGGGCGGGGCCGGGGCGGATTGGAGCGAAGGCGCGGGGCGTGGGGGGCAGGGCGGTGTGTGAGGAGTTATCGTCAGAGGCCATCACTTCCGGCGTAATAGCAGCAGCGCAATGGCGTTCCCTGCGCGTTCACGCGCGCGATAAAATGCCGAGATGAATGGCGAGATAAGTCGTGAATGCGCGCACGGCCGCCTTTCGCAGGAAACGTCGCTTCCTCCCGGCGCCGCGCTGAGCGCTTCCTCGTTATACCCGCCGGCCGCCCCGCCCGCCCTCGTTCCCGCCCCCGCCGCCGCGGTCACCGTCGCCGCCACAGGAAATTCGAGGAGGGCGGCGGCGCTTCGGACCCCTCCCTCCACGGCGCGCACTCGCGGCGGACGCCCCGAGACCGAGCGGCCCCTGCGCACGCGGCAGTGCTGCCAACGCTACAATCCCACACCCACGAACCGAAGCAGCAGTGTTAATGAACGGAGCAGCATCTTGCCAACTTGGAGGAAGTAGATGACCGAGACAAATTTGCGAGTGGATATGTCGATCCGAAGGCGAGCGCCTGTGTTGCTACGACCGCAATTCGGCTAGGTATTCCACAAGGTCTAAGGACAAAGCGACATTGCAAATCTGGGTTAATGAAGTAACATCTTGGCAATATAACTAATTGAAGTGAACAAAACTGTACACTCGTCCTCATACTACATTATCTCGGCCCCTGCGCACGAGGCAGTGCTGCCAACGCTGCGCCGCGATGAGGGGGTTCGACACCCCACACTGAGATATAGGTTAATGAACGGAGAAGCATCTTGCCAACTTGGAGGATGTAGATGCCCTAGACAAATTTGCGTGTTGATATGTCGATCCGAAGTTGAGTGCCTGTGTTGCTACTACCGCAATTCGGCTAGGAGTTCCACAAGGTCTAAGACCCAGCAACATTGCAGATCTGGGTTAATGTAGTATCATCTTGGCAACTTAACTACTTGACGTGAATGAAACTGCACAGTAGTCTTCATACTACATTAGCTTGTCAAAGAGATGGAGCCACAAGCTCTAGAGCAAAATTAGTAGATATGTTTTAGATCCCGATTAATAAGGTCTCTCGTAGTCAACTTGAGAAGAATTCCTGGTATTCCTGGAGAAAATGGAATACTAAGATATCTCGGCACTAATCTTAATATCCAAAAAGATGGTTAAGTCGTTCATGCGGTGAATGGTAATACTGCCTTCATGAGTTGAGGTACTTTCTCTTATGCCTCAGGTTTATATAGACAGTGACGGTAGCCAATGAGTCGCGTGAAAATATCTTACGTTACCAACTTATATAGTAAAATTGTCACTCCTGAACAAAAGTCCAAAATACTGAAGTTGACTAATTTAAATTTAACGTACACTATAAATATGCCATTCACAAACGAATACATTATTCATTGAACATCAAGAGTATAATAAAAAAACTAGTGCACGACTTTTCCTTTGTACTAAAACGTAAAAGGAAAATCAACTTCCTTACAATCCTTCCGGCTATTGCTCACAGGCTCACTCGTTACAGGCGGATCGAAAAATGCATGTGCTTTATATTTCTATCCCTAAATAACAAGCCTGAATAATATATCAATATTAACGGCAATTATTCATATGAGTAATACTCACGTAATAAGCTGTGCCAACGACATCAGATGCTCTAAGTTATCCGTAAAGAAAATAGGCGATTTCAAGAACCCTCAAATTTCTGAACTTTGTAAGCAAGAAAATTGTTACATTCCTTGACCTATTATTGCTCTCTACGATATATCTGAATTAACTAGTGAGAAAAAGTTCCATTCCATTGTTATGACAGGCTCCCGACAGAAAATGATTTATATTAAATGTGAACATTATTACATAACTTTCAGTTTATTAGCAAATTTCTGTTTAACATTAAATATTGATTTTCAGACGTACATGTAAATTCTGAACATTTCATAATTTTTTGAAATTTATTTTCATTTAAATTTATTTAGGTCAGGTGTAGGCCTTCACTCGTTCAAGCAAAGATTTTGAATGTAAGAGTAGCGGCTAGTGTAAGAAACTGGTAGTTGCGGTTTCTTCGAGGGACGGAAATCTAATATCCAAATTAATTGCACTAGTATATCATAAAAATTAAGCAATTCATCTAAAATATTACCACTAAGTTTAATAAAAGTCAATATTGAAACATTACATACATATTTTTGTGTGCAGTTTCCGTGTTAGTTACATTCACCTCCCGTGCACGTGGTTCTGGCTTTGATTTCTAGTGGTCACCGGAGTGTTTGTGTTTGTTAAGCATTGAGATAATTCATGGTAACATAATTCTTACGATACAAAAAAGAACTTGATATTGAAAGTACGGTGATCCAGTACTTTGCAACAAAATCTATTTTTGGAACACGTTTTAGACAAATATAATTATTTTATGGGGAAAATTTCACAACCGTGGTATGTATTGCAATAAAGAAAGATTCCCAGATACACAGTTGCATCTAAATCAACGCACGCACACTGTCATTGCAGATTGATGAGCAGGTGATGGGATGGGGCCCCAACAGTTGGTCTCACCATGACAGACAAAAAGGGACTTCTTTACAGAACAGCCAACTTTACCAAATGTTCATTTGATGTTAGCTTTGATCCAAAAAAAGGTAACATAAAATAAAAATAAATTCTCGAAACATTATAAATAGAGCTCGGAAGTTTGGCAAAACGTATTTTTGTTACTGTTACTATTGCATGACTTTTGACTATAGGAATCACTTAATTGTGCTTCTGGCGTTGTTTTAGTAGATTTTCATTTTGCCTTTTCTTGCTGACTTTAGCAAACGATGCCTTTTTTGCCATTTTGTCACATTTTGGCTTTTTTATGTCTTTAACATAATTATTTTGCTTTTCTTTTCCTGGAAGAGACTTCGATCAAGTTGGATATATACCTGCAACCCTAAGCAACATGAAGACGCGGTGGTTTTTGTCTGTCTGTGGAAGCAGAGGCTGTGACTAGTTTTTTTTTCTCTTCATTGATGTCAACAAGTTGTAATCGCTCATGAAACCCATCCTACTTTTAAGTGTAGCCTCGAGTCCCTTTTGAGGACAGCTCTCTCCCTTCTCAGTGCTGACGATTGCACATGTGCGAAGAACGAAAAATAGTTCTATTTTCATTGATGCCATTTAAAGATTTAACTAGTGGTGCTAACACAGTACGTACTTTCCCGCCCAAAATTTCACGCAAAATTCGCGAAAAGTGCTGAAATTTTCAAAGAATTGTACATGGCCTTATTTAATCTATCATTAAGAAATAAATTTCACTAAGGGGAAAAGCTCAAACTTCATAATTGTAATTGTAAAATGATGACGAAAATGTTCATAATTGTAATTGTAAAATGATGACGAAAATTTTTCCTATTCCCGAAAAATCAGAATTTTCAAGGAAAATAAGATCGGCACTATTCTCTTAAACCTCATTCTTATTACCTAACAACGTCAAACACGATGTAACCATATTTTTTTAATTTTTGAAAATGCCCCAGGGGCTTCAGGTGAAGAGTCCCCCAAAATTAAATTATTGATATCAAATTCAAGGAGTCGTGGCGTTAGCCACATCTACTGAGAAATATCTATTTCAAATAAAATTGAATTTATCGAAGCAGCATTACAGTGTTATCTAGGTCAAATAGATTTTTTTACTTTACCGAAGATTGGTTGTCTCATAATGATCTAAACCCACAAATTCTTAGTTTTTACCTTGCTGGATCGTATTGTAGAGCGAGGGAATCAAATAAGTGCCCTGCTTACGGAGGTTCGTGTATTTACGTAAGACATGATATTGATTCTATCTTCTTGTCAGAATTCAATTTATATGCAGCTGAAAAAGTTTTTGAAATAAGTCGTACATCTTACTAAGCTCAAAACAATTTAATTTTGCATCGACAGACCTCCAATAAAGCGCACAAATTATTCACACATGTGCAGAGCATTCACTAAAGTGAACATAAAAATTATCGATTTTGGAGAAAAATCAGCTGAATGGTTTAGCCGCCGGCGTTGTTCACGGACGGACAGACGTTTTACCATCATTCGATTTTTCGGCATCAAGGCCCCACAACAAAACATGGATTATGGCTGCACCACTTATTAAAGGACTTTTTTATGAATTTAGCAACTGGATTTATCCACTTTTGCCTTATCTGTCCTGTTCTTGGTTCAACAGCCCGATGCGGGCCTTGGCCGCCTAGCGGTGACCCAGCATCTCGGTCATGTGATGAGGGGTTCGAGTAGTTAGCACAAAGACATCACTTCAACGAATTTAGTGGTATTAACCTTCGGGTGGGCTTTCTCATTGTCGCACAGCAAATAGATACTGGGACATTTGTAAGGACACGCACAGTTATAATTTGCCTTGGCTGGGAATCGAACCCGGACATGCGCGTTGGAAAGGCAGGTCGCTAACCAACGAGCCACCTGAGAGGGTTTTTCGTTACCAGGGCCCTAAAATAAGAGGTTTTCTGCCGAAAATTCACAGATTTTCCCACAGCATTACATAACTATCCTCCTATTGATAAGCAGTAGCGAGAAAACAAAAAAGGTCGTCCAGAATTTTATTTCAAAGGGACAACATCGCGCATGAAACATATTCATAGCCACCAGAACGGATGGTCATATGGAATCAAGATTACAAAGAAAGGATCTTATTCTTACACGGTAAGATGGTAAATTTTAGATTTCCAAAAAAAATATCAATCTCTTTAATTACTAATTTGTTACAATAATTCCTTGTGAATGTGATTTTTCATTGTTTATACCTTTTTCACACCCCTATTTTAACAATAAATGCCTTTTTTCAAGCCTATTTTAGTAAAAATGAATTCTTATCTTTGCCCATTTTAGGTCAAATAAATGCGTGAATTTCTGGGCTGTAGTCATAAATAATGCATTAAATAATACCGCCAAGAATTGACTGAACTTGTGTACTTTGAATAACACACGAAATTCATAAAATGAAGTTGTAGCTAGTGTCAGACTAAGACAATAAAATAGTATTCCCTTAAGACGTCGTGCACTGCTCAGAGATAAGAGCCGCTCTCAACTCCCCATCCACTGGTTGCTGCACCGCTGACCCTATGTTGAAGCATAGTGCCAAAGAGTAAAAGCAGAAAGCGCAGTTCTAGAGCCAAGGGCGTGACATTTATGGGAAAGCACCAGACGCCGGAGAGAGCGCAAATTGGGCATTCTTTGGTTTCACAAGGATTTCGCATACATCAACTTTGCTGCAATATCATATTGAAGGCCCTTAAACGGAAAATATATTTTTATAATATAAAATATATTTTTCGATTGTCTGGGTGCTGTACAATTGTGCAACATAAGCACGAGCCGCCATTGTATGATATACTAGAACAAGAGTTTATTTCAGAAAAGCATCACTGGTTGAGAGTAGTTAGGAGGAAGGAGACTAGTGACAGTTAAAGTGGGTAAAAAATGTGTCTAGATAACGGACGAGTACTCTATTGGGGGCTCGATATCCAAGACCATTGGGCATGAACAAGAATGCTCCGGGAATGGTCCTTAGAAAACGATTTTGGACGGTCTGAAGGCTTTGTATGTGAGATTTGGCTTCTGAACCCCAGATTGGACTTGTGTAAGTGAGCGTGGGTCGCTTCGTAGAGGTGGGTTACGGTATGAATTTCATGGGGGAGAAGATAGACGTAAAAGTGGGAAGGGTTGGTTAGTTCTTTGTGTGGCTAGCACACGTCTACGATATAATTGTGAGGTTTCCAGGTAAGGTTTCGACCAAAGAGGTCTCCGAGGTATTTGATGGCTGGCTGTTGGATGGTAAATGGACGTGAATCTGTGAATATAGGTGATGATCGATTTTTTTTGCTTGGCGTATAATTTCAATAAAAAACAGAGCAATTATCATTGTTGAACATTTTCTTCAGAAACGTATCCTGCTTTGTACGTATCGGACAACCTACGGAGACGCCTACAGTATGGTAGCGTGACAACATCTCATTCACTTCATATGTGACTTAATCAATTGTTCGTGACTAATGTTGGGATAACATATTATCTTTCATGGCATTAAAATGTGGGAATCACTAGACCAGTATGCATATTTCTTCGAAAGGAAATTCTCTTCTTATAAACCACTATTTAGATTCGTCCAGATCCCCACACGTGGCGTAAATATGAGCAATTGTTATCTAATTGGTAATGCACATTACTAATGCACATACATTTCTAATGCACATTAGAATTTTAATCAGTTGAATTATTGTTTTTACTTTCGTCATACAGTTCTCGTAATAATTAGTTTTGGTTTCATAAATTTCTCAAGTACTATTGGCTATATTGCATTTTGTCCTGCAGTGTTATCCGAAGTCATGGATCTCTAGTATTGCAAATTCTGCATTATAGCCATGAATTTGATTACTAGTTACAGATCGCGGAGCAACTAACAGTGTTAAAGTGGGGACGCCCTTTTGTACAATGCTACTACCCATTAGCGAATCAATATTACACATAGAAAATTAACGTTTTTAGAATTTAGCGAGAACGCGACATTTTGGGCTTAAGGTTTTGTTGAATAAAGCAAATCTGCAATAAGAAACTTGCCCTTCCTCTTCTTCCCTTTCATAGCGATTGGTAAGGACTTTTATCTCTAGAAAACTAAAAATATATTTTGTATTTGCTAATTCTTACTTTCTCGCATATTACTTACATTGAGTAGAGAGTAGCATCTTATCAATATACATTTTCCTGTGCATCTACAAGAGACACCACGATGAGAGAGGTATCAAACGAAAAACCATTGATGAGCCGCTTATTTATCGGGTATACATTTTTGTTCACTACTGTTTCATTGAAAATGCTTTCATTAAAAAGTTATCTCACATGTACAATTTTGCTTAAGCAGTAATCGATGCCTCCCAAACCCTTAAAATCGGATTATCCATCTCTGATTAACGGCTCTTTATTTACTTTTCAATTATCTAAAATACTAAGTGTTTCTGGACTTCCTATAAGTTTTTCGGTGATTCTGATCAACCAAGCGGATGGTCAGAAACGTCCAGAATCTCGAAGATCATGTACGTTTAAATCGATTATTTGATTTTTGATTTAATTTTACATTAGGTGAGAATTTAAGCACAGATCTAACTCTCTCCTTTTTTTAATAAACCTCTAAATATTAGCTTACAAACATATACCTCTATTAGATTGGCTTACAAACATAGGCCGGGATTACGAGGAAGTTTGTTTTCACCAAAAAAATTGTAAATTTTGGTATATCGGAGTTGAGTACACTGGTCTTTATTATGCAATCTAGCAACTAAATCTGTTGCGAGAAATAAATAAATGATTTGATTGTTGGTGATGTATTGAAATGATATAAATGATGATGTGGAGTAAAGAGCGGCAAAGAAAAACTTCGGTTGGTTCTTCACTGGTCTCGTTTATCTATCACAAATTCCGAATGAATCGACCGGAGATTTCATTTCAATCCCGGTCGCCGGTCAGAGGTAGGTCGATCTCGGTGCCATATGGTTCCGGACAATTGTTGCAATACGCGGAGCAAAAAAATCACGTGTGAGTGTGATTGTGGTTGAGGTGGGTATGTGGATTGGAGGGCTAATCATACCTTCACGCGTCACATCTGAGTATCAGTCCGTGGATAAGTATTCATAACACATACTAGCTGAAATACCCTGCGTGGCCCGGGTATTTATAATAATTTATTAGACACGAAGAGAAATTTCATCTAATTCCGCACTGAATCTATTCAATTGTATCCCCGCTCCGCCCCTCTCAGCCTTGCTCCCGTCTGGAAATACCAGGTCTTCCTCACTCACTTCCTCACTAAAAAATATTTATTTTTGTATTAGAGTACCCGACCTCAAACTTCCTTCATTGATTCAGTCTATTGACGATTAAATATATTTAATGTTTTTAATTTAATTGAAGAATGCGTTTAAAGGGTCTTGATAAATTGCGGGGGGAAAAGCAACAAAAAAACTCAATTGATAAGTGCAAGATTTCGATATATTGAAAGCTAACAGAACATATTTTGACATGGAACCTTTGCTATGTACTAGCTTGCCGATAGTAGTTTGTTTCTTAGATAAATGAAGACGTGTCTTGGCCCACAAGGAAAAGCGCTGTACGCAACGTAAAACGAGATCTATAACAGGGTAACCAACACTACGCCACGAACTTTTAATATAATGCAAGGCTCCTTGGTTCTTCGAAGGCAGCAGTTACATGGTGATAAGTTGGTGTCAGTGGAGTCAGAGAAAATTCATTACAGGGCGCTCTCTCATCTGAATCGCCCTGTAATGAACGAGTTTCGTGGCGTAAAACAGTACAACAATGAGCTACTTTCCAGACGGTCTCGAATAAAGATACGTTACTGGCTTCTTAAGATACGGACCACCTTAGGAAAGCGGATGAGTCAGAAAGCAGCGTTCAAATCGGGAAATAAATTCGTCTGGTGGGCAGATAGGCATCGCGCCGTCCGCCCTGTCGCCTGCGCCCGCCCGCTCGCTCCGCCGCCCAGCCGCATGGGCGGGCCTCGTCATTAGCCTTAACTCCTCGCATCCGCTCGCGCTAAACAAATGGCCACTTTTTGGTCTTTCGCGGAGCTGCGAGAGCCTCGTTATCGCCGTTGGCGCCGTATTGAATTAACACGCAATTAAGTCGCGGGGTTCACGCTAGGGCGCGTCCCGTCTCGCCCCCGCTTCCCAACCCCCACCCCCATCCCCACCGCCGCCCAGAAGAGGGGCAATGGAATTCCGATGCGAAGAGAGGGCTGTCTTTTTCAAGTGAACAACACTTTCTATTTTCGATTAATATGAATGGCAAGAGTAGATTTTTTTCTTCAAAGAAGTGTAAAACTGTATGTGATGTGTAAGGGAGAAGTAAAATCTTCGCACGATTTCTTGAGCTCCATAATCCCAACATTTTAACCACAAATAGTTGAATTTTGTATAAAAGGTACTACTGGTTGGAAACTAGTCATTTTCGATTCCAAGTAATAGAAAACGTATTGGCGTCGGTAAACGACTTGAAGACTTATTTTTTGGTATTAGTTAGATAGTAGTAAGCCATAACTCTTCTCCTAATCTAAGTCATAAATCTTCTCCTAATATAAAGAGTGAAATGAGTACTCAACAAAATGTGCGCATAGTGAAGATACATTTATGGCCAGAAGCAAACTAGGGGGGCCATGTGGACCATTTATGGCCTCAATGGAGTAGGAAAACTGAATGAAAACCTGATAGAAATTGATCCAGAAGTACGTTGTAGGCATATTAAGTCTTTTTAAAATTATACAATATAAATGCATTATATATTATTGTTGAAATAAATATTTTTATTTTTGATCGTCAGTATTTGAATACAAATAGTTATGCAGCATAAAATATTTTTGTTGGCACTTAATTGTTTTGGTTCTCTTCTTGGCACTCGATTGTAATTATTTTCCGTCATCTAGCAAAGTGTTGTATAGTTACACACTTATTGCTTGTGGATACCTTGCAATGAGATGCTGATATCTGATGAATGTGATTTCTGCGACGTGTGTTGTAATTATAAATATTAGTTTTGCCTAAATGTATGTTCCCGCCG
Organism: Gryllus bimaculatus; assembly: GCA_017312745.1. Taxonomy (NCBI): domain Eukaryota; kingdom Metazoa; phylum Arthropoda; class Insecta; order Orthoptera; family Gryllidae; genus Gryllus; species Gryllus bimaculatus. The sequence continues at coordinate 8,717,263 of BOPP01000015.1, read as the reverse complement.
TTTAGAGATTAAAAAAAAAAAATTAAGTAATTTTTAAAAATCATCAGCCAATTATATCATGTTATTTAGGGCACTTTGCACTATTTGTTCAATACGTTTAAAGACTAAAAATAGGGCATATTTCGAGAAAATCTTGTTTTTAAATTTGGCTGTATTATTTTCAAAACTACGCGAAAACTGTTCAGATGTATTAACAACTCTACGTAAACTTATCTACCAGAAACCAACTTTGAATAATAGATTTCATTAAGGAAAGAACTCTTTATCTTTATTGTCAACTAAAAATGGCACGTCACATCAAAAACAAAAAAACAAAAAAGTTTTTGTGGCTATGGAAACACTTTTGTTCATCTGAGTTAGGGCTCTAGCTGCCTAAGCCGCAAGGCAGCAGCTTAATGTACAAATCAAAAGTAAATAAATTTCCCTTCTCCATAGGGTTACTGCGGAGGGCACAAAAAGGGACTAATAAGACAACTCCGAGAGCTGTATCATTTCTTCACAGAACTTCCGCATCGTTTGGTCGGGTAGTGTTGGTGGATGTCGGCGCGAACGTGGGCCGCCGCGCTGGCCCCGTGTGCTGTGCGGCTCCGTGACTGGGTGCGTGTGGCCCCCGGAGGCCGCTTGTTCCGGCCGCCGGAAGTACACCGCCAAGGGCAGGGCAGGCGCCCAGGGGCGAGGTGTCGCCCGCCGCCCACCCTTCGCCTGATTAGGGCTCTAGCGCGCACCTGGGGGAGCGCTTCGCCCCGCCCACTCGCCCGCCTCGCCCCCAATGGCGCATTAGCAGTGAGAAACTCGCGTTGGAACAACAGGGCGACAGTAGAAGGAATTAGGAAATTGTAATAGAGAGACATGTGAAAAGATCGCGTGAACTCAGTAGACCTTCACAGATAAACAAGGAAAATTATTTATTAGATGAGCCTACGAAAAGTGCTCCAGCGCCCACTGCCTGTGTCTACTCCCTGCATGGCCAGCACGTCACGCTTCCGAACTCAGGCTTCACTACTCTACCTCCACAACACCTCCACTCCATAACTGCACTTCCAAACTGTAACAGCGACTACTCCGAACTGCAACCCACCTCACCATCACACCCAATCTGCATAACCCACCTCCACACCCCACCTTTACAACCCCACCTTACAACCCCACCTTACAACCCCACCATACAACCCCACCTTTACAACCCCACCTTTACAACCCCACCTTTACAACCCCACCTTTACAACCCCACCTTCACACCCAAGCACCTCCACACCGCATCTCACGACTCATCCCTAAACCCACACCTACACATTCAATCACTCTACCTCCTGGCACCCACGTTCACATCCCACTACACAATTCACGTCCACACCCCACCTCAGACCCACCTCCAGACCCCACCTCCAGACCGCAATCCAGACCAACCGTCCAGACCGCCACCTCCGGACCCGCACCTCCGGACCCCACCTCCAGACCCCACCTCCAGACCCCCACATCCACATCACCGTCGCTCAGACCCCACCTCCACAGCGCCCACCCGACCACCCCACCGTCCACCACCCCCCACCTCCACACTTCCCACCTCCCACGTCGTCCACCCACTCTCCCACCTCCACTACCTACCATCCACACCCACCTCCAACCCCCTCACACACCCCACCTCCACACTCCCAACTCCACACCCACACATCCACTATACTTCAACTCTCGCACACCCACGCTCCAACTCCATGCCATTCCACGACCCCACCATCCACACTCCACCTCCACACCCCACCTCCACACCCCACTCCACCCCCACTCCGGCAATCACACCTCCGCATCACACCTCCACACACCCATCTCTACAACTCGGTCTTCTTGAGGCAGACGAGCGGGGGACCTGGTACTTTTACGAGATGGCGCCCACTGCCTTGATTAAATCTTCCTCTAAACTACTCCTCTCCTGCGTATAAAAACAAGGGGATGGGTAAATAGCCGTAACGAAATTAAATGCAGTCAATAACGTGTTGATACACGTGGCCGGGGTCGCGAAGGGGTGAGCCGCAATGGCGCAAGGAGACCACGGTACGCAATTATTTCCCTTCTTTCTCGCGCCTTCGCCGGCCGCTCGGGAGGGAAAACTTCAACAGCGGGTCTCTCCATTTCGTCAGATCTAATCGGATGTAAAACCAGTTTTAACGAGCAGGAGGAGGGCACGAACAAGCCCGATATTTCTAATCTCCTCTCGTGTTAGAATAATAATTGGAAGAGTGAACTGAGGAGAATTGATGCTGCGCCCTGAATGTGTCAGGACTCGGCATAGCGGGCGAGAAGCGTTTGTGTAGTTCAGTTCACGCATTGGTTTTGTTCCTGAATGCGTATTAATTTAAATGCGAAAGTAATATAAAGGAGATATCTAACCTATGGTTATTAAACCTAGCCTGATAATTGTGAAGAAGCGCAAGGGTATGGACAATAAAAATATTGAAAGCAAGAAATAAAGTGCAGCGGATTAATTTGCATTATAACATTCCTGTACGATAAAAGGAAACGTTTTTTAACATCCCCGAAACAGTTGATGTTAACATAGTAAGGCCTTAGTATCAGGTTTGCGACCACAGGTCACTTATTTGTTTAGTAACTAATTGTCTTGTATTAAAATAGTTACTTCGTCTTGCCTACTAGGATTTTGTAGCGGATATGTAAAACAGTATTCTGGGATAAGCACTCTGTTAAGAATCCTAGTAAATATATCATTAATATCGATTACTATTTAAACAGACTATTTTTATTCTTTAAGCTATACCGATTCTCAACTCATAAAGTATTAAATAATGGCGAAATTTATTTTCGCTTTCAGCAAGATAATTGTTATGTACTGGTAAACGTTTTCACCATAATATAGATCATCGTAACGAGAGATCTGGTCAATAATATCGGCTAATATTGTATTTGTCATGATTTATTCATGTGTGACAGAGTTAATAGAGATCAATGAGAAATGTGCCATGACGGGGAGGGGAGGAGAGGGAAGGGGGAAGCAGGGAGGGAGGAATGCGGTTTATTAGTTAAAAATATCTGTGCATGACAGTCCATAAAATGTAGACGTTAATGCTGTTGTTGTTATTAATGCTATTATTGGTCTTAAATTATTTAAAATTACATTGTCATAATTCCTTAAATTTGCATATGTTAATTGTAGTGTTCTGCCACCAGGTTGTATTAAACCACCTGCAAAATAAAATCTACATATCTATTATCTGATCTTATGCTATCATTCTATTATCTATCTATCGTATTAATATCTATATCTATTACACTTATGCATTATCTTCCTCTACTATTATTATCTATTACGCTTATCTTTACTATGCATATCTATCTAACTGCATACTATTTCATGCCATCATCATCTAATTATGCAAGCGTCTGTACTGCCGGCTTCATGTGAACCCCGCGTCCCCCCGCCCCCCAGGTTATTGTGATAGGTGGTTTCCTCTAAATCGAGTCCGGGAGAGCCACCGATGCAGTAACAGGTTGTCAACGACATGAACCTATGTACGCTCAATTCTTGCCTTCTCTCATCGTCTTTTCCTCCTGACCGCAGCGTTCGCGCAGATGAGAAGATGTCTATATTTCACCATGATAAATTCACAAGAGTTAACTCGAAGCAGATATGACGTTGACGTCCCGAAACGAGGGTCGGGAAAGGGGACATTCAGCCGGTGTTTTCGTCCTCAGCTGCGGCCCGGATGATGCGTGGCACTTGCTCCCATCATGGGAATGTAGCACAAGACACTCGTCACTGGCTGGCCTGACCTTGGTGACGGGCCCGTCGCCACCTTGACGCCCTGCCGGCAATCGGCTCACTGCCCCCGCCTGGCGCCATCCCCGGCCCGCCAGACGCCACGCCGCCGCCCAACCCCATCGCGCCGGCCCGAGCCCCCGCCGGCCCCCCCTCGGCGCCTCAGTGGACCCCGCCTCACGGAACGCCGATCGCTATCTGGAAAAATTAACGCTCGCGAGTCCGACGGAGGGTGCGGGAACGATGATAAATTGGTGGTGTAAATTACGGAGGCGCGCCGCGTCCAGCGGCCCAGAAAGACGCGGCGGGGGCGGAAGGACGGAGGGGAGGGCAGAGGGCGGGGCGGGGGCTGGAGGAACGGGGGGAGGGCAGAGGCGGGGCGGGGGAGGGAGAAGCGGCGGGGGGACGTGGGAGGTGGCGAGGGGGAGGGGCGGCGGAGGGGGATGGGCAGAGGCGGAGCAGATGGTGGGGAGGGGAGGGTGAGGGCGGGCGGATGGGAGGGGAGAGGCGGAAGGAAGGAATAGAGTGGTGAAGGCGAGGCGGGATTAGGCGAAATGGAGTCAGAGGCGGGGTGGGTGGAGGTTGGGGTGGGGTGGGGGTTGGAGGGCGGGTGCGGTTGGGGGTGGGGGAGGGCGGGGTGCGGTGGAGGGCGGTGAGTGAATAGAGGCGGGGTAGGGGCTGAGGGTTGTGTGGGGGCGGAGAGCAAGGTGGAGACGGACGAGCATGTGGAGTGGGGAGGGCGGAGGCGGAATGCGGACGGAGGCGGGAATGGGTGCGGAGGGCGGGTCGGAAGGTGTGGTGGGGCGGAAAGAGATGGGGCAGGGGAGGACCGTGTTGAAGGGGCGCTGGTGGTGGGAGAGCGCCTAGCGCGTGCACGGGAGGCTGTCTCGCCCTTGGCGAAGGTTGAGAGCTGGCGGGGAGTATCTATCGCTTCGTCATTGAGATAACCCCGCAACCTGAAGCGGTGACGACGAGTAGATGGAAGACATGACGCGGCGGGGGGTCCATTTGTCGCAGTGCGCGTTAGAAGACTCAGGCTGGCGCCAGAGAGAAAGAGAGAGATAGAGAGTGAAAGAGTGAGAGAGCGAGAGAGAGAGAGAGAGAGTGAGAGGGACAGAGAAACAATGACAGAGAGAGGGGGAGAGAGTGAGAGAAAGGGAGAAAGAGAGAGAGTGAGTGAGAGAGAGAGAGTGAGAGTGAGAGGGAGAGTGAGAGAGTGAGAAGAAGCGCCGGTAGTGGCAGGGGTGAGGCCAGGGGTGGAGGGTCATGCGTGTCATAAGGCAGATGCTGCAGCCGCCTGGCAGAGGCACCCAGGTGCATATATTCATGGAGGCGCTATGTAAATAGGGCGGCAAGCTTCCTCTCTCCCCACCACCTCCACAGCCGCCTGCCCACATTATGCTCGAGAGGCCGGGAAATGGATGAGACAAGCTTCACCCAGCGCCGCTGCGATTTGATCACGCTCTGCGTGCGGGCGGCGGCCCCAGTCAGTTCGGCTGATTACACGAAGAAAGATTTGGTCCAGCTCTTCGGGTGATGTCGAAGAATGGAGTTCGTGCACTAAGTGGCTCAGTTGAAATGGAAAAGCGATGCCAGGGGGTGAGAAGCCTGGTAGTGAATGCAATAGGGATATGTCACCGAGGTCAATGTTTTCAATCATCCATATTTTATAAACAATTGTAGATGTTCTTAACGTCGATATTTATTCGATGTGATTTTTTAATTGATATTTTGGGTTGTCTATACTTTGTTTTAATATAAACGTTTTATAATAACAAAAAGGGGCATATTTAAACATAGCAGTTAACTAAACATTATTTCACTCCAAAGTCACAATGAGTGCAAAGTAAGTCGAGGTTTTGTTATTTCGTTTGTCAGTTTGTTGTAAATATTAATAAAAATATTAAAACTTACGGCACATGTAAGATTAATACCTTCCCCGCGCCAACTTAAATGATAAAAGGTACAATTATTTTGAAATAATAAAAATTATTATTATTATTATTATTATTATTATTATTATTATTATTATTATTATCATTATTAAGTCTAAATGTTTGTGTCCACTGTATATAAATCTTATAACACATTAAACTGTGTTTAACTAATTCCTCTACACTACATTGCATTTCACGACACTATTTTTCGCAATTTGCACTCATACTTCTTGGAGATGTTTTGTAAATTGTTCAGTTCAAAAACCTGATTGCAGTATCTATTTTCTGATATCGAATCTATCTGTCATCAAATATCCGCTTTTTTCTGCCATTTTCTCAATTATTTTATTACCTACTTCGTATCCATTTTTCTTTCCCCAACCGATTTAGAAAAATTTAGAAATAATCCGTATTAAAAAAAGCTCGAAAACTGGCAATGGCAGTCTAAAAAATTTGGACTCTGTGGAATTTCCGATACTAAAAAAAACACGATTTTTTATGCACCTGTGAGAGGTGAATTGTCCCCCGCCTCATTTGGCTGCAAGCAGCTGTTGTCCGTTATGTGGTTGGCCGTAGGGCTCTCTCGGGCGAGCGTCGATCTTTGAACCCGGGCGCGCGGCGCGGGGGGACCGGCAGGCGCGGCGACGCCTCCCGTCGCGTCGCGTCGCGTCGCGCGTCCCTCCCTCATGAATGCATGCATGCACGCGTGCATCGACGCATGCAGATGCGGCCGGCGCCTGGCCTTCGCCAACGCGCGCCACGCCCACCTCCTCCGGCCTGACCCCAGCCCCGTCCCGCCCCGTCGCACCCTATAGTCATCTTCCTAAATCATTCGAATCAACAATAATTTCTCTGTAAATGAATAAATTAATTCATAAACAAATCATGAAAACATTCTAATTATTTCATCTCAACTTCAACTTAATATCCAACAAAAAACCATATTAATCTTAACTCAATCGGTTAATGACAATTTAATAACTCCTTACAAAGCATCATAAGAGATAGAAATGCTCAAAACTAATCAGAGTGCTTTTCAATATTATTTCAAAATCCCATTGACCCACTTTCAGATTGACTTCTATAGTACATAGTGTCCAAAGACTTCAAACATCATAGTCAGATATCCCCACATTTCAATCTCAAACCCAGAGTAATTTAATACAAACCCAAGTAGCTGCAGAAACACCCAAATCCAACACTTCTCCTTTTTCAAATAAAACAATACATTGTTCTTCAGCAAACAAATATTCTTAAAAATATCATTTGGCTGTTGTGCCATCATATTTTAATAAAACAATACCGGTTGGAACACTCAAAAATAACCATTACAAGAAACAAAACGTGGGAGGACCAATAATGGAATTTACAAACCCTCAACTCCTTCACTATCAATAGTAAGTGGTAAAAACTAATATCACAAAGGGAAAAAAGTAAAAGAAACAATTTCCAATTCTCTTGTTACCAAGTCAGCATTCAACAAACTATATAAATGATGAACCATACAACAAATTTGGAAAAGATTATTCTTAAAGAAAAGTAAAAAAACTTCAATATTCAGCTCTTTTGACACTTGCAACCCTGACCTTAAAACACATTGTGTAAAAAAAGGAAGAATCTAATAGGCGAAGGAGCCCCAAAAGACCTACAACAATCCTAGAAACCACATTAAAGCCCAAAACTATTAAAACAATCAATTGTCACAATAAATCGCTGAAAAAAATCGATCTTAGCAGTTATAACCCTCAGATAAAATAGAATGCGATTATTCTTAATCCTATTAAGTAACAAAAATAAATTATGAAAAAACGAAAATAAAAATTTAAATAATACACCACAGGATAAATATGATTTCTAAATTCTTTACCTCAACAGACCAAAAAAACCATAGATACACCAACTAATACAAGCATCTCAATTAAAGGAGACTACCATTTCTTACTCATTTAATTTTCTTAAAAAACCAAATTAATACCCCTATTAGTTAAAGTTAAACTCCAAACAAGACAAGCAGCTTCTTGATTAGACCAAAATAGAAAAAAAAAATATGTTGTATGCAAAAACCCCCACAAGAACTTAAATCTGGCCGGAGGAATAACACAACAAAATCACGGACGGAAAGGATAGCAGGAAAAACCACAGGCGGAAACACAGGGGAAACCACACACAAACGTGCAACAGGCAGGCGACCTCCCAAAAAGGCACACTAGGTGCCACGAGCAGGAAAGTCCCAAAGCAAAGGCAAACCTAAAGGCGGCAAACCAGTGGAAGTCAGGCAAAGCAAGTTTGTAAAAAGTGATCCGAAATACTTACCAGATAAAGAGGTTAAAGAATATAGTACAGCCACTCCTACGGGAAAACAAATACTCAAACAAGCCGAAAAAAGAAACGGTGATTAAGTTAAGGGGGAAGGGCCACAAGTTAATGGAAAACTAACATTACCACGATGCAAAAACAAAAAGACCAGAAGGACAAATAAAAGTACAAAACCAAAGAAAGGGGTCGGGTGTGAGACGAAGAGAAAGGACAGAGGCCGCGGTGAAAGGCAGCGCCAAGGGGCAAACGTCCATGACATAGCGCGCGGCCCAACCAACGATGCATTAGACCAGCCCAAGCAGCAAAACACCGGAAAAAAGCCCAAAAGGCGGGCCGGTGAAAAAAACCAAAGACAGGCGAGAGGGTAGCGGTGACAACAACCCGAAGCCACACCACGGTCAAGGACAACGACATGCTCCATCAAGCTCTGAAAAAGGCATAAGCCCGCACGCATAGCGACGCAAAAACTAAAAGAAAAACGGGACTAAGCAGACCAAAAAAAGACAAAAAAAAGGAAAGCCCTCAATCGAAAAAAGAGACCACGGGCAGAAGAATGCACGGCAAGGCACCGGGGCAGACACACAACACGACGGCAAGAAAAGGCAAAGCAAGCACAGCCCGCAGAACCGGCAGCCACGCCCTGCCCCCACCACGCCAACACCCACACCCAAAAAAGCACGCACACCCCAAAAACGCCCACCCACACCCATGACAGCAAATGCAAACCCAGCCAGCAAACCCAAAACGCGCCGATGGGGCGGGTGGCCGAGCGCGGGCGGGGGCGGGCCGTAGAGGCCTCTGTTAGGTCACGCGGATGGGCGAGGTCGGGGAGCGATGTGGCGGGGCGGGGCGTAGTCTCCGGTTAGGATGGAAGCGGTGAGTCGGGAAAGGTTGGAGCGCGACGTGGCAGTACGAGTAGTCGTTATCGGCGGGGTCCGGTGCGGGCAAAGTTCTGAGCAGGTTGTTGGCGGGCAGGCGTAAGAGCCTCTGTTAGCGGTGCGATGGGGCGTAGGTGGCGAGCGGCGGGGCGGGCGGGGCGTAAGCTCTGTTAGGTCAGACGCTGATGGGGCGAGTCGAGGGTGCGGTGTGGCGGGGCGTAGAAAGCTTAGCGGGTGAGAGGGGCGGAGAAAGGTGGTGGAAAGTGTTGAGGGATGTGGCCGTAGAGGTTAGTTATCTGTTAGGGCGGTTACCAATGGGGCGAGGTCGGGAGCCGGGCGCGGCGAAGCGTAGAGGACTCTGTACGGCAGGTGCCGATGGGACAGGTCGGGAGCGGTATAGCGGGACTGCGGGGAGAGCTCTTTAGGGCGGGTCGGATGGCGAGTCGGACCGTGTGCCGGGCGGGGCGAGCGGGGCGGGGCGTAAGCTCTGTTAGGGCGGGTGTGATTGGGCGGAGTCGGAACTGTGTGGTTGAGCGGGGCGTAGCGCGTCTCTGTGAGGGCGGGAGCGAGGGTGGCGGAAGTGCGAGAGCGCAGGCGTGGCCATAGAGCGCTCGGTTTGGGGC
>BOPP01000015.1:8675687-8703174 GCA_017312745.1 Gryllus bimaculatus | reverse complement strand
GTGAGGAGCGGGGTGAGGACGCGCTGCGCGTACGGGAGCGGGGCAATGGTCGAGGGCGAGGGTGGAGAGCGGGACGTAAGAGGCGGCAGAACATGCAGCGAAGTGGGGTGGATAGGGTGAGATGAGAAGCTCACTAGTGAAGGGTGTGGGAAGGGATGGGGGTGGAGTGGAGTTGGGAGGGATGGCAGGGCTCTGGCGGAAGGAGGGGGGTGCAGGCTGGCGGTGCAGATCGACGGGGAAGAGTGGGGGCGGAGCGACGCGGGTGGGGATGGTCAGCGCATCCAGAGCTTTTGTCGCTCGAAGTTCATAGAACGCAACCAAGGACGATGTCAGTACAGAGGTCATGGGCGTCAAGTCAAGTCTAATGGAATTCCAGTAATTAACATGAGATAACTATGTTTGATAGAAAATAAATTGAAAAAAATTAGATAAAATGTTTTTTGTTAATATTGTTTATGTTGAATACAATTTAGTGGGTGTTGATAGTAAAACCGTAGATTTAAACATATTGAGAGTAGTCACACCTCGAAATAAATGAAGAGGCCCTCTAGTCTCCCGTAAAAAAAAGTTGTATAAATGTTAAATCTCTGCCAAAAGAGACATGTAATACAAATATATTTTAAAATTAACAGTAATGATAATAAATCGAAGGACATTTTATTTTATACTTATTAAAATTCCGTATTTTTATGTTCGAGTTTAGAAAGAGATCCATTCTTATCTATTTATTTGCAAGTAAAATATGTCATAGAAATAGAAAAAGGTTCAATGAGAAAAGGGGCCCTGAAATGTCCCCCCCCCCTCATGTTTTAGGCTGTGCACGTGTTTGCGTAAATTAACACCTATTAGTTCACCCTTACTTATTTGAAGCCAAAGATGTATCTTCCCACGTAGCAGTAGTCTTAATCAGAAAAGGGTTCTATGGATTCACACTGCACTTACATATAACTCTCAGAAATAGCTAAAAGACCCGAAATTAGTAGAAGTTAACAATAATTTATCTTTATATCACCTGATGTAACGTTCGTTAATATACAGAATGTCCGGAGTGGAAACGTCAAAACTGCGATAATAAACACTTAAGACAATTTTGAGGATATTTTGTCAAATAAACGCGAATATTCTGAAAGGCTGAGCCACAATAAGCGCTCAAAAGTTGGTTAAAAAATACTTTCTAGGCAGAAATTTGCATTGCAGAAACATATGAACCCTCCAGCAACATGTAAATTGTTTATTATGTACAAAAATAAATATATTTACAAGGACATTACATCACAAGGAAAAATTAACACAATAATAAAGAAACAGGCTAATTGTGTAAATTGGGCCAAACTGTGACAGACATCGCACACGTGGTAAAGATAGGTGACAGAGATGATCAGCCACTGGTAACCATGGTGGAAGTCAAAGTTGGTGGAGATGTCAGTCATTTTAGCGCATGCGCAGAGAGAGCTTTTTTTTCCTACAAGGTTCACCTGCAGTTTTCTAACCAGCACAAAGTTTTAAAATCACGATGGTGGCAACTCCTGTTTTCCTCACTTGGCTCGTCGCCTCTGGGACCAGAGTGCAGTTCCTGTTGGGCATGTGTCGGTGGTGAAAAAAAGGCTATGTGGCAGGTTCTCTCGTGTTTCTTCTGTTTTTCATTCCACCATCGCTCCATCATCATTCATCATTACATCACCAACCTCCGCCATCATTTCATCTCGTCCATGTGACTGTGAAGCTTCCGATGAATACCAAAAGAGAGTTCCAAAAGTTGATTATCACACAGGAAACATTACTTTACCTAGCTCTGTTTCCATGCAATTAGGAAACGAAATAGTAATCTCACATTTCCGCATCCATTGCAAAGTGCTGAACTTGCTGTGCATAACGATGCGCAGATAGTTTCTATTCATATGTTGTGCGAGCACGTGAGCGACACATCCTGCTGGGAAATAACTTGTCAAGCTTGCGAATAGGAGGCCTGAGAAAATTCTCCACTACGCGGAAACTTCATTTTGATAGTGTCATTTGATCACAACGCTCAGAGACTGGAGAAATGCCCAGACTACTATGGTGAACATTATTTAGGCGCGCGAAATCGGGACAATTCAAAATTTCTTGCCAACTTTTATATGACTTTTTTCGTAATTTTAATGCTGTTTTCAATATTTTGGATCACAAGAGGATTTTTCATAAAGTTTCTGTAGAACTTTGTGGGAAAGTGGGGAGTACTTTGTGAAGAGGTCGAAGAATTTTCTACCAAAAGGAAATTTGAAAAATTTTAATATGGTGTGAACATACGAGCATATTAGTACAGAGAAAGTATCGTAATAGCGCGCTGGTATTGGCGATATTTTGACATCTCGCATTGTTAGGCCCTGGTGATGAAACATTGGATACATTTTGTGTTTTTATATAGTAAATCATTCCTCTAAGACATTGTGAAATCAGAATCCATATTTTGAGAGACGTTGATTAAGAAAAATTGAAAGACGACAAAACGTCTGTGTACCCGTTTTTCTGTCAGAGTTCAAGGGTCGCGCCTAAACCGTTCAGACGGTTTCCCCAAAATCGATATTCCCCGATCGATCTGAACGAAATCAAGGCTCCGCGAGTTTGAAACGGATATTTTATGTTAGGGACAGTACATGAAACATCATCATTTTAAAAATATTACAAAAAATGGCCCCAAATTTTTGATTAACTTTGGCCTCGGATAGCATAAAGAACTCTAAAAAATGACGTGGGTCTAATTTTCCCTGATTTTTCGAAATTTGCAAAAGTTAAAATGTCGTCGTCTTACCATTGCAATATTCACGAAAGAGATTTTTGTTTTAATGAAAACTGTTGTTCAAAGAATGTTACAAAATTGATGATGGAGATTTTTGTAAAATGAAATCTGTTCTGAAAAGTCAGTTCTTTAAAAAAAGAACATGTCCAATTTTTTTAAAAAAATATAAATAGTTTTGCAAATTTGCGAATTTGCGAATTCCAATTTCCCACACTTTCTCTACTAGAATCTTTCAGGAATTATCAGGTTGCAATACAACTTTGGGAACTTGGGCTGTTTGAAATTCTCAGAATCACTTTTCATTGTTTGGCGGTGTTTCTGAGTGAATGGAACGGTGTTTTGGATTATCGAATTTGTTGTATGTATTGGCTTTGAATTAATTAAATTTTAGCGCCGAATGCGCTTCGATTTGGAATGTGTTTTAAAAGTGATGGGTGAAATGTGTGAAAATGGACAAAAATTGCAGTATTATAATTTTACACAACCGTTACTAGTGTAAAAAATATTGCTTTTGCATCACCACGAATTTAGTTAATTTTTTTCACGGTTAGAGTAAAGGACTGCTCAAAAAATTGTGCAAGTCTAATTTTCATTGGACTCTCTGAATTTTCGAAAATTGATGATATAAATAATAGGAGAGATTATTAATTTTTTAAGTGTCGACGAAAGTTAGTACTCCGAGTGACGCTTTTATTAAATCATCTCTCATATTAAAAAAATAATATGATGTTTATTTCATTATTGCTCTCTTACTGTTATGTAGGAGTGGTTTTGGAATCTATTTGGATGCAAATTTATTTCCAACATTTTAGTCCCACAAATAACAATCGTAAATGAACCGACGAAATTAGGTTTGTATCGCACTAAATGCAAGATTCATCGCTCGTGGAAACCAATGTTTTCCTAGGACATCTAAGTACTTTTTATATTGATGGTTATTTTATTTGGAAATAAATATGTGTTAATTAACCCGCGTGACAGAACTTGAAAGAACAATTTCTCTCCCACAACGTCTCTTCATTAAAGTCAGCGGGAAGAGAAACGGTAATAGTGGAGCCAGTACCAGAGAATTTACACGAACGATAACTAAAGGCGTCACAGGTGTTCCAACTTGTAAATGCGCGCCCGTAGTAAAACGCGGCTGACATCTGGAACCGCTGTAAAAGGTTAATAACGCTCCGAGTCGCTCTCCTCACTTAGGCCGTCCGCCGTCCCGTCCACCGTCCAATTAAAGAGAGCGCCGTGACTCACGCCCCCCCCCCCTGACACACCGACACACCAGCAACACCGCCTCCTCCGGCTCCGCGGGCTCTTTGTCGGCGCCTCGCGTCGCGTCTGCGGATAACAGTGTCATCCACTGCCGGGCTCGGTCGCCAGGAGACGCGTAATATCTTTTCTTAACCCCATGTTGTCCTATCGACTGAACGCCACCGAAACTTTGTTGGGTTGCGTTAAGTCGACAGAACAGTGTAGAATTTTCGATAATTATTTACAAACCTAATCGGCATATACACTATGTCGTAGAGTATCCAATTTTAGGAAAATTCAGTTTGTACATTACAAACGGGATAATATCCCAACATATTAGTAACAAGGACTGAATCACCCAGTATAATGAAATAAGTAAGTATAATGCGTGAATGAAAAAATACCAAAAAGAAAGAAGCAAATGAACGATCATTACCTAGTATTAAGAAAAAAGTTCAAGTTAGATGTACCAAAGTGATACATAATAACTGTTAAATTATATTTAAGCTAAAATTAAGTTAGTTATTAAAAACACTTACGGTTACAACAATTTACTGTTATTACAACAATTACAGTTATAAAAATAAGTTCCCCCCCCCCGTCTAACTGCTTAAGCTCCAAGGCAGCAGTGCAATGTTGACATTGCTATCATTATATAAACCGAATCATTAAAAAAATAGTTTCTGCCTCCACAGGGGAGGGAAAATTGGAAAAAAATATCTTTGCACGTAACCCTGCTCCGCATGCAGTCCTCTGTAGGGCCAAGTCGTGACACGCCCTCACCCACACAAAAGTGAATCAGCCAAAAGTAGGCGAGCTAGCGAAGCTAACCGAAGAACGCAATCTTCGGCAAAATCTGGCAAAACAAGTGTTTGCGGGCGCCTTTGGGATACAGTCAAATATGACGCATGAAATCCGAAGGGTGAAACCGTGACGTATACTTCGCTTGTGAAGCCTCAACACCCACCTCCTTTGCTTCAAAAACAAGCGGTCTTTGCCTCTGTGAGGCAGTTCATCACTGCGCGTTTGCACTCCCCTATGAGCAATCCTTAACACCATCTCTTCACCTCGTAGTCTGTACTAGCTGCAAGAGTTTGTTTCTGAGAGAGCTTATGATATACTCCTAACCATTAATCTCCACCTGCGCCTTGTTCATGCTCCAGCCACCATCTTCTTTCTATTGAAACTCATGGCTTCCCACAAAGTCCACCATAGATTTGTACTTGGAATATTTTGAGTCAGATTAAGTTACCTTTGTAAGAGTCAGATTAAGTCGACTTTGTTCAAGTTGTTCTGGTTCTTTTAGTTCGTTTGTGGTCTAATGGTATTTTAATGGAATCCTAGGGAGTGCTTTTTAAATATGAGGTTCAGTTGAATAATAATTATTATCATGGTCAGATCGAAAATCTCAATAACCTGCAAAATCATATTTAAGTGCGTTCTAAGTCTCTAAACAATGCTCTTTTATGTGTTAAAATCTCGAAAGCATATTATCATTAATAAGGACACAAACAATAGAATTTTTGATAAATAGGAAGAAATAGATTCAGTTCCGTTGTTTTTATGCACTCTAGTGAAATTTCGCAAAAACAGACTTACGTGGTTCTAAAAATCTGATAATGTCTATTTTGATGTTTAACTTGCTGTGTTCATCAAAACACGATACCGTTCACGACAATCATGCGAAAACCAAACATGCGATTGTACTAACTACGACATTCTGCCAGAGACGTTAAATTGATACTCCATCTAACGTCTACAACCACCCAGAAGGATCGCTATGACAAAAATATGAGTTTCGAACATTAATTCTTGAGTTCAACATCAAATACTTGTGAGTTATTTTTGTGTGTGTTCCTTCCGAGAAGCAACCTAGGGCCTAACCAGAATAATTAGATGTGACCCCAATCATAAACTAGTGTGGACCAAGAATTATTAAATTTTTTGTCACTTTCATAACATTTTGCTTAAGGTACGATTACAATATATTTATTTTCACCTAGCATCAAGATAAATGTTTCAGAATCAACACACAAACAGATAAAGAAATATCATATGTAATTTTGTAAGTCATTGGTTGCACTTGACTCCAAGTATTACGAGCAGGACGCAATAATCATACATTTTTTGATAATTCTGTTTGTTTGCAATTTATTTCAACAGAAATATTCAAGTAAATTTAATTGAATGCCCCCTTATGTTAGGCAAGGCTCAGGCTACCTGACCTGCTCTTCCGCCTGACCACGCAAATTTCGCTACGCTCTTTTCGCCATCTAGCGGCAAAAGAAGGTATCACTAGAACGACCAAACAAATGATAAGAATTAAACTCAGAGTTTTCTTTTAAGCTTCAGGATATTTTACTTGCAGTTCACTATTGATATTCTAAGGTGCGTTTGTTATACAATCGTAAGATGTGTTGATTAGAATTAGTATCACATGACGTATCAGAGGAAGAACAATTCGAAACTGTAATATTTCGGTAAGAAGATGTAGTACGTGATGGTATTCCTCTTGCAATTCTGAAATCAAATTAATCAACTTAAATTTATCACGCTGAACATTACTTTAAACATAAAAATCATGCTACATCATGTTAAACACAATAATTATGCTACATCAGCTACCAATGTCTTACCGGTATGTATGGATTCGGAAACGGCATGGCATGTGAGGAACATTTACTTTAATATTGTTCGTTTTGAGGGCACATGTCAAACGAAACTTTTGAATAAATAATAATCGCTATGTTCAAGCAGTTAATGAAAGCGATTGAAACGATTTTCTCAATTACAAACATCAAGGGGAAACTTTCGCACTCGTATGTGACACACTTAATAACAGGTTTGAGAAAGTGTAATAAAAAACATTCGTCAAATTAAAATAACAACTGAACATTCGACAGTCAACACGCCCCTTTTAAGCAATTGATTCATTTATCATGCTCAGTCGCTCCCTCAGAGCTGAAACAATAATTCAGTAAGAAGCAATACCACCCTTCAATGTATCAGATGAGCATAAGCAATAAGATTGATTTTTTTTAACCTTTAAGACGTAGTGATTGTACTATAAATACTCCTTATCAGTATTTTTATTTATTTGGCATAAAGATAATCGTTAAATTAACGTAAGTACATGCTATTATTTCTTCCGGCGAATTTCATTCTGTTTCTTTTTCACACTTTAGAGTTTTGTGAAGACAATTCTAGATATAGCTCAAGAATGTGCAGCAATCGCCAGAAGAAAGAATCGAAAAAAAACCAAGGAAATTTATATTTTTTTAAATATTTTTTGTTATTACCAACCAGCCTAGATTGATAAAAGCCATGAATGGCCGTAGAAAATCCAGAAAATATAGAGTATTAGCCTGTTTTAATTTAAATGTCCTGGGATATACTTTTGAATTATTTCTGCTCGTACCTTTTACAGCATCAGATACATTTGCTAAATTACAGTGTTTTTTCAAGTACCTTAAGTTTCTAAATATCCAGTTATGCTGCTGCGTCATCAAAATAAAAAACTCCGAGCACATGTAAACAATAAAGTCCAGTTTTTTTACAAAAACGTATTGATAAAGTTTCTTTAAAAATTGTGTACGTGGAAGGAATGTATTTCTTCGCATTTTCTACTGGCGATCCACGTTCGTCTTGAGTTTATCAAACGCTACTGCTCTATTGCTGTTGCTGCTCCTCAAGAAAAGGAAAGTATTCCGCAAGAAACTGTAATAGTAAAGTCAGAAAACTATTACAATTAAGCACGATAACAGACGTTAATACATTCCTTAAAAATCCTCAAGAAATAATTCGATTTATACAATTTGTTCACGTAATTCTTTAGGAAGTGAAGCACACACGGGAACTACTTTCCTCTAATATTCAAAACTCTCAGTAGATTACCAAATAAATTAATGGGTCAACAAGACAAACATCACTTAGGCTCATTACTACAAATCAAAAAGTCATTTTCATGGTAATAATGACCTACAGCAACTGTTGAGCCATAAGTCAACTACGCAAAAAGGCATAGTAGGTATCATGTCTCGACATAGGAAAAATCAAGTTTTTGTCAAAAGCATCTGCTGATTTATGCGAGGGTATTTGCTTAACTGCAATTGGATTTTTTGCCTCGTCGCTCAATCACCGTCCAGAAAAAAACTTTGACACTCCTTAAGACCTACTGATAAATGTTGCTCATAATTCTTCCTGGGGAACGATATTTACCAAGGCTTTCTGCTATTTACGTGTCGTTAACAGAGTTATCACTATTGATTTCTATCAAGAGCGGCATTTGACAGGCATCGGGCGGTTATTGACACACGGTGCAGTCGACACATGCGGATCAAGGTTGTTATAAACTAGAATAAAACACGGTTTTGCTTATTCCCAACCTTACTAAATTTAAATGAATACGTGAAGTAACGAAAATGAAATGATGTGTGTTGATTGATATAAACACACTTTCAACAGAATTTTCAGACATCTAAATAATGCGATAATTTATGGGACGTATTTTCTTTTCTTAGGAAGAAAATATCCGGTATTGGAAAAGCATGGAAACACACATGTAATAAAAATATCGATTGTTGTTTCGCTCCTACACATCGGTTTAGGTGAATGTAGCTCACAGCATCAACTGATGTTACTGCAATACCTCCGACCTGGAAGCCCTAGCGTTCGAATCCCGTCTGTGACAGGATGTTCGACTCTAGCTACACAGCTAGGTCAAATTCAGCCGCTGTCTAGAGCAGAATTCTAGCGGCAACCTGCTCTCACCAGCAGGCGAATGCCGGAGCAGTACCCTACCAAACTGGCCACGGACCGCGCGCGATCTTTCCTTCCTCCTCCTTGTCCGATCATCACCCTTTCCTTACATACTGCACTACCCCACAAGCCGGGAGACCAGTCGTGAGCTTAGTTTGTCCCTGCTAGGGCGGTGCCCCGTTGGTGGCAGATACCTTGTTGAGGCAAGCCGACGTGCATGCGGCTGCGCCGGATCTCGCATACCACCGAGGAAAAATCACCGCCACTCTTCCGCGATGTAAACATGCACTACACCGATGGGAATAATTGCTTTAGTCGTTGACACGCCCGGAAACATTAATCAATCAATTACGCAATCGCTCCTACACAAGCGTTTCTCAAAGAAACAACTTAACATTTCTGAAGTTCAGCTGATAAATGTCGCTCATAACTCTTCCTGCGGAACGATATTTACAAAGACTTTCCACTATTTACGTGTCGGTAACGGAGTTATCACTTCTGATTCGTATCAATGCCGGCATCTGACGCGGCCGCGCCGCCGCGTCGTGTCGGGGCGTCACGGGGCGAAGTCGGCGCTTTCAGCTCAAGGAAGTCCCGGCGCACTACACGTCCCTGGCATTACCATGGCGCAAGGAGTGACGTCAGCTCGACGGGTCGCCCGCGGCGGCGGCGGCGGCGCCCCTTCGCTTATTTATCGCACGAAATTACATCTGAATCCGAAGGGGGCGACCATAAGTCATCGCGCCCTCCCGCCGCCACCTCGGCCGCCGCCGCCTCCGCCGCCAAGTAAATAAAGATGACGGGCGCGGCATCGGGCCCGGAGATTTGTGCCCCAGTGTCCCGCTAAGACAGTTTAATAATAGCTATTACGATGCGGGTGTCAGATAGACGGAGTGTTATGCCCGGCGGCCCGCGGGGGGGCGCGCCGCGCCGTGCCGCGCCGCGCCGCGCGGGCCGCGCACAGCCGTGTTGCCGGGCCGGCCCCTGCCCGCCTCGCCTCGCCCGCCGACTAAGCAACGGACCGGACCGGACCGGACCGGACCGGGACAGAACCGGGCTCCCGCGGCCTGGACAGGCCCCCACGCCGCTGTCTGCCACCCGCTGGTCCCAGCGCACCCGGCTCCTCCGCTATCGCCGCGGGTTTTGATTTGATTTGATTTGATTTGATTTGATTTATTTCGTCGGAAAACGACGAAGAAGCGACTTCTGTGGTAGAACGGTTAGCCCATCGGACTGTTACATCCAACATTGCGTGTTGAAACTCGATCGAATGGATTTTCAAGAGCGGTGAATCACAGTTTCAAGATTTTCAAGAAAATCCTTCACGCGCCTAGATTCAGAGGAGAAGTAAAGCCGGCTGACCCACGTTGTAGATTTGAATCTCATGGGCGGTGAATCACATTTTCAAGATTTCCAAGAAAATTCTTCACGCGCCTAGATTCAGAGGGGAAGTAAAGCCGTCTGACCCACGTTGTAGATTTACTGCATGAAAAAGATCTTCATGCCTATAAGAAGCTTCTGAACTAAATTCAAGATCACCTTTTTCGTCACAAGAGTGATACTTTTTGACTCCGGTAGATGGTGAAAGGAGCGTAACGAAATTTGCGTGGTCAAACGGAAGAAGGAGCCTGATGGCCTGAGTCTCGCCGTGTAAAATAAGGTTTGATTGATTGAAGGAACAGTAAAAACTGTATGTGTCGTATTAGGAAGAAGTACCATCTGCGCGCATTTCGTGAGTTTTAAACTCTCTTCTCAACATTTTGGCTATAAATAGTTGAATGATAACTGAAAGTTTAAAAACAGCGAAGTTAGCAACATTTGGAAACTAGACATTTTCGCTCCCGAATTATAGAAACTGTTTTTGCAACGGTACAGCAAGTAGCAATACAGACTTGATATTTCTGTATTGCTAATTCTGTGTTGTTAACTAAATTACATTGACTACCTATTTGCCACGTTCTGTTCAAAGTAGGATTTTCTATTTAAAAACGTACTGGCCAGTATTCTTCTTCTTCTTCTTCTTCTTCAGCGAATCGACCTCAAACTTAGACATCAGGATATTCCATTTGATGTAAAACAAGGCCTTTCTGTTCGGAAAAGTGGGCGTGAGATGTCAAAATATTTGTAATATAAAGAGAATGATTCACATGTGTTTGAAAAGTTAAAATCTTTCAAATACATTAGTAGTAAAACACACAAATAGATTAGTAGTAAAATATGCACAAATATGTAAAAAATAAATAGTTTACAAAAAAACACTTCTCTGGAGTGTTGGAAAATGCAAGTCTTTTGATTTTGAAAGTGGATACCTAAATCTTTATAATCATTGTCTAACATTTTGCAAAAGAATCTCTCGTTTTTGTGATAATGGTATTCTGAGTTTTAGCGAACTGAATCTGGCGTGTTTGAAAGTAACCCGCTGGTATCGTGTAAATTTTTAATTTTTTACCTGTAGATAACCTACATATTTCTATAACGTTGGTAAATTAAAGCACAACATACAATTTGTACTTTAACTTCCTTATTTAAATTTGCAAAAATTCGAGCTGAATAATTTTTATTGCGCATTATATGAGTAATCTTATAATTGATTATTCTACTGAAACCAAATAATGATAATTGTCGCTCTTCAATATTATTGTCGCTAACAACGAATTAAAGATCTGCCAACTTATTAACTTTAAAGATTATATTTAACGCTCTACACAGAATCAAGAAAATTAGGCTGCATACAATTTATTCTTGAATATTAAAATTCTTGTTAAACTTTTTTTTCAATATGACCTTCAAGATAGACTCTGGTACGTTTATTTTCAATATTTCACTAAAAACTAAAATGCATTTAAATTTACGGACTTTTGGTTCGGCTCTAGTACTACTGGTTCATACTGTTCTGAAAGTAATTTAGACTGAGCCTTTACATGAGCGAATTAGTTCAAAGGTGAATGGAAAGCACCTCTTCTAAAAGTTCAAGATAATCAGTTCTTAAGTATTCGTCGGGAAAATACCTTCTTAATTAAATACATTGTGGATGTTTGATTCTTTAAGCGCAGAGAAATTTCAAACAAAAGTGTTTTTAACACGTGAAGTGTCACACATTTCAAGCGAATTGGTTTCAGTCAGATGCCAAATTGTAATAAGTATTCTATTAACAATATACGCTATTTTAAGTTCAGTGGTGGCATTGGCGGACAAATGTGCAGCAATCTGCAGCCCACGCATCAAACATGTTTTATTTTCACCCTGAGATGATATGAGAACAGACGACTTTCAGTGTAACTTAAGAGTAGAGCAGTGAGATGAATAAATGGTTATGTATATAATGAAATAAGAATCAATGATGCGTGAATAAAAAAAAATGACCAAGTAGAAAGAAGCAAATGAATGAACATTTCTTAGTATTCAGAAAAAAATATTTTTTGTTCAAGGCAGGTATTCCAAAGTGCTGCATAACAATGTTCAATTTGATTTAAGCTAAAATTAAGTTAGTGATAGACAAAATCCTCCTCTCTCCTCTAGCTACTTAAGCCATAAGGTAGTAACTCAATGTAGATGAATCATGAAAATAAATTCCCAACTATACACCTCTACTATGGAGGGGAAAGTCATAGGTGATATGAGCTGCTGTCATTACAGTTTCTTGAAGTCACGAAACAGAGCTGCTAGAATTGGAATACGCCAGCAGTATCAGTTTTTTCCAGGAGGAAGGTACTTACCAAAGAATCCAACTTATGAGTGTATGAATCTGATCCCGGTATTGCTTTACCACGCATATTCAAGAATTATTCCGCCTCGATTGGTTGGCTCAAGGTTTTCATGTTCCCAGCGATGCACGCGAAGAACGATTCATGAACATCCGCGATGAATACTGAATAATATATGGAAGAATATTACATTTCATATCGTTTATATTCCATAATACAATCAAGTTTCTGCATGCAATTGCGCATTTACGGAATAAATGAGAACAAGTCACACAGGTGCACAGGAAGAGTCTGACAACAATGATAGCTGCGATGGAGAATGCGATAAAATGCATCATATCATTATTGCAATTAAGAAACGTACATTTTTCAAACATTTCTAATGATATGACATATCATAGCTACGGAAGAGTACCAACACAATAGGACAAATCAATCAAATAATAATAATAATAATAATAATAATAATAATAATAATAATAATACACTCATTCATAATTAACAAAATATATACACTTACTGTGCGAGAGTGAATCATCAGTTTTATCTTAGTTTGAATTTAAAATTAATAAAATTTAAATTAATATCTGAAATAAAAATAATATGGTAATATTCTTTCAACAGAACTGTCAGACATGCAAGTAGTAATTCTTTGAAAATTGCATTGAAAATGTTAACAGCTGGGGCCCCAACGAACTGGAGGTTACAGCTTCATCGAATAAGGAACTCGTTATTTCCAATAAAGAATACGAATGTATTATAAACCTGAAGCAATTCATGTCAATTAATTAAAACCAAGCTTCATTAAATTCTGTATTCAAACATTACTTACATAATTTAATGCGTGGTGTGCATGTCAGCTATTTGCACCTCCTAAGCACATGGTTCTAGGTTAGATTTCTAGTGGACATGCGAGATTCCAAAATACGGTAATCCCTCTCTAGTATTTTGCAAGAAACAAAATGATTTGGACACGTTTAACATCTGTCCATTCCATGCTTTTCGTTCCTTATTGCTTCTATTGTTGTTAATGGTAATGAAATGAAATTGTTTCATTTTGAAAAATTCGCTCGCCTAGAATCATATGCATTAATGAAAGATCCATAATTTTTAAGGAATGTATGCTATAATAGTGTGATTTTTTCATATTCAAATCTTCTTAAAGTGATATTCAATGATTATTTTTTTTCAAAATATATAAAATGAACTCGTGGAATGAGTTGATTTGTCGATCCCAGCTCACAAACAGTAGCGGCAAGAGCACGAAAGACCACAACGACGGTCAACTACCACCACCACCACCATCACCACCATCATCATCATCATCATCATCATCATCATCATCATCATCAACAACAACAACAACAACAACAACAACAAAAACAAAATCTTATCTCAAACAATAATTGTCGTTCGAAATCTCGTAAGCACAACAACGTGTGCACGTAAAAGCATGCAACGTGTGCACACGACAATAAACAGATAGAGGTACTATCTTGTAAGCCCATCAATCAACAAGCTGCATTCATCAAATGTACAATATGAATCAGCAAACGTAACATAAACTCTAAATAATTTCTCCATCATAAATAGTATATTAAATACCGCCAAAAAGTGATTTTCTAAAACCCTTGAATTAATAAAATACAAGATTGAGACGAAGTCAGAAAATTGTTCTTCCCCTCCGAGTCCTTGAAGGCCGGCGAGATCGCCAGCGCCTGCACACTGCGCCGCGACGTAAGCATGTGGCGCTGTCTATGTATCGTTGCGGTACTAAAACGCACGGGGAATGACCAGGTGCTCGCAATGTTGACGCATGGGGATGCGCAACCCATCGGATGACTTGGGCTTTGCAATCTTAAATGTCAATAAAAAATCGCCATAAAATTGTGCTGATTAGCTTGTAACTAGACCCCAGCGAGAGCGCTTGACAGGCACTCTTCGATTTCAAAATTATTTCATATATAGCGTTGATATAGCGGGAATATGCTGTTATTGAATGAAATGAAGTGAAAAATGTATATTTCTAATATACGATACGTATTTTAGGATTACCTGATGGTTGTGCAACTCTGCAACCTAAGCACCAGCCACTACTGACGACAAACTCAGAAATGAAGTACCTCAAAACACGATTCCGTAAATAAAAAAAGTGAATTGTTGCGCAACGTAATATACTAGAATCGCAAACATAAAGTCTACGCGAATCTGCACCGTCTGAACGATTAAATTTACATCTTAATGCACTCACGCCAAGTGCTCTTTACATTTCAATTCTTCATTCGTTGCCTATTAAACACTTTCGCGCCTCGGAGAACGCGTTGGTGCACGCATGTGGCCAAGAGTTGGACCTTGGGGTACGCCGCAAGAGAGCGCGCCTCGACCAGCGCTGCGGACGAAAGGCCGACCGACGGGCTGCCCGACCCCACAGTCCCCGCCATCCCACGCCCCTTCCCCTCTGTCCCCCCCCCTCCACCTCCCCCCTCCGCCTCGACCGAGCCGGAAGAGCGCGCCCGGCCCGCTCCCGCGCGCTCACAGCCACCATCCTTTGATATCCGCCCCCCCCCCCTCCCCCTCCCCACTCCGCCTGCCCCCACTTTCTAAAAATATAAACAGGCGTTCGGTTAATGTTTTCCCATAAGAATTTCCCCCCGCAACCCTATTCATGCCCCCATCGAAAAAAAACGCCTACACTTCTTAATTCAACATACAAACCGGAATCGCGGCCGGTCGCGCCCCGACTCCTGTCCCGCTCGTCCAGTCACCGCCCCCGTCGCCCCCTCGCTCGCGCACCTGGGCGGCGCAGAGGAGGAGGAGGACGGGCGAGGACGGAGGAGGGCGTGAGGACGGGAGGCCGAGTGTTGGAGCTCCGGAGCTCTGCGCAACACCAGGAGCCGACGGCTGCCGCATGTTCAGGCCCAGCCTCCCGTGGCTGCCTCTGCGCCTTGTTCCTTTTGGAGTTGGTAATGCTGCTCGCCTTAGTCCTGCCGTCTCACTTCTTTTTTTTTCTTTCGCTTATCGCCCTCCTGCTTTTCAATATAGTATTGTCGCTGAAGCGTAGAACGTTGCTGGGTGGTAGCGAATGGAGGAGAATTTTGTGTTGCAATAAATGTTTGTGTTCGTGTTTCTTTTTTTCTCACGCTGAACATACAACATATTACTACCTTTGGTTATTGTGTGCAAATAAATTGTGTTTTTCCTTTTTAAGCTTTACTGAATGCATTATACTAGTTGTCGTTTAAGAAAATATATTTATTTCTTGGAATGATAATTACACATTTTTCTATACTGGATGACGCAGTCACCAGTCACCTGAATCGCTGAAATTCTTTTCTTTGGTCTTCATCGGCAGGTTCTTTCTTCTTTAACGACTAGTTTTTTTTTCTTTCTAACGACAGAAAGTGCTGATTTATTCTGCGTAAAGAAGCGACCGGAAAAAATATTACCACTAAATTTCCCAGTGAAATGCTGCCTCTACAGGAACAAATAACTCCCGAATCACAATCCATGGCCTGCTGGAAACCGGTCTACTCTTTCCGCTCGCCCACCACTCCATCCCCTCCTCGTTCGCCATCGCTGCCATCTCCACATCCAGTTTATTTGCATCTCCTCTGCCGTTGACGGGTCCATTCCCCACTGTCGTCACTTGCGGTACTCTGTGGCCACTGCTAACTTGCTATTGCAATTGCGTTTGTCGATTCTACCAGTTCTCCTGCAAGAGAATGCTCCTCCAAGTCTTCTGTTATCATCATCACTACCGTCCCAATTGTTTGTAATATATGATACGTATTTAGGCTCTTTCCAACTTACACGCGATTCCGCCATGCTGCCATGCCTGCGCTCATACCTGTTACTTTCGTCCTCACCAACATCAACACCTACTACCCCACGTCCACGTCTTCTACAATTTTGCTGTAGCAACACTACTACTTTTGCCTTAACCCTATCAATGTCTCTTCTGTTGCTCTTTATCACTTCTCTCTTCCTCACCAACTCTAGGAAGATCAACCCCGCAACACCAGATCTGAAAAGTGTTCTCCTACTTGTACGTATATCGTCGTTCTCTCTACCATCATCTGCATGTCCAGCATCTCATACTAGTCTGAGAGACATATAATTCACGGTTGTCCAACTGTGGCCCGCGGGGCCACGTATTGTGGCCAGTAAAAGGTTGTTATTCAAAAATGAAAATCCCTTTCATCCATAAAGGGCGAGAGCATTGTGCATCTAGGGCAGCCGTCCTCCCGAGATCAACACAGCCTTTAAAAAAATAGGTAAAGTTTAGATTTTTGGATTTTTCTAGTACATTCAGAAATTCAAAATCATCCCAATGTGTTTCCCTGCGTTATGATACGGTCTGATATCACTCATGGTTCCACTACACCCTCAACCAATTTCAGAACAGTCGAGTAAAGTACGGAGATGAACAAAGTCCGGTCGCCTCAGTGATGAAAATGTGGCCCGCGACCGTATTAAAGGTTTTATTTGTGGTCCTTGAGGCCTTGCAAGTTGGATATCCCTGATCTAATGTCTCTTGATTGCCATTCGATTCCTCCTCAGCTCACAACCATCAGCACATCCTATCTAGTGATTCCTTGAATTATCATCGCGTCCTCCTCCTCCTCCTCCTGCTCCTCCTTCTCCTCCTCCTCCTGCTCCTCCTCCTTCTCCTCTTCCTCCTGATCCTCCTCCTTCTCTTCCTCCTCCTCCTCCTCTTCCTCCTTTTCATCTTCCTCTTCCTCCTGCTGCTCCTCCTCCTCTTCCTCCTGCTCCTCCTCTTCTTCCTCCTGCTCCTCCTCCTCTTCCTTCTCCTCCTCCTCTTCCTCCTCTTCCTCCTCTTCCTCCTGCTCCTCCTCCTCCTCTTCCTCCTGCTCCTCCTCTTCTTCCTCCTGCTCCTCCTCCTCCTCCTGCTCCTCCTCCTTCTCCTCTTCCTCCTGATCCTCCTCCTACTCCTCTTCCTCCTTTTTCTCCTCTTCCTCCTCTTCCTCCTCCTCTTCCTCCTTTTCATCTTCCTCTTCCTCCTTTTCCTCCTCCTCTTCCTCCTGCTGCTCCTCCTCCTCTTCCTCCTGCTCCTCCTCCTCTTCCTTCTCCTCCTCCTCTTCCTCCTGCTCCTCCTCCTCTTCCTTCTCCTCCTCCTCTTCCTTCTCCTGCTCCTCCTCTTCCTCCTGCTCCTCCTCCTCCTCCTCTTCCTCCTCCTCTTCCTCCTCCTCTTCCTCCTCCTCTTCCTCCTGCTCCTCCTCCTCCTCTTCCTCCTGTTCCTCCTCCTCTTCCTCCTGCTCCTCCTCCTCCACATCATCATCATCATCATCATCATCATCCAAGTGGCCGTCCGTCGACCAGCTCCCGCGCCAGGGCGGCGGCCGCGCCGTCCAGGAGGCCGTGCCTCGGACGCGCCTCTCGCCGAGATAGGCGGCCGAGGCCCAGCCGTCCACGCGGACGGCGACAGCGACGCCTCCGCGGGCGGGCGCTCGCTCCTGGCGGCTGGTTTATCCCTCACCGCTGATAAAGTCAGGAACAAGTGTCGGACCTGTCTAAAAATACACGCGCCGCCGCAAAGAAATGCTGCACGACCGTACACGGATGAATTACGAACTGGAAACAGGTACATAAATATAACTGTACGCATTACCATATTCAGAAACTTTCAAGAGTCACGGTATATTTATGTTTTCCACAATTTCCTTTCTCTGTAATTAATGTTCCACGGGAGATTAAGTGCCGAGTGGGAAAAGGTGTGTCAGAATGACAAAAAAAAGTATAGCCCGTCTTTGCCGCAGTAACGAATTAACTTTCCCTGGTAGGTTTGTAATTGGAGAAATATTTATTTGCGTTGTTGTTCATTATTGTCATTAAATACATACATGGTAATCGAAAGCAATAACGAATACACGTTAATAGCATGTTCTTCACAATGAACGGTCTCAAACACTCCATTTTCATGTATCCAGTGTAATTATTTCATTCGAGTGAATATAACAGTTTAGTTTTAAAATTAGAGGTTCGATTTCAGAAGGTATATAATGTTACTCAATATAAATAAGTGACCGGTTTTCTATGATGACGTTTTGTTTTGGTTATTTGAATGGTTTGATGTAGAATTAAAATAATCTCTCAATCTCCCGTGTTTTTGTTTTAATTTTTCACATTCACGTGGTTTTGCATTAAATAAACTAAATTAAATCTTTATTCTTTTCTAATTTTTTGCGGAGCCTTCTTGTATAACTCAAATAATCTAATAAATATTTTTTAGGTCAAGAGTTATGGAAAATCATATTACGGAAGAAGTATGTATGTGTGTGTTTGTTTGTGTGTGTGCGTGTGTGTGAGAGAGAGAAAGAGGGTAGAGAGAATTCTCAAAGATTGAAAGTGCAAGGGGAACGTAAACCAAGAGATTAAAAGAAAATGTGAGAAAAAATCAGACGTATTCCTATTTACGTAATAACATCCGAGAAAATGAAAAGTAAATTTTAAAAAGGAAAAGAGATTTCACTTGACCCGAAATGAAACATTGTGCAAACCACTGGACGGCACCAAAAACAAAAATCTGTTTGAAATTCCTGAAGCCGCGTGTTCATTCAGACGGAGAGAGGAATCTCAGTTTCGAACAAAAGAGAGTGAACTGTTTGGGCGCTAGCGTGACCACAGACAGACAGACGTTTTGCCGTGAATTGATTTTTGGGTATCCAGATCTCATAAAACAAGGATTCCGGCTACACCGCATGTTAGAGGATTTTTTAATAATTAGTATCACGATTTATCCACTTACCGGGGCCCGGCAATAAGATTTTTTCTACCGAAAATTCGCCGTTTTCTGTCAAACGATAACATAACTTCCTCTTCTTACTCAATTCCTTCGTAAGAGAGGGAAAGTAAAAAAAGATCCTTGCAAACGCGTTTCGGTCGTGGGCCTAGCTTCGTGGACTGCGGGAAGTCATTCCGCCAAGACGGAGCAACCGCGTCCGCGGGTTCATATTCCCCGCCAGAGGGCAGCACCGTCGACGCGGAGGGGCCGGCGGGGGCGGCGCGGCGCGGCGCGGCACGGCGCGGCTCGTAGCAGAGTAATGATAAGTAACGGCGGCGGGGGCGGGGCGGGTGCGCGGGCGGCGGGGCGGGGCGGCGGCTGCGAGGCGGATTGGTTGCCGCCTCTTATTCACGCGTCACCGCGCCCGGCGCGCGGGCTCCTTAATTAGATTAATGCTTCACGTGGCCTGACTTTTACGGGGCGCGGCGTGGTGCCAAGTGCGAGTATACGGGCCCGCCTGTTACGGGCTGCGCGCGGCGCTGGCGCGGGCGCGGGCGGACGCCTGCTGGCGGCGGGCGAGGGCGACGGCGGTGGGCGGCGGCGCGAATGGATGCGCTGCGCTCGCAAGAGACAAACAGCGGCGGCGGCGGCGTCACCGGAGGCGGCGGCGGCGGCGGCGGCGCTAACAGCCCCCGTGAAGTACTGCCCCTGGTGCCCGGCACCGCGACGGCCCCGGGCAGTAACTCCGGCGCGGAAACGAGTTGGCGGCCGGCGGCGGGCGAGCGCTGACGGCGGGGAGCGGCAGCGGGCGGCGGCAGGGGCACGTGGTGGCGAGGGAAGGCGGCGGGGGCGGCGGCACGAAGGTTGCGGTGGCGGGCGTTCCGGACGGTTGAGGGCGACGAGGCGAAGTACGTTGTAGGGGGGAGGGCGAGGGGTGGTGGGCGGGGCACGTGAGAGGGGAGTCCGGCAGGGTGGGCGGGCGAACGGTGCGTGCGGACGGAGTGGAGGGCGTGCGAGGGGTGGGGGCGGCGGCAAGGGCGAAGGGTGGGGCATGTGTGAGGGGGTGGGAGCTGAGCGGGGTTGTAAAGTGGGAGCTGTGGCAGGTGGCTATGTGGGCGGTAGGGGAGGTCTTGGTAATGGGCGGGGCACGGAGAGGATTAGAACGGTCGTTGGTCCGGGCGACGGGTGGCTGCGTGCCCAGCGGGCTGGGCGGGGTGGCGGGGGTTGGCAAAGCTACGACGGCTAAGGGTGAGAGGAAGTGGTGTGGACGCGGAGAGTGAAAGCGGGGGTCTAGGCGGTGCGATGAGGACGAAGGGTAGAACGTGTGTTGTTGGTGGCGGTGGCGGGCCGTGGTGATGGTGGGCAGGAGTGGTGCAGGCGGGGCGGCGAGGGGGATGGCAAGCGACTGTGTGTGGGCAGGCGTGGGGCGTGGTCATGGCTAGCGGCTGGGTGGAGGGCGGTTGTGCGACGGAAGGGGCGCGGCAGGGAGCGGAGGTGGGCGCTGGCAGGGAGGGCGTGAAATGGATGGGGAAGGCGAGGGCCTCGTGGAGGTGGACAGCGCCGCCCGGGGCGACTTGCCGGCTGCGCCCCTTCCTATGTACGCACGTCTCCGAACAATGGCAGCATCGCCGTGTTTACTTCCCTGCTTTATTGAATATATAAAGAGCTATAGCGTCGTGCTAGCCAGCTGAGGTTGCTATGGCCCGTACGAGTATGTCCTGACCACCTCGGTTCCGGGAGTCTGAATTTCAATTCCATCTTGTCAAATATTCTGTCTGGCGAATATTACGAAATAAGAAACTCTTTTTGGTGTTTCCTGAATGTGTTCTTCGTCTTCTGTATTGTAATATAACTCTGTGGACGTCTTTTTCATGTCTTCTGGCTACCTCTAATCTCACGTAATTACACTGTCAGTGTACGTATAGTGTCAATGACTGTGGATCTGTGAGAGAATTCAACGCACAGCATTTACTCGAGCGTCTTTATTCACAGATCGAAGTCAATGAATGGATCTCCCGTTCCGAAGTGTTACAAACAAACAAAACATTCAGCAGAAAACCATTCTCAGCCGATATCAGCTTTTTAATTATTTGTGTTAACCAAAATGACGGTATCTTTAAGTCGACTTTTTTTCAGTTTCATATTTGAGACTCTCAGTAGTGTCTGAGAGCATGCAACTGAAGGTTCTTATGCCGGAGATCCTGTGTTCGAGTTGCGACGTTGGAGAAAGTTCAATGATTAATTAGGGTCGGCAGACGTCCCATCTGAATGAGAACTCTTGAGGTTGCTTGGATTATTTCCATTGTTTTCTCAGTCTCCTCCAGGCGTGTACATTGGGGCTGGATCCGTGCGTGATATTTCCCAATCCTGTCGGAGAGGACCCGTGGGGTAGTGGTCAGATCGATCGCCTTCCACCTCAGGGGACCTGGGTACAAATCCTTATGGATCCGTGAGGACAAAGTGGATTCGCGGGAGATTTTTTCGGAGTTCACCCGTTTCCCCTGACTCTCATCGTCTCATCTTCGATCTTCCAGCACCATTCAAATCTAACATCATCTCCTGTGACCTATCAACTGAAAACCATTCATCTCAGACTAGATACTGAGAATGAATATAAGTATTCTCCATCATGGCCCACGTCCCGTCAACTCTAAATGGGCCATTTCATATGATCTACGTGCAAACACATCGAGCGCACTGCAAAATTGTGATTGCCTCACTGTCAGCAATGTTATTAAATCTAACGTATGAATGTATTGGACGTGAAACTTAAATATAACTCGTACGTTAAAAAGAGCTTAACGTATTTATACCTTAAATTTAATGCTTAAATGAAAATCAGTGTAGATTTAATGGAGAGGTTCTCTCTTGGCTCTCATCATTCATATCATATATTCATAATCACCAGTCCATCAACTTCATTCATTCATTCCTTCGTTCCAGATATGACCACAAAGCTTTTACTATTGTATCCTAATGTACATGTGTACATTAACTTTAATGTGCTTTCGTGATAATTAATTTAATGTACGTTTCATGAAAGTAATCTAGAAATTTCTGATAGTGCTGTTCAAGGATATCGAATTCGGGTGTAGCACCATGGGATTTAGCTTTCGAGTTCCTTCTGTTTGTTAACTCGGGCGGCCGGTAGCAGCTTGTGCGAAGTGGCCTTTGCATGGAGTGCGTTGCCAGAGGACGTAAGTGGGACATCCCTGGAGGTTAGCTCTTTTGGGATGGCCACTGATACGATACGGTCCGTCGCTCAGCATATGTACTTGTGACTTGAGGCAGTTCTGCATGTAAGATGCGAGTCGGCGCTCGTATATTTGCTTGCTTTTCGCTATGCTGCCTCTTGTTTGGATATGCGTTCGTTTTGAGGTTGTTCAATCATCTCGAGGAAATTTAGATGCTAGCTTTGAAGTACTCACGTTGGAAAATATTTATTTTATTTCTTGCCTGTTAATAAGCTGCAAAATTAACTACTCTACTCTTTCATCATAGAGTCTGCTAATGTAAAGTGGTCACTTTGCAATAAACACTCTTCTGTCAAACCAAAATGAATATTAAGTAGTACGGATGTTCGTCACACATTCCTCGCTGAGTTAAAAAACGACAACAACAAAACATTCATCTCAATTTCTTTGAAATTGTGAGCAATTATTTGATGTGGGTTGGATATGAAAACATTACTCAGGCAAAAAATGTCTCCTTGCCCGCCTCTCGACATGCATTAGATATGATTGCAAGCTTTCAAAACCTTCTGAGAAAACGCATTTCATGGAAGTACTTCCTTCAAGTATCATTTGGTGTTCTGAGAGCTTACTTATAAATTAGGTGCACTAGAAATTCCAACTGTGTTTTATGACCTGAGCTTTCAAAACGAGTAGAACTAAATGGCTTGTCGTTTAATAGTTATTCCAAAATCAGGTCCACCAAATAAATACAGTTTGAAATTCGTCTTTGATGTACCATTTATAAATTTCTCGTTAATAATTTATACCTTTTGAAGAGAAAAGTGGAGCATTTTGAAGTAATATGTATATATCGCCCTTTCATTTCATTAATGGGGCAGAGAATATCATCCATTTAGTCCCCATTATTGTATTATCCAGTCAATCCATTTAGAATGCATTAAATATATATGGGAAATATGAAATGTCATAAACACACATCTACATTAAGGGATGAAACATCTATTTTATTTTACCTTTTTTGACGTTCACCTTCAGACGGATGCGGCAAGCGAGTATATTTTTCACAAACAGGAAAAGGATAAGAATAAATATAACAGTTGTGACATATATAGATGGCGGTGAATCCAAATGCTGTATCGCATAAGTACACGTCATGAAGTTACGTGTTTCCATTAGCTATTTAAGTTACTAAAATGTCGGTAGAATGAGGTAGGTCCATAAAATACAACTTAAGAGATGACTGTAGATAATATTATTTACAATTCTACGGATGTGAGAAGGTGAGTTTCCATTTCATTTCATTAGGTTGAAATACATCTGTAGGAAGAAGTTACGAAGGCGAAACGTGACTGGTAGTCGACATAATATGCATTGGATATTTGTGTTGGTTGGTCACAAGTGTAAGTTGTGGAGGTCGAAGATTCATCGTCGACTTGGAAAAGTGCAAACCAGGCGAATCAAATTAGCCGTACCAAATCGGTGATTACACTGATCTACAAGGGGCAATTTTCTTGTAAGCCGATATGTGTTACTAAAGATTTTGGGGATTACAAATTAATATCTGAAAATAGAAATTCGCTACCAGACAAAGGTTTTGAGTTGTTATCTTGGAATTGCAACATGGCTACACCAAATATTTGATGTTTCCTGTATGACTGGGATAGCCACGACAGAAATTTCTATTACAAAAGAGATATTTAGCCTCGAAGTCAAAGATGATGCCCTTCTGCCTCCACTTCACATCAAGTTAGGTCTTATAAAACAGTTTGTCAAAGTCTTGAGTCCATTTGGAAGAGGGTTTATATATATTTCACAGAAGTTTGTCTGTAAAAATAAAGAAAGGCGTGTTTGTGGATCCCCAAATTAGAGAAGTTTAAAACATCCAAATTTTGAACGTTTAACACACACACAAAACCTAACTCTCAGGTATATCAAGAATGTAATGCAAAACGGTCTAGAAAAAAGAGCCATAGACTTCGAAGAACTAGTTCAAGGGCTGGTAAATGCACGTAGAAATTTACGTTACAAAATGTCCTTAAAAGTACATTTTCTTGATTCATATTTGCCTTATTTTTCTGAGAACTACAGTGACGATTTCGATGAATACCGATGAAATACTTCACATAGCCAAAGTTTCCTATAAAACCAATACGAAGGGGAATGGATCTTTCAACCCTTGCGGACTACTCTTGTAACATAACTCGAGTATCCAACAATAATCACAAGAGAAAAAAAAGGCTTCTAACCTTTCAGAGGAGAGATGATTTTGTTTTTATATTTTGTCCGTAAATAAGCTTTGTTCACCAAATTTATTGCATTTTATATGTCTACATTTACTTTTGGTTTTATTCTGATTGTAAGGTTCCTTCACAATTAAAAAATGTCTAGTATAGTAATTGTGACATATATTACCTATAAACAGTAATAGAATGGGGGAAAAGTTTAAAAAAAGTTTATAACCTAAAAACTGTGCCTGATTGAAAGAAACTGATTACAGATATGAATTCAGGAGATAGAGTTCCATATGAAAAATGACTGTTTCTCTCAGAAAAAATCTTTTCATTCTTGCAGAAGTGTTATTAAGTGTTTTAGGAACGTAACACAACGCATCTAAACCCAACTACATCAACAAGTACAACGTTTAAAAATCTAATCGAATACTGCGTATTCCACATGTGTTTGTTTTAGCTGTTTGTCGAACAAAATGCCGAAACTAAACTATGCTGTCTTGACGGGCGATAAACGCCGAATACGACCATTCCTTCCCAATCATTCCGACCCCTAAGGACTGAGAGAAGGTGTACAACCTCAAAGCTTTTTATCGCTGGGAGGTGGCGGAGATATTCCCCTTTGAATGGCGATATTCGTCGGTAAGCTATCCGTCGGATAGGTTTTTTCCCGTATTTTCCCCAACCAGATACCTCCCACCAGCGAGGACATCCCCCAGTGAGAACAAGTTTTAAACTTCCAACTGGTCTCCCCTGTCGTGATAGTGTAATGTAGTGCATGTGTGTGTGTGTATGTGTATGTTTGTGTGTGTGTAAGTAAGGCATCAGGATAGCACAAGGAACAGGAAGGCAAGATCGCGCGCTGCACGTAGCCCGTTTATTAGGGTACTGCTCCGTCATTCACCTAGAATAGAGAGATCCGGCATTCACGTGGAGTTGGAGAAACAAGAGAAATCTACCGATCAGAGCAACCAGTCGCAGGAATTCTGGTCCAGGCAGCCTCTGAATTCGACCTAGATTATTATTATTATTATTATTATTATTATTATTATTATTATTATTATTATTATTATTATTATTACTATTATTATTATTTTGTTGATTTGTCCCGTCATGTTGATCTTCCGTAGCTAAGATATATAACACAGCATTAAAAGTTCTTGAAAAGTGTAAGTACTATTTTGTTCGAAGTTGGAATAATGATATGAAGCTCTTAATCGCATTCTCCATCGCACTTCCTGTGCACCTGTGTGACTTGTACTCATTTATTCCGTAAATGCGCAATTGTATGCAGAAACTTGATTGTGGTATGAAATATAAACGATATTAAATGTAATATTCTACCATATATCATTCAGTATTCATCGGATGTTCATGAATCGTTGTTCATCGCTGGGAACATGAAAACCTTGAGGCAACCGACCGAATCGGAACATAGTTCTTGAATATGTGTGGTAAAGCAATGCCGGGATCAGATTCATACACTCATAAGTTGGATTCTTTGGTAGGTACCTTCCTCCTAGGGGAAATGATACTGCCAGCATATACAGATTCTAGCAGTCGTGACACCAAGAAACTGTAATCGCGCGGGTTTGCGTCCCGCTTGGGGCATGGGTGTATTTGCGTATGTCTGTATGAGTCTATCGTCCTTTCACCCCTCATTATCATCATCCATCATTTCATATTCCATAGACACAGTGCCAACAACCCTGGGGAATAAAAATCGGACTCAGCTAAAATACTGGTCCCCAATTAAAGTTACATGACCCTGCCACCG
The DNA here is from genome assembly GCA_017312745.1 of Gryllus bimaculatus. Classification (NCBI taxonomy): domain Eukaryota; kingdom Metazoa; phylum Arthropoda; class Insecta; order Orthoptera; family Gryllidae; genus Gryllus; species Gryllus bimaculatus. Next base: position 8,676,747 of record BOPP01000015.1, on the reverse strand, counting down.
CGATAATGATACTGAGCCATGGTAAATGCAGGATGCATGCGTGGTGGTGGTCGGCAGATTCGCAAGCAAAACAATGATAATAATAATAATGATAATGATGATAATAATGATAATTATAATAATAATAATAATACTAATACTAATACTAATAATAATAATAATAATAATAATAATAATAATAATAATACAATAAGTAACAATTATAATAATAATGTAAGCAAACTTTCCTTTGTAGCGTAATTAAATGGAGCAACAACCGACTCGACAACCTCAGAGACAATTCCGAACCGCTATGACTCAACACCGAAAACATCATCCCCATTCAAGTACTGGCGTTTACCCTTCCAAGGTCGGCAAGGAGCGAGTATTGTAGATCTCATAAATCACACAGCTCTTCTCAAATTTCCATCAGAGATAGCTTCTTGGACATTGTGGAAGTTCAGCAAGCAGTAGCCGCAGTTGGATAACTATGGTCCTTCTAACTTGCAAAAGTATCCCGTTTCAACCAATCATTGAAACGGAAGAGAAGATAACTTATTGGAAAGCAAAGCACTGCATGGAAGGTTACCCTCACCGAGCTGAGTAAACCAGAATCGACATCTCTTGCGTCGCACGCCATGGCACCAGCAACGGGATCTCTTTTCGGAGGACAGAAGCCTTCCATGTAGCTATCCAGACAGTGGTACCAACAATGAGCTACAGAAAACACATTCTGAGAGATTCTACCATTCTTCCGACTCTTCGTGTAGAAGATGTGAGGCTGCAAGCGAACTATCCAACACGTGACAAGTGGATGTAGCAGCCACGCACAGTTGGAATACAGAAAGACGCATATAAGTGGCAAGCAGGATACACCAATTATTGCGTTGAGAACGGGCTTACTCGCCCACTTCCGTGCCGTATTATAGAATATGTGCCTCAGATGTGTTAAATAGTGAGTCACACACTCTACTGGGATCGTGTTCCATTATCACTGACAGACAGTCGGCGGCATTAGACCAGATATAACGTACATGATAGTAGGAAACCAACAGCAGGTTTTATCTCTCTTCTGGTGGTG
>BOPP01000015.1:8644952-8669100 GCA_017312745.1 Gryllus bimaculatus | reverse complement strand
ATTATTATTATTATTATTATTATTATATTATTATTATATTATTATTATTATTATTATTATTATTATTAAACCTGCACAGTCATACTTGCAGTTTTAGTCTACCATATGACTTGATCTAATCATTTATTTGCATTAATGTTTCATTTTATTAACAAATAAATATTTTTTAAATAATTATTAGTTAAATTAATCATATTTTATATTACTTTAATGACCGGTATTGTCTTTACTATTTTTTTATCAAATTTGAATAAAATGAAATTGTCTTCAAAATAATTTTCACTTTTTTCCTATTATTTATGTTACAATAAATTGAGTGCCTTTCAATGTAAGGGGTCTTTGCCCGACTAAGGAATGTCAATCGGCTAGTAATAGTAATAAAATTGGCAATTAAACTGGTGGTGTGAGTGGTAGTAATTCTAGAAGTGGTAGTAATAAATTATAACTAAATCATAGAAAATGGTATACTGTTAATAAAATCTACAAATGTTGTCCAATAGTAATAAAAGTAGTCAACATATAGGAGTTATACTACATTATTAGCTTGGCACTTACCGCTGTTTTTTAAAACGGTGTTCATGGCTCCACTGACGTTTCTGTAACGGGGAGAGCTGTGTATTAGCACACTCCACGAACTTAGTGCAAATTAACCGCGAAAATTGTAATACTTTTTTTGTTTTATTATTGATAATTTAATAATTATTTACATTTTTTCCTGGCCATGCAAATCTTTCATCTTTGCCGTTAACAACCACTGCCCTACACTGGCTGGGTCTACCAGTGAAGATCTACAGCAAAACATTCTGCTAAATGAAGCTCCTTTCATCGCCTCGGATCTTCTTGGATCGCCTTGCGCATCCACTCCGATCCAAATGAGGTCAGGGAGCGCGGGTGGATTCGAAGGCGAAGTCAGAGGCGAGAGTGAGAGCGAAGGCGCAGGAGATGGCGAGAGCAACGACGAGAGTGCGATGTGCAGTGGCGGTGGTGGTGAGGGGGAATGAGGAGGTGCGGGCCATGTGTGAGCGACAGCGTTGTCAGGCGCGAGGACGAAGCTAGGGGAAAGGGGATCTCGAAGGCGGAGTTGGAGGCCGGGGTGGGAGAGGGCAGAGGTGAGGGTGATGGCGAGTGTGGGGCTGGAGTGCGTCAGGGGTAGGGAGATGGAGAGGAGTGGCAAGGAGGTTCTATGAGGCGGCGGGGGCGAAGGTGGAGAAGAGAGTAGGGTAGAGGTGGAGGCAAGGGATAGGGTAGGGGCGACAATGAGTATTGAGAAAAGTGAAGACGGGAGGGAGTTGGTTGGTTTCCGTACGTAGCGGCGAGGTACAGGGAGTGAACAAGGGATTGGGCTTGGGTACGCTTGGGTGTGCTTGGGCGTGGGCACAGCGGAGTTGTGGCAGAGGACAAGAGCGAGAGGGAAGGTGAGGCGGAAGGCAAGGGCAGAGGTGAGGGTGAGTACAAGAACGAGGTGAGGACGTGAGTGAGGTCGAAGGCAAAGGGAAAAGTGTGGGTGACGGTGAGAGCGAGGGAAAGGGCAAGGGTGTGGGCGAGGGCTTGGGCGAGGGCTTGGGCGAGGGCTTGGGCGAGGGCTTGGGCGAGGGCTTGGGCGAGGGTGAGGGCCGGTGCAAGCCCGCGCCAGCGCCTGCGCAGTGAGCACCGCCTTCGCCGCCTCGCGCGAGCGATAAAGCGCGCTTTACGTTGCAGCTGGACGTTTACACGGATTGATAGGGCGCGCGCGAGGCGAGGCGAGAGGCGGGCGGCCTGCACGCAACCGCCCCGCCCATCGCCACCGCCGCCCGCCCACGCCTTCGACCGCGACGTTGGCTGCCTCCGCCGCAAGACTCTCTGCCCGTACTCCAGAACTCTCTAAGACCACGTCCGCACGGATCGTTAGGGTCGTTTGGCGTTAAATTAGATGCGTTGAGTCATCTTGGAAGAAATTCGTGAGATCTACGCTGACTACATTGATTCCTTGTCGTCCACTAAGTCGGTCAGTAGCATAATAATTTGGTAACGCGTTTTGTGTGGATTTTTTCAGTAGTAGTTTTCAACAACTTAGTAAAAACTGTGTAGCACCTCTATCCGTAAGATATCACATCTCCCCCGAATACCTTGTTCCGAAAAAATCGAAATAAGGTTTCAATACCGCTGTGATGTAAAAAAAGTCTCTATAACTCAAAACTACATTAGCATAGTTGGAATGAACGTGTTTTTTTGGCAAAAGAAAATATTAAATTAAACTTTTATCTGATTAAGTTAATTATGTGTGCAGTTATGTAATAAACATGAGGCCTTATTATACCAAACTAATCGGTATAATACCGAGCAGCGTTATCGCACCAATAGTAATCAATCCAAATTTCCCTCTTGATTCCCTGAACTCCAAGTTATATTAGTGACTTGCGTTGTTTCAACTTCACTTCTTCACTGCTCTCGGAATCAATATAGCACATGCTATCATCTTGAATCAATATACCACTTTTATCAACACTGTACTTGCATCAATATTGTGCAGACTGAAAGAAACTGAAGTAGAGGAGGTTAATTTATTTTACAGTTTTAAATACTTTTTATCAGAGATTTCTGGTAGTTGTATAAGAAAATTTAGTATCATTATTTTGAAATATTAATTCGTATTTTTACGTAAAATATTGTGTATGTCCTTTATAACTCGTGTAAATATATGGTGCGTGATGGAAAATAAAAGCGCCGTTAGATCTCGGGGTTCCTAGTCGATCACCCAACCAGTTTCGAATCCATCCATGTTTCGAATTCGCTTAACTTTCGTGACTTCACGTAGTTAACGAATTCGGTTGGCGACGCCGGTTTCACCGATGAGGCATTTCAATAGAATCATTCTAACATTCGTCTGCATAACCAAGAGAAACCACGAAAACCCCAGTCGAGATGGCGAGCACGGGAATTGAACCCGGGCGATCCGAATGCGAAGTCAGCGCGGCACGCTCTGAGCCACTTCCGCTCAGTAAACTTTGCTAAAAAAAGTAATTGTTAATTAATGAACATCAAATTGAAGACAAATTTTAATTTTTGTTTTTTCCAAAGGGAAATTAATAATCTTATTTCGTCATCATTTTTAACGACAATGAAGATTTCGTATTTTGTTTTATCACTTCATCAGATAAAACTGGTATACGATATACAATTCTCACGCATATTTATTTCCCACACATTTTGCGTAAATTCAAAAGTTTTGTTCATTTCTCTAAACATATAGAACCAAAAATAAATGTAAGTACTTTTCACACTTGTCTTGTTTCTCGCAAAATTAAAACTTCGTTTCTTGTAAAGCATCCGTGCTAGCGATAAAGTGCAGTATTGTCATAATTACAAGGCCTGGAGCTGACGTGCCGCTAGCGTAATAAACCGCAATGCCTAACTATCTCTCTGCATCTCGTTCTGCCTCGAATCCCAAGCAGCGCTCCAAGAGAATCTGTCATCACATCGTGGAGTTACGACAGGCGAACAACGAGCCATTGCGCTCCGCCTTGGGCCTTCAACCAGTAGATTTTCCTAGCGTGAACGTCTCAACAAGGAACATAGAGAATGGAAAAACGATAACATGTCGGTTTTAAAATTCAAGAAATAGTGACTGGCTTTTTCTACAGGCACTGTAGGCAACACCTATAGTCTTTAAATCATGATACTACACATACATGAAGCAAACTAAGTACAGTCAACGCCGATTATAGTGAACTCGGAGATAGAGAACCCTCGGTCATAGTGAACTTAAATCACTGGTCCCGTTTCACTTACATTACAAATAAGCATAATAAGATTCGTTGTTAGAGAACATGAACCTCGGCTGTAGTGCACGTAGGAAATACACCCTAGAAGTTAATGCCCTCGTAGAAAGGAATATATCGCCTTTGTGCCACAAATTCTTACGCTAGGCAGCTTGAAAAAAATGTCGGCCAATGTCATAGAAAAAGCTTACTTCAGCATCAATCTTGGTGTAGCGTGATATTCCGCGGATCAAAGCGCGTTGAGTTCTACGTAGGCGACAAGAAGCACGCGACTGCCACAGCCTGTCGATTTCCGCGGTAACGCACGGAAAATTGTGTTTAAGTTTGATATCCTCGGATATAGTGAACCTCGGATATAGTGAACCAAAATGTTGTTCTCCAGAAGTTCATCATAACCGGATTCAACTGTATTAGCTAAATCACTTTATTAAAATAAGTGCATTATTGTGTAGTTTTACATTTTTAGATTCAGAATGGTTACCAGTTGTGAACTAATGCTTTGGAGAAAGTTGCAACTTTGTCATCATTGTCTAAAATGTCTTTCAGCGTTCCAGGCTAGCTAATTTGTCGAGTCAAATTAAGCGCCCCTCACAATCCGCCAATACAAGTCCCTCCTCAATAACCCGTTAGTACCGGGCACTTCCTCGACAAAGCCAAGGGTCCAAACGCGTGCCGTGCAGATTAAGGCTAGAGTTGCTAGGAGGCTTCAATTCGTCTCCTCACTCCCTCCATCTTGAAACCATCGACGTGTGTACCGCCGAAATCTAGGCAATCTGACAGGGGGATTAATGCTTCCCGTCGGACTTTTACATGTAGGTTTGGGATAAGCTCCGCACCCAAACCTGTCTAATGGTCCCAAACGTCGGTGGCGTACCATCTTCTCACTGCCTTCACACTGAAGCTAACGACGTGAGTACCGCCGAGTAACTCGGATGCAATTGACGTTACCTCGTCCATTACGATCTTACGGACTTGCGACGGTCTGGACCCCCTGCGGGCGGTATCATTCTGGCTACGAAAAAGGCAATTTGAATTTAGTTCAGATGCTTCTTACAGGCTTGAGTAAATCAGTAAATCCACCACATGGGACAGTCGGCCTTACATCATCTCCTAATGAACAATAATTTATTCACCCTTAAGTATCCACGGCTCTTATGGGGTTTGAACCCGCAAACTTGGGTCCATCACCCCGATAGCATGTTATGCGAACGAAGCAAAAAAGTAACTTTTTTGAACTATTAAGAGGAAATATTTAAATAACTCTAATTACGAACGACGATTATACTACAGAGGTAATATTCACAGCACTTAACAGAGATTCTATAAAAGGGCAACGATACTTATTATGGGCCATCAATTACAGGATATAAGTTTGTGAATTTCACTCTGAACAATGAAAATACTAATAGAGGGCAATCGTCACTAAAAAGTGACGATTTGGAGATCTTTCGCTTTCCTTGTGCACCGTTATTAAGTAAAACACTAATGACAGGATAAATGTAAAGGTCGGACAACCGAAAGTGCCTAGCTACCAAGAATTGTGCCCGTAATGTATTTGAATAGTGTTTATGGTCACCTTAACAACCACGGGCCAGGCGCCACTATTTCAGAAAGACAAAGCGCAAGTCTGGCAACTATTATATTTTTCAGGCACTCATCTACATTTGTGCAAACAAGGCATTATTTCCCGCTCTATAGGAGCTCATTTATTAGAGAAATATCAAACGATTCGTTTTGGAAGGAGGATTTGCGATTCAGCCAGCTCAACAACATACATATGAAGTTCATTCCATTTGTATTTCTAGTACATCGATCACAAAATATGGCGATGAAAATTTCCTCGCGTTCGGAACTGATGGTAACTGTCGTTTTCCCGCTCATAAAAACAAACAAATTCCAACAAAGCTCACGAGTTGGAGAGCAACTCGCCACCTTCATAGGGCGAGCCATAAAGAGCGAAGCCAGGCGTCGAACTGCATGCAGCGAGGAGGCAACAAATCCAGCCCGCTAATAGGCGCGTCGGCGCTGATGCATCGCTTGGGCAGACGCCCTCCGGACGGTCGGTGGGCGGAAGGTAATGGGTGGCGGCAGGCGTGCAGCTGAGTGGACACGCGAGTGAGCTGGCGCAGGGGCAGACAAGTGAGTCAGCGGTCCAGCAGGGGGTAGAGTAAGTGAGTAGACGTTCAGGTGAGTGTGTGAGCGGCTTGGCAGACGAGAGAGTTAGTGATCCAGCAAGGGGGAGAGTAAGTGAGTAGACGTGCAGGCGATTGGGAGAGTGAGTGAGTGGCTGGACAGGCGAGGGAGTGAGTGGAATGACAAGCGAAATAATGACGAGTGGATGGAGGAGCGAGTGAATGACTGACTAGATGGGCACACGAGTGACTGAATGAATGGACGCACAGGTGAGAGTGTGAGTGAATGTGCAGGCGAGTGAATGAGTGAGTGAGCCAATGAGTTGACGTGCAGACAAGTGAGTGAGTGTGTAAGTGGATGTGCTGGCGAGTGTCCGAGCTTGTGAGTGGATGTTCAGGCGAATGAGAGAGCTGGTAAGTGAACGTACAGGTACGTCGGCGAATCTGTGAGTGGACTTTCAAATTCAAAGCGACGAGAAGAAATTGATAAGGAAAAGTACGTGGTGGACAATCGCTGTAGAAAATTTAAATATTTTACACTCAAAACTAAACGCTTCTTGCAGTTAGAAAAGTGTGAATTTTATTCACTCTTTTGAGATATTTTCTTTCATAAATGGGTTCCTAGTGCTTGGTTGTCGATATTGGATAGAAATATCTCCGTAGAAGTTCCCACAAAAAGAAGCTTCCACAAATACATAATCTATTAAATTTGGAATAAGAATAAGGTAATTGGCCGAGGCGGCATGGGACTTTAAGAAGAAATATGGAATAAAACAAGACAGAGAGAAGTGTCTGAACGGTGTGACAGAAAGATTCCAAAAGCACAGGAATGAAGGTTAACTTTGAAAGCAATATACTTGCATTCAGGGCGGTGTGTTCACCTGGAAATGAGGAGTAAGCCGCGACTAACAGGCTGATAAGAAACGGAACCCGAGGGTGCATAAATTGCGGGCGCCACGCGAGGCCTCGGGGGTGCGGGTGGAGGGGCTGTCAGCAGCGGAGCAGATGCTGCACGTCCTCCGGCACATGGCGGCGGCGGGGGTGGGGCACAATGGAATCTGGTGGGGTAAAATAAGGCAAACACACCTCCATAATTAATACCATAAGAGCATTAAACATTTTTGGATTTTTGAGAAATGTTTCTACACTGTAGTGGGTATAAACTACTAACAAAATTAAGAACGTTCAACATAAACTTAAAATTTAGAGATGTCAAACATTTTGAATTGGCTAGATAGAAGATAATTGTGTTTTTATGATTGTTCGATTAATTATGGGTGGGTGCGATGCTCAAGTACCTGTACCCTCTCTCACCGCATGCGTCCACACTGAAGTCTCAGATTTAATATACTCTATTGGTATTTAATACGATTATTTTGCGAATATGCTAATACACTAAAAACTATTACATTAACATATATAGCGAAAAGGATAGGTATTATAATCTTAAGATTAAGAAACATCTTAATTAAATCGCATCCTGAAATGACTTCATATAAAGCAAGAAAGTAATACTAAAAAAATTAATCAAAATGTTCTTTATACACTAAAATTTATTTAGCAATGAGAAAAACATTCAAAAATAAAATGCAACTCTCTAAGGCAGATATAAAAGGCCATTAGATAATTAAACGAACAATCATAAAAAACACAGTTATCTTGAACCTAGCCAATTCAAACGTTCCGCATCTCTTTATTTGAGGTTTGTGGTCTAAATTCATAATTTTCATAGTACCTTCAAATTTTAATAGTTTCGTGATTACTTTCTTTGCTGACTCATTAGAACACTTTCAAAATGATTTTCTGTCCAGTTTTAGATATTTTTTAAGCATTGAGTTGCTTATTTTGTCCTCTGTGTCTTGATGTGAAGTTTCTACGAAACGTTGACGAACAGCCACAGAGTAAACATAGCGTTCGCGTACGCGGGGTGTTTTGGGGCTGATCACAGAGAGGCCACGGGTGAGAAAAGCTGACAGGAGTGATCAAACTTCATGATAAAGGGACATATTGGGCGCAGGAAATATGTTAGTATTTCATAAAGGGCCAATCAATAAATTAACATTTTTACGGGAATCCAACGCGCATTTTTTGACCAAATGTAGTCCTCAAAATCGTGGTGCGCATGAGATTCGATGGTGCGTTAGATTAGTGTAAATACATTCTGACGAGCGTCCGTAACTTTATTCAATTTTTTTATTACCGCACAATATATTGCTAGGTTTTCAAATTAAATTTTATTTCATTTATCATTGGCCTATTATTGAAGGGTTTTAGTTGCGAAATGAGGGCAAACAGCGAAGAACGTCTTATGATGTTTCATTACAGAGTAAAGCAGTGAAGAGCAAAGTAGTTAGTAGTCAAGCAGTTAGAATGCTACTATACGAAAAACCCATAGATGTATTACATACATTTAAATATAATACCGTACCCATTAATCTATCATTGATGCTAATTACATTCGGTACAAAACCATTTTAAGTTTTAAGTTTCAAATATGGTGTTCTTATTAATTTCGATAGCTCATTAAATTATCGTAAATACGATATGAATTTCAGTGCTTTACACGTTGCACATTTGGTGCGTTATACAAATTACCTTTGAATAGAAAACGTACAAATTTCAATAGTTACACAAGCTTTGTTTATTTTGAGAAAATCTCAGAAAAGCTAACGTTTTATTGTTCCGTGTGAGCGCTCGTGTGGGACTTTTTACAGCTTTCGTGTTCACGCATGAAGCAGTGAAGTTGCATTACGCCTTGCGGAGAGTTTTGTTAACGGAGATAAGTGGGCCATCCTGCCACTTTATTTTACGAACCACTCCGTCTAATTTTGTGAACCTCCAACCGTTGATGTCTGTAACCGCCATCATTAACCTAGAAGTCTATATTAAAATGTAATGTGAAGTTGAATAGTTGGCTGGAATTCGGAATGAAATATTCAAGAACGTGTTGCCAAGATATTTGTGTAATAGTAGAACAAGTGTTTTTTATATGCATAGTTTATAATTCGAGTACATTCGTAAAATAGAGGTATCCCGACAAATATAACAGGATAAAACCAAACTCTCATACAATTTGTTCATTGCAACGAATAGTAGAACACAATTCAATTTCTTTAAAACTTGTTTAAAGTTTTATGTTAATATGTGTATCTTAACTATGTTTAAGATTTTCCAATTTTAAATTTTCTTTGAATATCTTTATTAGGACCGGGAGAGATGGCTCAGGGGATCAACTGATGTCACTGCAGTCCCTCTGACTGGAGATGACCTTGGTTCGAGTGCCGACTGTGGCAGGAGCTGTCCCGAGTACTACGCTTACGGGACTAATGACCGTGGTAGTTGACGTGCCCGGAATCTCTAAACAATGAATCAATCAATTATTAATAGCCTCTAACAGAGGCCCTTTAGGGGGACGCGAGGAGATTTTAGAGAGCCCTGAGAGGGCCACCACGAGGGATTTTGTGCTATTTGTTGTTTGACACGTCCCCCAAAGGAATCGAACAAAGGCACTTACACACACTGCGATCTCTGAATCCAACAGTGTGTGTATTTAAAATTATGACTACTGTGTTCTCGGAAATTTCTCATACTTGCGCCCAGTCCACCTGTAAGGCATATTTCTATCCTCTGGAGCAGGGAGCTCTGTCTTCCCTCTTTTCGGTTCCCTTGTATGTTTATTACTTGTTATATCATTTCCTCATTATTTATTATTAAACAATTGTATACTATTACACATATTCTTTGTAAAACAATATTTGCTTTTTTTTCAAACGATCGTGCATAAAGTATTTAGTTAACCTGTCTGAGTCTTTGAAATTTAGTTCCTGAAGCATATCCCTTATCACTTGGTTGATGGATTAGTGATTTCGGGCACATTAACTGCTAAGTTCATTATTTCCGTAAATGTAGTGTACGTTTCTTTCTCTCGGGAGCTGTCAGTGAACTTCACCACCGTTGGATGGAGAGATCCGGTGGGAACCTACCGTCGGCTAGCGGAGTTTCTTCAACCAGGTATCTCCCACCAGCAGGGCACAGTCGAGGATAGGACAAGGAAGAGAAAGAAAACGCCGACATTAACCTGATGTTAATCGGAGAAACCACGCAAAACAACCTATCAGAGTAGCTGTCCGTTGGCATTCTCCTCCAAAAAAGGAGCTGAATTTTGTTAATGAATGCTTGTTATGTAAGCAGTGTCGAAAATCTTGTCATCGTCGGAACTGGAAGCCTAGGACTTTTTTCAACTTTCCCCCCGCGAGTAACCCTGGCGAGGCGAGAGTTTATTTCCTTCTTGGGGTACAACATACGCCGCAGCTCTATGGCTTATGCGGCAAAAAAGGGGGCAGAACTTACTTACTAACTTATTTCTAACTTAACCTATGGATGAAGCCGGCACTTTGGCCGGCAACCTAAGATTAGCACATGACTTTGTATTTAACTACATGCTTATTTGTTTTAGTTTTCTTGGATTTTTTTTCTCCATTCACACGCTCATTCACACTATGTTCTATTTACACTTGACACACGCACTTTCACACGACACTATATACATGAAGCCTAGGACCTCCCGGTCAGAGGGACTATTTGCAGAAAATATTTTGTCCGCTTCGTGCGTCTTGGAGACCACCGTGCTGCGGCGGCGGCGGCGGTGCTGGCGGCGGCTGCGGCTGCGTCAGGGAGGGCGTCCCGGGGCGCGAGGTGCCTACACGGAGGCGGCGCGAAACAACAGCGGCTCCGGCGGCGGCGGCGAGAGCACGGGCGGGGGCCGGGGCCGGGCGGCGGCGGAGGCGCTCCTCTCGTGGCCCGTAAATCGCCTCGCGAGAGCCACAACTCTCGGCGGACAATAGTGATACGTATCGCGACACTTGCTGTGGCGTGTCGCCGCCCGCGCCGCCCGCCCCGCTGCCTGCGCGCTCGACCTCCCGCACGCGATCGCTTCCTCCCCGCCCCGTCCCCGCCACCCGGACGGCCTCGGCGCACCCGGCTGCACTTCGCAGGCCAGCTCGCCACGGCCAGTGCATATACAGCGGCGGCCGGGTAGCCAAGCCAACGCCTGACAGTGCACTCGGTATTCCGGGCTTTGCATTGGCAGTAGCCGGTTTATTACTTTCGCGCATTCCTGCGTATGTACGGAATAATATTCGAAGAATAGAGACAGTTATGTAATGCTGCGAAAACAGGCGATTCTTTTCATGTATTCCCCCCGCCCTGGCGGTAGGCTCATGTGTGGTAAAATATTATCAACAGGAGACGGAGGTAACAAGCAAGTAGTATAATTCCAGTATTTCAAGTATGCAGTGATTACAATCTCAGTATACACTGAAACACCCAAGAGAGCATTTTGATGATTTGGACACGACATAAACACTCGTCGCTCCTCAGATCGGAATTTAGATTGTCGGATGGTTCCCGGATATTCGGTAGAAAAAAGTCTTGAATATATGTACGACATGCAATAATATCACATAAGGAAATAAAATACGTAAAAATAATTACTAAACAATTGTAATATTGTGTTTATTCTGTATTTTGCATACTACTTCCAATAGCATTAATTTAAACTTTGATACACCAGATAAACATGATTTTTTGCTTAATATCAATTTCTAATTACCGTCGAAAATTCATACATTCACACATACAAATTCACACATACAAAAATTGTTAAATTTATGCGAAGATTTTTTTTTAACAACTGGCTCTGTGCTTCTGGTTGTCAGCTTGCCACCTGTACTGCCTTGTATTTTATTGTAACAGGTATCAATCTATTTACATCAGATCCAGTTTCCCCTTTCCGTAGCAAGCCCCAAATGTGAAAGCATCACCGCCTTCATCCATCCAGCAGGCCACCTCAGTCCATTTCCGGGTTCTTCGTCGCAATTAGGCACTTTATTGATGATCCAGTAAAACCGCTGGAATTAACTGCTGCCAGCGCAGTCCACATGCAAGAGGTCGGTGGCGATTAATTACGATGTGGCCGAAACACGCTAAAACACCATAAAATTCCGCAAAAGTAAATTCCTGGGAAGACGCCCGCTCCGTCACGCATGCAAACACGTCTTAATTCCGTCGTAAAACCAGGCACTCGACTTCCGCTCGGAGCATTTCGATGGCGCCGGAAGATACCACCGAAATTACATCGAGACGTGGCGAGCACGTTTTTCGGCGTTTGAGATAATTTCTATTCCGACACTACCGGCTTCTAATTATACGCTTTCTATGCGCGTTGGGAATGAAAACTCAAGAACGAATTATTCAAGAACGTTATAGATTTGAGAGATTTCTCTTTCAGATGTAGTCGTCATTTTTGGACGGGCTTTTTCTTGTGGTTTTGTAATTGTTTTCTAAATCTCAGGGACAATGATGGTCGAGAGATGCGACGATAAAACTTACGGGATGGCTAATTACAATTTCAACCGCAAGTTCAAACGTGGGGAAAAATCTAGGGTGTAATACAATTTAACAATGAATATGTAATATATATATATATATATATATATATATATATATACTAATGTAATTAAGTTGTATTTTATTTTACAACTTCGATGGATATTTAAATGTTCATTATTACTTACATATCTTCTCAAGAATTTCACTGTGTTTGAAAGGTACGTTTTTACTTCGAATGCATATTTATGTTTTTGTTTTCATATTTTAAATAATTTTATTTTGAAATAAAATAGTATATAAAAGTATAACGAATACTTCTATTCGAATTCTTAATAACAAACACACACAAAGAAATTACACTTTTTGAACTTCCTTCCCTTCGTACAAATTATTAGAACATTATTAGAATTACAGCGAATGAAAAATCTGTAATTAGGTTTTGTCAGTTTTTAAAATAGAGAATAGAAAGAAAGTCACCGTTACTGATTTCTATAAAGTAAATATATGTGTATAATATATTTATTAAATAGTTACGAAGTAGTTGTTTGTTAATGATGTACCTCTCTCTAGTTTCACGCTAAGAAAAACTCTCTATTGACATTTCGAGTTGTTGAAACAACACAATTATGCCCCCTAAAATTAGTTAATGGCTCGCTCGTCACGGCGTGCGCCTGAGAATCTTGAGCCTCTGCTGGCAGGCCGCGTACAATCGTACGCGTGCCTAAGGGAAGGTGGGTTTTACGGCCGAGGCGCGATCACCTTTATTGCGACGGCGCCTGGGAACAGCGCTAATTAGCAACTAACGGCACCGCGCCACCGCCACCGCCACCGCCACCGCCACCGCCACCGCCACCGCCACCGTTTCGGTTTCACTGGCGGCGACCGCGGCAGATACGGAGGAAACGAGGAAAGCTGGACTGGTAATTGCAGCGAGCGAAAAAAAAACAGGAGGCGAACCCACAACTGACGCTAGGCAAATCGAGCAGCCCTAGGTTTGCGTTTCAACTGGAATGTATGAAAACCAGCAGGCCGGCTTTTAACAATATCAATTCATTTGTACCTTCTTTACAGATTTGCATTATCCAAAAAGTACCAGGCATAAAGAGCTCACTAACATATTTTTGCCAGGGGAGCAAAACCATGCTCTGAAATAATGAACCACCCAACAGAAGATATACATTTGCGTAGGCCGGTCACCCAAACTACAATAAGGAACAATCTTGTGACATCTCGTGTCGACGTACGAGGCGCACACTCGCTTCACGGCGACTCGGCCCTGTGTGCTCAGAGGTGCCGGCTAACCCTTCTTAGTCTGCCACCCATCGAAGAGACTCGCTGCCCAGGCTTGGCTTTGTTGGCACGTTTCCCGGGCCTTCTGCAGCTTCCCGTGGCCCTCTGAAGCACGCGCAGCCCACGGCGCGCACTCGGCGAATTCAAACGTTCCTCGTAGATATCAACAGATACATATCTTTTATATATTGATTAATTAGTGTTCTCTGGCGCGTCATCTATTTAGGTCGTTAGTCCCGTTGGTGTAGTGCATGTTTCCTAGAAGATGGCGAGTTAGTATGGATTATGACACCCCGTGCCGATCTACACGTACGCGTGCGGGTTTTTTCCCTCACAGGTATTTCCCATTCGGGGAATCGCCCTCCAGAGAGGTCTACCCCTAAGCGCCTGACTCTTCTCCCGATGTGTGGTAGTGTAGTGCGTGTAAGTGTATGTGTTGAAGGGAAAATGTGGAGACGAAGATGAATGAAAGATAGAACGCAATACTTAGCCCGTTTTTAGGGCACTGCTCCAGCATTTGCTTGATATTGTCGGAGAAAAAATTTAAAACTACCCATCAGAGCAGGTGGATGCAGTAAGTATCGTCCAGACAGTGGCTGAGCACGACTGAGCACTATTTAACTTGTGAATAACTTACCGACATAGTCGGTACACAAACGCTACGTCCTCCCTGTTAGAATCGCAGCAGTGATAGTAGTTGTTTCCCTGAGATACGTCAGGCGGTGAAAAGAGGCTCAAATTGTTTAGCAATTCCATTGGTTACTTTATTGCACCATTAGCGCAGTTTCCACAACATAATATGACGGTGACCCACACTTCTAAATCTTTATGAACTCCATTACCCACATTCCGGTCAAGGCAGACGTTTGTTTTCAGACATAAAATGTTACCACAAAAATATTTCCATTCGTAAACTTTCAAGTCCATATTGTCGTATCATGTATGTAACATAAGTCCTGTGATAAATATATGAAAGAAAGGAGAAGCAAGATTGAAGAGACTGGCCATGAAACGTTAACCAATTAACCTCATTACCAAATTATATCGACCATCCATTTCAACCTTATTAATTGACATTCGAAATGAAGTATTAGCAGCACGGGAATGCATTGAAGTTTGAAAATACAACTGCATTAAAATCATCACGAGCAGAATCCTGCCACTAGCATTGGATCAGAGACTCCTCACCCGCTCTCGATCAGACTGACTCGTGCGCTACCGAGGCTTGAACCCGCGCGTCGCGACGCCCTCTGGTGTTGTGCGAGGGGGAGGAGCAGGCAATGGGCAACAGGCAGTGGGCGATGGGCGACGGGGGGCGGGGTATTTGGTGGGCGGAGGGGAGTGCGGGCGTCCGACGGGCAGGGCGGGCTAGATGTAAGGCGGGCGGGGACGGGCGGCAGGTGATGTTTCCGAGTGTGCAGCATCTTGCAATTTGGCGAGAGGTTATTTCGGACATCATTCATTGTGGTTGCACCGAGTTGAAACTATGAATCATCACCAACTGTGGAAATGCGTAAACCAACGCGTTAACTAAGACACAGAGAGATTATGTTTATTAAATCTGAGCGCGGTACATAAAATGTTCCAACTAAAAACATGTGCGGAGATGGCGGTGGCTCCCTCGCTGGGACGGTGGAATCGGGGCTGCTGACCTACTCGTCAGGTAGCGGGGTTTCCCTCTACAAGGTATTTCCCACCAAGCGGGAGCACAGGCTCCAGCTTTATGCTTTCCGAACCGCGATCTCCGGCATGTTGTAGGGTTAAGTGTGGGTAAGTAACGGGTAACGGGTTAACGGTAAGGGGTAACGGGTAGGACAAGAAATGAAGGACTGATCACGTGCGCGTCCTTTGCCGTTTTTTATGCAGGGTGCTTGGTCCCGGCAATCACTGGTGTTGATCGGAGAGAAAGAAACCACGGAAAATACCATCATAGCCGGCCGGAACTGCTAGAAGTGTCTTCTCAGCTAGCCTGCTGAATTCAACCTAGCTAGTCCCTACCGGGACCCGCCGAACCTAGGACCTCCCGATCAGAAGAGACTGCATCGACACATCAGTTTTGGTGCCTACTGAGCCACCTTCTACCGGCATCTGGAATTATACACAAAACTTTTGGCCCTTCTCTGACCTACAACAAAAAAAAAACAAAAAAAAAAAAAAAATTTTTTTTTTTTTTTATTTTTTTTAAAATATTATTTTTTTTTTAATATTTTTTTTTATAATTTTTTATTCTTTTTACAAAATTAGAAATTAATTACAATGTGTAATTCAATGCAGCGTTTCCCTGCCAGGCCAAGGGTCCTCTTCCCATGGCGGGGGATAGGAGCGGGGCTGCGGTCGTGTTGGACCTGGTTGCGTGAGCGCGGTTGTGGCTGTCTGTGGACGATAAGCAACGTGCGCCGCCCCACCGGCGCTCGGATGGTCAATTAGCGAAAATTTACTACCTAGTGCACCGCTGCCGCGCCACCGTCGCCCACCGCGCCTGTGCTTTAGAAGAACGGCTACTGCGTGTGCACAGCACTGCCAACGGGCTTTGTTGCGGACAAAGTGCGCATCTGGTATTTCTGCGGCGCAAATTACCCGCACGAATAAGGTGAAGACAAGTATAAAAATTGTTTGCATTTAAACGCCGGCAGTACGAATCGTAATATAAATGACGTGTGCTTGTAACGGGGAAGGTTTCTTATTCCCTCGCGAAGGAAGCGGAAGTAGAGAGAAAAATCAGTGCAGCTACATTGAAGTGTCTACTTGCTGCCGAGTGTAATTGTTACGCGGCTGGAAATTATGGTTGCGCGAAGCCTCTTCTCTAATTAAGCTTCATAATTATTTCTGTTAATGAAAATTTGCGATCCTCATCATTATAAAAGAAAAAAATATGGAAACTTGAAGTCACGTGGAACAAACTTGCAAATAGGTAAACCTCAAGTGCTGCACTTCTTAATAATAACCTTTATTGTCCGTAGGTAGTCCTTACAATCTGCGCGTATATTACTAATAAAATAACATATTTGTTCTTAAACGGTCACATATTTTTTAAAGTCACACACCAGCAATATCTATATTTATCTTCGATATTGTGTGTCTTTTACGGTTGTAATGAGATAAATGAATCGTTAACACGAATTTCCAAGGAGCAAAATAATTTTGTTCGTTGTTAGCAGGCAAAATTTTGTGTTAAAACGCAGTGGCGGCTGGCTGCCCGTCAAACGGGGAGGTTTGCTGCTACACCGAATGACGAAAATAATTTTCAAATTCATTAACCATTTAATTTAATAAAACTAAATCAATTTGGAAAATATTTAAAAATAATTTAATAAGGGACTATATTGAATCTTAACTTAACATAATTTTATGCGTGGGTCTGTGTCAGATATATCACCTCTTTTCCGCCACGTAGTTATGGCTTTCGAAGTCCCAGTGGGCAAAACGAGTTTTTGGATTCAGTATTTATTGAGACATTCATTGGATAATAGAGTTCCAGACCCAAAACAAATAAAGAACTTGGTCTCGAAAATACGATGATCAGAAACTCATTTCTTTTGCAACAAGTACTATTGTTGGGATACGCTTTATACAACAAATTATTTTATTTCCGAAAATTTCCACTACCATGGCTACATATTTCAATAATGAAAAGATTTTCAGACACACTTGTTTTTCACAAAACAACGCTTTTCGCAGACTGCCCATTTTGTTAGGTTTGTTTCAACAATCTAAACATCAAATGAATAATAAATGATAGATCAAACATTAACATCAAATGAATGATAAATTGTGTCCAAACATTATAAATAATGCTATTAATGTATTGCTGACCTGGAAACTTTCAATAACACGCGAAATTCATAAAATCATATGCAAAGAATCAAGACGGGGGCAGAAAATTAGTATTGCCCTCGGACGCCGCAGAGAGAACAAGGCCCCCCTTATCCTTGTTTTAGTATACCGAAGGTCCTATGTTGAAGCATAAGGCCAAAGTGTAAATGCCAGTAAAACGCAGTAAAAGTAGCCAAGAGTGGGGACAAAATTCAACATATAAGTTTTTTTTCGTTTATGTTGGGGTTGTGCAGCCAAGCACCAGCCGTCACTGCGTTAAAACAAGTACGTGCTTAGCAGGATTACGTAACGTATATTATTTAATTGTATAGCATACCACGATTTATTAATCAGCCAAAACTGCAGATAAAATATGGTTTCAAGCTTACAGCTACTAAACTCGGCCACTTAATTAACCGTTTGACCGTAAAACACTGATACTACGCGCGAATTCGTCTTCGTGCTCCCACATTAGGAACTGTATTAACAATTTTAATAATGGTTGGATTCGAGAGTAAGGAAAACACAAGAAGAAAATCCCGCATATATCTGCCACTGCACCGCAGGTGCTTGATCGCGCGTTGGAGTCTCCCGCAATTTCAGAACAAATTCCCCTTTAATATCACCGCTAATCACTGTCATTGTATTTAAAATATTTTTTTAAGTTCATAGAGAAAGGGAATAAATTCGTTATAGAATATCATGTGTTTTAACACGTGTATTTCTTTCATGTTCTCACAACGCACACTTTCTGACAAACTTAGACACATGAGATGTTAATTCTTAATTGAACTTCGCCTTGCTAGAAGATGCCATTTCAGGAGAGCATTGTGAAAATCATGAAAATGCCGTTATCAATTATCATTTAAAATCTACCAATTGTGCTTTAGAAACAATTATCTCTTGATTTTTTCAGCGTTTGTGGTATAAAGCTTGTACAAAGTTAATTCAATTATTCATGTCATAATACATTTTTAGGCCACTGAGGTGAGATGAATTTCTTACTATACCTCACAAAAATCTTTGAATGCATGCGCTTGCGAGTCTGAAGAGGATGATAATCAAAACGGGGACCAGCAGACAGAAGGTGAGAAGAACTGCAAAGAAGCGAGATTGAGGCCGCTTCTGGGGCGCTCGAAGGTTCCCTCGGTGTCTGTGGGTTCAGATTCGGGTGCCCCTGTTGCAGCCGAGAATAGAGCGCCGAAGGTGTGGGAGGGAGGGGCGGGAGCGGGGGCGGGAGGCAGAGCAGACGAAAGAGGGGTTCTCGTAGCGCCGGCGCGGGCGCCTGCTTCGGTGATTAATTAATTTGATAACGCAATTTATTTAAACGCGAGGAGCGGCGGTGCGTACTGCTAAATGCGGCAATTACCAGCGCGAGCCAGCGCGGTAAATCAAAAGAGGGCGGCGACGATCGGAGCAGAGCGGAGCGCCCTCGCGCCCTTATCTGCCGGGGCGGGCGGCCGGGCGGGGCGAGCGTTGTGGGCGGGCGGGCGAGTGGCCGAGGTGGCAAGCAGCGGGCAAGCGGACGGCGAGCGGACGGGCGAGCGGACTGCGCGAAGCGGACTGGCGAGCGGGACTGCGAGCGGACTGTGCGAGCGACTGGCGAGCGGACTTGGCGGCGGACTGTGCGACGAGACTGGCGAGGCGGACTGGCCGAGCGGACTGGCGAAGGGACTGGCGAGCGGACTGGCGAGCGGACTGGGGCGAGCGGACTGGCCGAGCGACTGGCGAGCGACTGAGCGAGCGACTGGCGAGCGACTGGCGAGCGGACTGGCCGAGCGGGACTGGCGAGCGGACTGGCGAGCGGAACTGGCGAGCGGGACTGGCGAGCGGACTGTGCGAGCGGACTTGGCGAGCGAACTGGCGAGCGGACTGGCGAGCGGACTGGCGAGCGACTGGCGAGCGGACTGGCGAGCGGTACTGGCGAGCTGAGACTGTGCTGAGCGGACTTGGCGAGCGGCACTTGGCGAGCGGACTGGCGAGCGGACTTGGCGAGCTGACTGGCGAGCGGACTTTGGCGAAGCGGACTGGCGAGTCGGGGACTGGCGAGCGGCACTGGCGAGGGACTGGCGGCGACTGGCGAGCGGACTGGCGAGGCGAGACTTGGCGAGGGACTGGGCGAGCGAGGGCCGAGCGGACTGCGCGAGCGGACTGGACTGAGCGAACTGCGCGAGCGGACTCTGGCGAGCGACTGGCCGAGCGGACTGGCGAGCGGACTGGCGAGCGGACTGGCGAGCGGACTGGCGAGCGGAACTGCGCGAGCGGACTGGCGAGCGGACTGGTAAGCAGCGGACGGACAGAGCGGAACTGGGCGAGCGGACTGGCGAGCGGACTGGCGAGCGGAACTGGCGAGCGGAATGCGGCGAGCGGGACTGGCGAGCGGACTGGCGAGCGGACTGGCGAGCGGGCGTGTGAGAGGGCGGGCGGGCGGCGGGCGGGGCGGGCGGCGGGCGGCGCGGGCGGGGCGGGCGGGGCGGCGCGGCGGGCGGACGGGTTGGAGAGCGGAGCTGGTGGCGGAGCAGTGGGTGAGAGGGCCGACGGGCAGGGAGTAAGCGGGCAGGCGGTCGAGATGGGGGCAGCGGATTGGCGGGCGGACGGATGCCGGCGCGAGGCGGACGGATGGCCGGGCGGGCGACGCGGGATGGCGGCGAGCGGACGGGGATGGCGGCGGGCGGACGGTGATGGCGGGCGGCGGACGGATGCGGGCGGGCGGACGGATGGCGGGCGGGCCGGCGGGCGGGCGGGCGGGCGGCGGGCGGGCGAGGCGGCGGAGGGGCAAGCGTGCTGGGCGCCTGCACCAGACAGAGCTGCGATAGAACAACAGTACGCTTGCTAATTTTCAAATAATATTGTTCTGCATTAAACAACTGGGGGGGAGCAGAGAGATGTTACCGTTCTCGGGGCATCAGACAGAGGTCGTGTGGTGAGTTTTGCAACAGTTCACAATAACAGAAGCAGTAAGCAAGAAAACAAAATCGCATATGAACACAGAACAGTTTACGGACACAGACCGCAAACTTACCGTATTAACAAACCACGTAATGACCCCGATTAGTGTTCTTCAGTTTTTCAGTAAATCCTCCGTAAGATGTATTTTTTTTTAAATTTTGGTAAGAGCATCGGCAGCTCTATAGTGATATCAAATCTGAAGTCTCTGATTGATAACAGAACCCTCTCTCCCCCTGACACCTATTAGCTGCCAATAGAAATATTATTCGGGTCACTAGATCAGGAGTCTTCTCAAGTACAAGAATTGGGGTCGAACAAGCAAGTGACCGCAAGTCCATTATTCATTCACTGGATTGTTTTTGTGAACGGGCAACTGTGATGGTCATTATTCCTGTAAGTATAGTGCCGGATATATTGCGAATGCTGGGAAGTTCTTGTGCCCTCGATGGAACGTGAAATCGGTACCGACTGTGTAAGCGACGAGGTGGAAGAAGCATTGGAAGGAAAATTGTGAGCCGATATTTAGGAACTGCTCCACTGGTACTGCATTCACTGTAATTGATAGTAGAGAAACTGTGGAAAACTATCCTGTCAGGCCAGCCAAGCATTAGAATTCACACCAACAGTGACTTCAATCGACTCAGGTTAATAGTAATGTCGAAAATTTTCCCGCCCTTGTCGGACTGGAAGCCTAGAACCTCCCAATCAGAGACGATAAAAAGTGGTAACAGTGTTTCCTTGAGCTAACCGCATTATTTCTAATTGTCTGCACTAAAAATCGCATGCAAGGACAGTGTTTCTGGGTTTCTTTTGCATGCTATTAGAAATCTTTTTCTTCATGTAGGTGGGATCTGTTTTTCTTCACCACGCATCACCTTTCATGTGAGTCGAGAATGTCGCATGGCCAGCTTTCGATCCATTTTGCATTGGTTCCTGGATTCCTACTTACATAAGGTCTTAAATCTCTTGCTATTCTGATCAGCTCTACTATATCTGCCCTCGAAACGTGTTTATCCCAACCTTTCTTCTTTTTGCTTCTGAATTTAACGATGCCCATCAACTCCACATTCATTCCTTATATTTTGATTTATTTATTATACACAAATCTTGTTTGTCGGTCCATATTTTGATTGTCTGAAGAAACAGATTAGCTAATGAACATTACATTTAAAAAACTTCCTCAGCAGTCGATTTATCAGGCAGAGTCAAAAGCGTGGGACCGTATCCCTCCCAATCCCCAATTCGGAAATGAATTGCAGAGCCCACACAGAAGGCACAGATTGATTGATTGGTGTTCCGGGCACGTCAGTTGATAGTCATTAGTCCCGTAGACTTAATGTATATGTGTTATAATCGGGTTAGGTGGCGGAGATTCTCCCGCTGGAGGCGAGATCGGCGACGACTGCCATCGGTTTTGCGGGTTTTTCACTAGCTAGGTATGGTCCCATCAGTGGGGCATACTGCATTCCGGGACATGCTCTCAGTTACGAGTGGTAGAAATGGCTTTTATTTTTCGAGTAGGAAATGTTGCGGACAAGTCTTGATAGTCGAGTGGGGCAAATCCTCCAGCAAAATAAAATCACTATTGAACACGCTTACGAAGTTTTTAGTACTCACTTTCGTTTTATTTTTAATTTCAAAAGTATACAAATTACTTAATGACACATTAAAATCAAGTACACAGCTGATGCAGTTACGGAAATATATTTGTTTTCTTTGTTGCCACTTAGATTTATCTGAACACTTGTTAGAGGCATCGTTCTCACTTTTCAGCACTAGTGCCTAAAACATTTAAGTATTAAGACACGCTACTTATAGCTCTGCAAAGATCAGTTTTTACTAGTGATGTCTAAAATAACATTGTTGTGCGTAAATATGATTAATTACTTTTTTGCCTTATTTAAGCTGAAAATTTCTGAAATTGATACGTTTTTGAGGAGAAGCTCTATAAAAGACCATCTGAAAACACAAATAACTACGACAAATTAGAAACCAATTCAATTTATCTGTCATTTTATATGTTAAATT
Organism: Gryllus bimaculatus; assembly: GCA_017312745.1. Classification (NCBI taxonomy): domain Eukaryota; kingdom Metazoa; phylum Arthropoda; class Insecta; order Orthoptera; family Gryllidae; genus Gryllus; species Gryllus bimaculatus. The sequence goes on along the minus strand of BOPP01000015.1, from coordinate 8,646,740 downwards.
TCTCCTTATAGTATGTTTTATTATTACCTAATAAATGTTCATACTTAAGAAATCATATAAAAATGAGTCACAGAGTTCCAAAAATGTAGTGTGTCCTCTTGTTTTACGGTCTATTAGAATTGAAATGTAGAATCTTTGTACGCTTGTCAGTTTTTGCAGAGGAAAATATCGTTATAAATTTAGGTACTCCAAACGAATTCTGTAGAGTACTTCGGAGAGGAAAGTCGCGAATTAAATGTATGCATCCTTTTCTAAAACCATGTTGTTCCAGGGATTTTTTAACGGTGACTTGCAGCAATAATTAGAAATACATGAAAAATTATTCAAAAGAATAAAGCTTACATTTTCCGTTGCTTTGCATGTAAGTGTACTATTATTTATTTGATAATGATATTCAATCTCAAAGAGTTACATAAGACAGAAGGAAGGAAATGTAGCGGTTAGAGTGAACATTGATGGTTAATTGTCATGCTTCACTGAGGTGTTTTGCCTCTGGTGAGAATTTAGAAACTTTCAGCGACTACTCTTGCGTCATTTCGTGGGTTTAACGAGTACCGAAATCTGATTAGGACGGGAGCTGACAACGGAGTGTACTTTTCTGAACAACTACAATATTCTTCTTGGAGGGAGGAAGGTGAGGAGCGGTCGGAATCTCCTCCTCACGGTAAGCTGAGTCGAGTGCGGCTGAAGGGTGGGTGGACGGGTAGATTTGGATAGGTTGATCGACGGAGGGTGGACGGTGAACGCCTGTAGCGGGGGGGAAGGGGGGGGGCGGCGTGGGCGGCTGCGGTGGGCGTGAGAGGCGTATCAGCAGAATACGCAAGAGTGTGATTACGGCAGGGTTCGTCGGGTGGGTTCCTTTAGGTTCGTCGGTTTCTTGAGTTTTGGTTGGGTTTATAGAGCTGAAGAGCTGATCTCTGGGCCGTGCGCCGGTGGGCCAAAGCAGGCGGCGGGCGGTGCGGGCGGGCGGGCGGGCGGGCGGGCGGGCGGGCGGGCCGGGCGGGCGGCGGGCGGTGCGGCGCGGCGGGCGGCTCGGAGCAGGCGGCGAGCGGGCGTTCGGGCGGCGGGCGTTCGGGCGTGCGGAGCGGCGGTGCGGACGCGGCGGGACGGCTGGCGTCGCGGCGGGCACAGACTCCGGGTCTGCGCTAGTGAAGTGCTGCGCGGGGCGGACGTGGGAGGTGGCGCGGAGGAACAAACAGCCATATAACATGAGAATGCGGCGCGCGCATTGTTCAAGGGGCCCGCATGAGCGCCGCGTGGCTATCGCCGGAACCACCGCCCGCCCCGCCCAGCGCGGCTTCCGCCCGCATTGACAACGCTTCTCCGACCGGCGACCCGCCCGCCGCACACTCACCCCGTCGGGCCGCCCGCCCCTTCCATGCCCACCGCCTGTCCACCCTACCACTCTGGCCGCCGCCCGACACCGCGCTTCCCCCGTCTCCACTGCTCGACGCCGTCTCCGTCCGCCTCCCCCCCCCCCCCGCCGCCATACATCTAGGCCGCTCCTCCGCGCGCCCGCCCTGTCGCACCCGCACCCGCTAACGCCCGCCCCACCCGCCGCCGCCCTCTCACGCCGCCGCAGCGTCCACCGCGCGTAGCCCCTGTCTCCCACCTCCCACCGCGCGACCCGCCTTCCCCCTTTTTCCCCCCGAGGCACCTCCCACCTTCGCCCCTCCACTCCCACCTGCTGCTCCCCGCGCCGCGTTGCATCTAGCTCACACCCGCCCAGCCACTCGCCTTTCCTGCACCACTCCCGAACTTCCCTCTGCCGCCCGTTCCCTCCTCATT
>BOPP01000015.1:8624072-8644927 GCA_017312745.1 Gryllus bimaculatus | reverse complement strand
ACCAGCCAGGCCTCCTCCAGCTCTCCTAAACCCAACCAAAACCCAAGAAACTGACGGACCATGGAACCCACCCGACGAACTGCCTAATCACACTCTTGCGTATCTGCTGATACGCCTCCTCCGCCCACCGCAGCCGCCCACCCGCCTTCCGCTCACGCGTTCCACCGTCCACCCCTCCCGTCGACCACCTATCCAAATCTACCCGTCCACCCACCCTTCCACGCACTCGACTCAGCTACCGAGTCACCGATCCGCCCCACTCTCCCTTCCTCCCTCCAAAAAGAATATTGGTAGTTGTTCAGAAAAAGTACATCCGTTGTCAGCTCCCGTCCTAATCAGATTTCGTACTCGTAAACCACGAAATGACGCAAGAAGTAGTCGCTGAAAGTTTCTAAATTCCTCACAGAGGCAAACACCTCAGTGAACATGAAAATTACGCCATCAATGTTCACTCTACCCTACATTTCCCCTCCTTCTGTTGTTATGTACTCACTTCTCGGAGAAATTGAATATATTTCATAAATAAAAGTACACTACATGCAAAGCAACGGAAAATGTGAGCTTTTATTCTTTTGAATAATTTTTCAATGTATTTCTAATTTATTGCTGCAAGTCACCGTTGAAAATCCCTGAACAAAATGTTTTAGAAAAGGATGCATACATTATTCGCGACTTCTCTCCGAAGTACTCTACAGAATTCGTTTGGAGTACCTAATTTTATACGATATTCCTCTTCAACTGACAGCGTAGATTCTACATTTTCAATTCTAATAGACCGTAAAACAAGAGGACACCAACTACATTTTTGGAACTCTGTGACTCATTTTTCTATGACTTTTTTTAAGTATGACATTTTATTAGGTAATAATAAAACGTACTATAAGGAGAAAAATTATAACATTAATGACAGATAAATTGAATTGGTTCCATGTCGTATTATTTTGTGTTGTCAGATGGTCTTTTAGAGCTTCTCCTCAAAACCCGTATCAATTTCAGAAATTTTCAGCTTAAATAAGGCAAAAAAGTAATTAATCATATTTACGCACAACAATGTTATTTTAGACATCAACTAGTAAAAACTGATCTTTCAGAGCATAAGTAGCGTGCTAATACTTAAATTTTTAGCACTAGTGCTGAAAGTGAGACGATGCTCTAGTGTTCAGATAAATCTGAAAGTGCAACAAAGAAAACAAAATAATTTCGTAACTGCATCAGCTGTTACTGATTTTAATGTGTCATTAAGTAATTTGTATACTTGAATAAAAATAAAACGAAAGACAGTACTAAAAACTATCGTAAGCCACGTGTTCAAAGTGATTTTATTTTGCTGGTAGGATTGCCCCACTCGACCTATCAGACTTGTCGCAACATTTCCTACTCGAAAAATAAAATGCCATTTCTACCACTCGTACTGAGAGCATGTCCCGGATGCAGTATGCCCCACTGATGGGACATACCTAGCTAGGGAAAACCCGCAAGCCGATGGGCAGGTCGTCGCCGGATCTCGCCTCCAGCGGGAGAGGATCTCCGCCACCTACCGCGATAAACACATACATTAGTCTTACGGGACTAATGACCTTATCAAGTGACGTGCCCGGAATCACCAATCAATCAATCTGTGCCGTCTGTGTGGGCTCCTGCATATTCAGTTACTCCGAATGTGGGGATTGGGGAGGGGATACGTCCCCACGCTTTTGACTCCTGCCTGATAAATCGACCTGCTGAGGAGTTTTTAAATGTATGTTCATTAGCAATCTGTTTCTTCAGAACAACACCAAAATATGGGACCACAAACAAGATTTGTATATAATAAATAATCAAAATATAAGGAATGAATGTGGAGTGATGGGCATAGTTAAATTCAGAAGAAAAAGAAGAAAAGGTTGGGATAAACACGTTTCGAGGGCAGATAATAGTAGACTGATCATAATAGCAAGAGATTTAAGACCTTATGTAAGTAGGATTCAGGGAGACCAATGCAAAATGGATCGAAAGCTGGCCATCGACATTCTCCGACTCATCATGAAGGTGATGTGTGAAGAAAAACAGATCCCACCTACATAGAAGAAGAAGATTTATAATAGCATGCAAAGAAACAGAAACACTGTCCTTCATGGATTTTTTTAGTGCAACATTATGAAATATGCGTTAGCTCAAGGAAACAACTGTTACCACTTTATCGTCTCTGATTGGGAGGTTCTAGGCTTCCAGTCCGACAAGGGCGGAATTTTCAACATTAGCTTATTACCTGAGTCGAATGAAGTCACTGTTTGGTGGTGAATTCTAATGCGTGGCTGCCTGACGGATAGTTTTCCACAGTTTCTCCTATCAATACCAATGAATGAAGTACCAGTGGAGCTGTATCCTAAATATCGCTCACAATATTTCCTTCCCAATGCCTTCTCCACCTCGTCCCTTTAACACAGTCGGTACCCGATTTCACGTTCCAGCGAGGGAAGAACTTCCCCAGCATTCGCAATATATCCGGCACTATACTTACAGGAATAATGACCATCACAGTTGCCGTTCACAGAAACAATCCAGTGAATGAATAATGGACTGCGGGTCACTTGCTTGTTCGACCCCAATTCTTGTACTTGAGAAGCTCTGATCTAGTGACCGAATAATATTTCTATTTGGCAGCTAATAGATGTCAGGAGAGAGAGGGTTCTGTTTTTCCAGAGACTTCAGATTCTGATATCACTATAGAGCTGCCGATGCTCTTCAAAATTAAAAAAAAAATACATCTTACGGAGGGATGTTACTGAAAACTGAAGAACACTAATCGGGGTCATTACGTGTTTGTTTATACGTAATGTTTGCGGTACTGTGTCGTAAACTGTTCTGTGTTCATATTGCGATTTGTTTCTTGCTACTGCTGCTGTTATTGTGAACTGTTGCAAGAACTACCACACGACCTCTTGTCTGATGCCCGAGAACGTGGTAACATCTCTCTGCTCACCCCCAGTTGTTATGCAGACACAATATTATTTGAACATTAGCAAGCGTAACTGTTGTTCTATCGCACTCTGTCTGGTCAGGCCGCCCAGCACGCTTGCCCGCCCGCTCGCCCGCCCGCCCGCCATCCCGCCCGCCCGCCGGAGCGGGGGCGGGAGGCAGAGCAGACGAAAGAGGGGTTCTCGTAGCGCCGGCGCGGGCGCCTGCTTCGGTGATTAATTAATTTGATAACGCAATTTATTTAAACGCGAGGAGCGGCGGTGCGTACTGCTAAATGCGGCAATTACCAGCGCGAGCCAGCGCGGTAAATCAAAAGAGGGCGGCGACGATCGGAGCAGAGCGGAGCGCCCTCGCGCCCTTATCTGCCGGGGCGGGCGGCCGGGCGGGGCGAGCGTTGTGGGCGGGCGGGCGAGTGGCCGAGGTGGCAAGCAGCGGGCAAGCGGACGGCGAGCGGACGGGCGAGCGGACTGCGCGAAGCGGACTGGCGAGCGGGACTGCGAGCGGACTGTGCGAGCGACTGGCGAGCGGACTTGGCGGCGGACTGTGCGACGAGACTGGCGAGGCGGACTGGCCGAGCGGACTGGCGAAGGGACTGGCGAGCGGACTGGCGAGCGGACTGGGGCGAGCGGACTGGCCGAGCGACTGGCGAGCGACTGAGCGAGCGACTGGCGAGCGACTGGCGAGCGGACTGGCCGAGCGGGACTGGCGAGCGGACTGGCGAGCGGAACTGGCGAGCGGGACTGGCGAGCGGACTGTGCGAGCGGACTTGGCGAGCGAACTGGCGAGCGGACTGGCGAGCGGACTGGCGAGCGACTGGCGAGCGGACTGGCGAGCGGTACTGGCGAGCTGAGACTGTGCTGAGCGGACTTGGCGAGCGGCACTTGGCGAGCGGACTGGCGAGCGGACTTGGCGAGCTGACTGGCGAGCGGACTTTGGCGAAGCGGACTGGCGAGTCGGGGACTGGCGAGCGGCACTGGCGAGGGACTGGCGGCGACTGGCGAGCGGACTGGCGAGGCGAGACTTGGCGAGGGACTGGGCGAGCGAGGGCCGAGCGGACTGCGCGAGCGGACTGGACTGAGCGAACTGCGCGAGCGGACTCTGGCGAGCGACTGGCCGAGCGGACTGGCGAGCGGACTGGCGAGCGGACTGGCGAGCGGACTGGCGAGCGGAACTGCGCGAGCGGACTGGCGAGCGGACTGGTAAGCAGCGGACGGACAGAGCGGAACTGGGCGAGCGGACTGGCGAGCGGACTGGCGAGCGGAACTGGCGAGCGGAATGCGGCGAGCGGGACTGGCGAGCGGACTGGCGAGCGGACTGGCGAGCGGGCGTGTGAGAGGGCGGGCGGGCGGCGGGCGGGGCGGGCGGCGGGCGGCGCGGGCGGGGCGGGCGGGGCGGCGCGGCGGGCGGACGGGTTGGAGAGCGGAGCTGGTGGCGGAGCAGTGGGTGAGAGGGCCGACGGGCAGGGAGTAAGCGGGCAGGCGGTCGAGATGGGGGCAGCGGATTGGCGGGCGGACGGATGCCGGCGCGAGGCGGACGGATGGCCGGGCGGGCGACGCGGGATGGCGGCGAGCGGACGGGGATGGCGGCGGGCGGACGGTGATGGCGGGCGGCGGACGGATGCGGGCGGGCGGACGGATGGCGGGCGGGCCGGCGGGCGGGCGGGCGGGCGGCGGGCGGGCGAGGCGGCGGAGGGGCAAGCGTGCTGGGCGCCTGCACCAGACAGAGCTGCGATAGAACAACAGTACGCTTGCTAATTTTCAAATAATATTGTTCTGCATTAAACAACTGGGGGGGAGCAGAGAGATGTTACCGTTCTCGGGGCATCAGACAGAGGTCGTGTGGTGAGTTTTGCAACAGTTCACAATAACAGAAGCAGTAAGCAAGAAAACAAAATCGCATATGAACACAGAACAGTTTACGGACACAGACCGCAAACTTACCGTATTAACAAACCACGTAATGACCCCGATTAGTGTTCTTCAGTTTTTCAGTAAATCCTCCGTAAGATGTATTTTTTTTTAAATTTTGGTAAGAGCATCGGCAGCTCTATAGTGATATCAAATCTGAAGTCTCTGATTGATAACAGAACCCTCTCTCCCCCTGACACCTATTAGCTGCCAATAGAAATATTATTCGGGTCACTAGATCAGGAGTCTTCTCAAGTACAAGAATTGGGGTCGAACAAGCAAGTGACCGCAAGTCCATTATTCATTCACTGGATTGTTTTTGTGAACGGGCAACTGTGATGGTCATTATTCCTGTAAGTATAGTGCCGGATATATTGCGAATGCTGGGAAGTTCTTGTGCCCTCGATGGAACGTGAAATCGGTACCGACTGTGTAAGCGACGAGGTGGAAGAAGCATTGGAAGGAAAATTGTGAGCCGATATTTAGGAACTGCTCCACTGGTACTGCATTCACTGTAATTGATAGTAGAGAAACTGTGGAAAACTATCCTGTCAGGCCAGCCAAGCATTAGAATTCACACCAACAGTGACTTCAATCGACTCAGGTTAATAGTAATGTCGAAAATTTTCCCGCCCTTGTCGGACTGGAAGCCTAGAACCTCCCAATCAGAGACGATAAAAAGTGGTAACAGTGTTTCCTTGAGCTAACCGCATTATTTCTAATTGTCTGCACTAAAAATCGCATGCAAGGACAGTGTTTCTGGGTTTCTTTTGCATGCTATTAGAAATCTTTTTCTTCATGTAGGTGGGATCTGTTTTTCTTCACCACGCATCACCTTTCATGTGAGTCGAGAATGTCGCATGGCCAGCTTTCGATCCATTTTGCATTGGTTCCTGGATTCCTACTTACATAAGGTCTTAAATCTCTTGCTATTCTGATCAGCTCTACTATATCTGCCCTCGAAACGTGTTTATCCCAACCTTTCTTCTTTTTGCTTCTGAATTTAACGATGCCCATCAACTCCACATTCATTCCTTATATTTTGATTTATTTATTATACACAAATCTTGTTTGTCGGTCCATATTTTGATTGTCTGAAGAAACAGATTAGCTAATGAACATTACATTTAAAAAACTTCCTCAGCAGTCGATTTATCAGGCAGAGTCAAAAGCGTGGGACCGTATCCCTCCCAATCCCCAATTCGGAAATGAATTGCAGAGCCCACACAGAAGGCACAGATTGATTGATTGGTGTTCCGGGCACGTCAGTTGATAGTCATTAGTCCCGTAGACTTAATGTATATGTGTTATAATCGGGTTAGGTGGCGGAGATTCTCCCGCTGGAGGCGAGATCGGCGACGACTGCCATCGGTTTTGCGGGTTTTTCACTAGCTAGGTATGGTCCCATCAGTGGGGCATACTGCATTCCGGGACATGCTCTCAGTTACGAGTGGTAGAAATGGCTTTTATTTTTCGAGTAGGAAATGTTGCGGACAAGTCTTGATAGTCGAGTGGGGCAAATCCTCCAGCAAAATAAAATCACTATTGAACACGCTTACGAAGTTTTTAGTACTCACTTTCGTTTTATTTTTAATTTCAAAAGTATACAAATTACTTAATGACACATTAAAATCAAGTACACAGCTGATGCAGTTACGGAAATATATTTGTTTTCTTTGTTGCCACTTAGATTTATCTGAACACTTGTTAGAGGCATCGTTCTCACTTTTCAGCACTAGTGCCTAAAACATTTAAGTATTAAGACACGCTACTTATAGCTCTGCAAAGATCAGTTTTTACTAGTGATGTCTAAAATAACATTGTTGTGCGTAAATATGATTAATTACTTTTTTGCCTTATTTAAGCTGAAAATTTCTGAAATTGATACGTTTTTGAGGAGAAGCTCTATAAAAGACCATCTGAAAACACAAATAACTACGACAAATTAGAAACCAATTCAATTTATCTGTCATTTTATATGTTAAATTTCTCCTTATAGTATGTTTTATTATTACCTAATAAATGTTCATACTTAAGAAATCATATAAAAATGAGTCACAGAGTTCCAAAAATGTAGTGTGTCCTCTTGTTTTACGGTCTATTAGAATTGAAATGTAGAATCTTTGTACGCTTGTCAGTTTTTGCAGAGGAAAATATCGTTATAAATTTAGGTACTCCAAACGAATTCTGTAGAGTACTTCGGAGAGGAAAGTCGCGAATTAAATGTATGCATCCTTTTCTAAAACCATGTTGTTCCAGGGATTTTTTAACGGTGACTTGCAGCAATAATTAGAAATACATGAAAAATTATTCAAAAGAATAAAGCTTACATTTTCCGTTGCTTTGCATGTAAGTGTACTATTATTTATTTGATAATGATATTCAATCTCAAAGAGTTACATAAGACAGAAGGAAGGAAATGTAGCGGTTAGAGTGAACATTGATGGTTAATTGTCATGCTTCACTGAGGTGTTTTGCCTCTGGTGAGAATTTAGAAACTTTCAGCGACTACTCTTGCGTCATTTCGTGGGTTTAACGAGTACCGAAATCTGATTAGGACGGGAGCTGACAACGGAGTGTACTTTTCTGAACAACTACAATATTCTTCTTGGAGGGAGGAAGGTGAGGAGCGGTCGGAATCTCCTCCTCACGGTAAGCTGAGTCGAGTGCGGCTGAAGGGTGGGTGGACGGGTAGATTTGGATAGGTTGATCGACGGAGGGTGGACGGTGAACGCCTGTAGCGGGGGGGAAGGGGGGGGGCGGCGTGGGCGGCTGCGGTGGGCGTGAGAGGCGTATCAGCAGAATACGCAAGAGTGTGATTACGGCAGGGTTCGTCGGGTGGGTTCCTTTAGGTTCGTCGGTTTCTTGAGTTTTGGTTGGGTTTATAGAGCTGAAGAGCTGATCTCTGGGCCGTGCGCCGGTGGGCCAAAGCAGGCGGCGGGCGGTGCGGGCGGGCGGGCGGGCGGGCGGGCGGGCGGGCGGGCCGGGCGGGCGGCGGGCGGTGCGGCGCGGCGGGCGGCTCGGAGCAGGCGGCGAGCGGGCGTTCGGGCGGCGGGCGTTCGGGCGTGCGGAGCGGCGGTGCGGACGCGGCGGGACGGCTGGCGTCGCGGGGCACAGATCCGGGTCTGCGCGGTAGTGAAGTGCTGCGCGGGGCGCGTGGGAGGTGGCGCGGAGGACAAACAGCCATATTAACATGAGAATGCGCGCGCGCATTGTTCAAGGGTGCCCCGCTTATGAGCCCGCGTTGAGGCTATCGCCGGAACCACCGCCCGCCCCGCACGCGCTTCCTTCGCCCGCAATGTGACAACGCTCTCTCCTGACGGCGACACCGCACCTGCCGCCACACTCCACCCTCGTCGGGCCGCCCGCTCTTCCATCCCACCGCCTTGTCCAACTCTACCACTTCTGGCCGCCAGCCGGACACCGCCGCTTCCCCCGTCTCCCCACTGCTCGACCCGTCTCCGTCCGCCTCCCCCCCCCCCCCGCCCCGCCATACATCTAGCCGCTCCTCCCGCGCCCGCCCTGTCGCCCCGCACCCGCTAACGCCCGCCCACCCGCCGCCGCCCTCTCACTGCCGCCGCAGCGTTCCACGCGGCGTGCCCCTGCTCCCACCTCCCACCGCGCGACCCGCCTTCCGCTTCCTCCCGCACTCCCTCGCCCCTCACCCCACCTGCTTGCTCACCCGCCCGCGTTTTGCATCTAGCTCACACCCGCCCAGCCACTCGCCTTTTCCTGCAACCACTCCCGCAAACTTCCCTCTGCCGCCCGTTCCCTCCTCATTCTGCCGCCCGTCCCCGCCCGCCTACATCTAGCCGCCTGCCCGTCGGACGCCCGCACTCCCCTCCGCCAACCAAATACCCCGCCCCCCGTTCGCCAATCGCACTGCTTGTTGTCCATTGCCTGCTCCTCCCCTCGCACAACACCAGAGGGGCGGTCGCGACGCGCGGGTTCAAGCCTCGGTAGCGCACGAGTCAGTCTGATACGAGGCGGGTGAGGAGTCGTCAGATCCAATGGCTAGCGGCAGGATCTGCTCGTGATTGATTTTAATGCAGTTTATTTTCAACTTCAATGCATCCCGTGCTGCCTAATACTTCATTTCGAATGTCAATTAATAAGGTTGAAATGGAATGGTCGAATTATAATTTGGAATTGAGGGTAATTGCGTTAACGTTTCATGGCAGTCTCTTCAATCTTGCTTTCTCCTTTCTTTCATATATTTATCACAGGTCTTATGTACATTTACATGATACGACAATATGGATTTGAAAGTTTACGAATGGAAATATTTTGCTGGTAAGCATTTTATGTCTGAAAACCAAAACGTTCTGCCTTTGACCCGGAATGTGGGTAATGGGTTTCATAAAGATTTAGAAGTGTGGGTCACCGTCATTATTATGTTGTGGGAAAACTGCAGCTAATGGTGCAATAAAGTAACAATGGAATTGCCTACAAACAATTTGAGCTCTTTTCACCGCCCTGACGTATTCTCAGGGAAACAACTACTATCGACTGCTGCGATTCTAACAGGGAGACGTAGCGTTTGTGTCCGACTATGTCGTAGTTATTCACAGTTAAATAGTGCTCAGTCGTGCTCAGCCCACTGTTCTGGACGTACTTACAGCAATTTACACCTGCTCTGATGGGTAGTTTTAAATTTTTCTCCGACAATACAAAGCAAATGCTGGAGCAGTGCCCTAATAAACGGATGCTAAGTATTGCATTCTATCTTTCATTCATTCTCTCGTCTCCACAATTTTTCCTCTATCAAAAACACATTACACTTACACGATACACTACACACTTCTGTACAGAGAAAGAAGTCATGGCGCTTAGGGGCGTTATACTCTCTGTGGGCGATTCCCGAATGGAAAATACCCTGTGAGGGAAAAACCCGCACGCGTACGTGTAGATCGGCACGGGTGTCATTAATCCATTACTAACTCGCCATCTTCCTAGGAAACATGCCACTACACAACGGACTAACGGACCTAAATAGATGACGCGCCACTGAAACTCACTAATTAATCAATATACTCACACAAGAGTATGTGATCTGTTAGATAGTACGAGGATACCGCCAATTCCCCCCCCCATGTGAATTCGCCCAGAAGTGCCCGCCAGTGGCTGCGCTGCTTCAAGGGCACGGGAGCTGCAGAAGCCCGGAAACGTGCCAACAAACAGCCATTGCTGGGCAGCGAGTCTCTTTCGTATGACCGTGAGTGCAGGACTAAGAAGGGTTAGCCGGCACCTCAGAGCACACTACGGCGAGTCGCGTGATAAGGGGCGAGTGTTGCGCCTCGTACGTCGACACGAGATATGTCACAAGATTGTTCCTTATTGTAGTTTATGGGTGACGCCTACGGCAAATGTATATCTTCTGTTGGTGGGTTCATTATTTTCAGAGCATGTTTTGTCTCCCCGGCAAAAATATGTTTAGTGAGCTCTTTATGCCTGCGTATTTTGGATAATGCAAATTCTGTAAAGAAGTTACAAATGAATTGCATATTGTTAAAAGCGGCTGCGTGGTTTCATACATCCAGTTGAAACGCAAACCTAAGTGCTTTGCCTCGATTTTGCCTAGGGCGTTCCTTGTGGGTCGCCTCCTGTTCTTTTTTCGCGCGCTGCAATTTTACCAGTCCAGCTTTCCTCGTTTCCTCCGTATCTGCCGCGGTTCGCCGCCAGTGAAACCGAAATCGGGAGGCGGGTGGCGGTGGCGTGAGCTCGGCTTGCGTTTAGTGCTAATTAGCGCCTGTTACCCAGGCACCGTCGCAATAAAGGTGATCGCGCCTCGGCGCCCCGTAAAAACCACCTTCCCTTAGGCACCGCGTACGATTGTACGCGGAGACCTTGCGCAGTTAGAGACTCAAGATCTCTCAGGGGCGGCACGCTGACGAGCGGAGCCAATTAAACTAATTTTATGGGGACATTAATTGTGTTAATTTCAAACAACTTCAGAAAAACGTCGTAATAGAGAGTTTCTTAGCGTGAAACTGAGAGACAGGTACATCATTAACAAACAACTACTTCGTAACTATTTAATAAATATATTATTACACATATCTTTACTTTATAGAACATTCCGAGTAATCGGTGACTTCTTTCTATTTCTCTATTTTAAAAACTGACGAACTAAATTTACAGATTTTTCATTCGCTGTGAATTCTAATAAATTGTTTCTAAGATAAATTTGTACGATAGGGAAGGAAGGTTTCAAAAAGTGTAATTTCTTTGTGGGTGTTTGTTATTAAGAATTCGAATAGAAGTTTTCGTTGTTCTATACCTCTTTAATCTTTTCTCATTTTATTTTCAAATAAATTATTTAAGGAATATGAGAAACAATAAACATAAATATGATGCGAGTAAAAAACGTACCTTTCAACCAGTGAAATTGAGCAAGCGATATGTATTAATAATGAAACATTTTTAAATAATCCATCGAAGTTGTAAAACTAAAATACAATGCTTAATTACATTAGTATATCTATATATATATATATATATATATTATATTAATATATAATATATATATTTACCATTATTCATTGTAAATTGTATTACCACCCGCCCCCCCCTTAGATTTTCCCCACGTTTTGAATTGCGGTGGATTAATTGTTAATTAGCCCATCCAGTCAAGTTTTGGTATCGTCACATCTCGCGACCATCATTGTCCCTGATATTTAGAAAACATTACAAACCACAAGAGAAAGGCCCGTCCAATAAAATGAACCGACTAACATATGAAAGAGACAAATGTTCTTCTCAAATCTGGTATAACGTTCTTGAATAATTCGTTCTTGAGTTTTCATTTCCCAATGCGGCATAGCAAAGCGTTATATTAGAAGTCGGTAGATGTTCGGTAACTAGAATATTATTCTCAAACGCCCGAATAAAACGCTGCTCGCCACGATCTCAGACATGTAATTTCGGTGGTATCTTCCGGCCGCATCGAAATGTCCGATTGGAAGTCGAGTGCCTGTTTTACGATCGGAATTAGAGACGTAGTTTGCATTGCGGTGACCGGAGTCGGCGTCTTCCCAGGAATTTATTTTGGCGAATTTTATGGTGTTTTAGCGTGTCTTCAGGCCACATCGTAATTAATCGCCACCGACCTCTTGATGTGGACTTGCGCTGGCAGCAGTTAATTCCAGCTGGTTTTTATGGGATCATCAATAAGTGGCCTAATTGGCGGGACTAAGAACCCGAAATGGACTGAGGGTGGCCTGGCTGGATGGATGAAGGCGGTTGATGCTTTTCAATTTGGCGGGCTGCTACGGAAAGTTGGGTAAACTGAGAATTCTGATGTAACAATAGATTGATTACCTAGTTTTAACCAATAAAATACAACGGCGTACAGGTGCAAGCTGACAACCAAGAAGCACAGAGCCGTTGTTAAAAAAAAAAATCTCGCGATAATATAACAATTTTTGTATGTGTGAATTTTTGTATATGTGTGAAGGATAATTGTCGACGGGAATTAGAAGATTGATATTTAATCAAAAAAAATCATGTTTATTCTGTGTATCAAAGTTTAAAATTAATGCTATTGGGAAGTAGTATGCAAAATACGAATAAACACAATATTACAATTGTTAGTAGGATTATTTTTACGTTTTTATTCCTTTGCTGATATTATTGCCATGTCGTACATATATTCAAGACTTTTTTCTACCGAATATCCGGAACCATCCGACAATCTAAGTTCCGATGCTCGAGGAGCGACGTAGTGTTTATGTCGTGTCCAAATCATCAAAGATCCCTCTCTTGTGGTGTTTCAGTGCTCTATTTTACTGATATTGTAATCACTGGGTATACTTGAAATGACTGTAAATGGTTACTACGTTGCTGTGTTCTCCGTCTCCTGTTGATAATATGTTTTACCACCACAATGAGCCGTCTCCCGCCAGGCGGGGGGAAATACCATGAAAAGAATCGCTCTGGTTTCGCAGCATACATAACTGTCTCTTTCTGTCGAATTTTATTCCGTAGCATACGCAGGAATGCGCGAAGTAATAAACGGCTACTGCCAATGCAAAGCCGGAATACCGAGTGCACTGTCAGCGTTGGCTGTTGGGCTACCGGCCGCCGCTGTATATGCATGGCACGTAGCGAGCTGGCCTGCGAAAGTGAGCCGGGTGCGCCGAGGCCGTCCGGGTGGCGGGGACGGGCGGGGAGGAAAGCGGATCGCGCTGCGGGAGGTTCGAAAAGCGCGCAGGCACGGGCGAGGCGGCGCGCGGCGGCGTAACACGCCACAGCAAGGATGTAGCTGATACGTACACTATTTGTCTCTGTCGAGAGTTGTGTCGGCGCTCGCGTAGGCGATTTACGGGCACGAGAGGGAGCGCCTCCGCCGCCGCCTCCGCCCCCCG
The DNA here is from genome assembly GCA_017312745.1 of Gryllus bimaculatus. Taxonomy (NCBI): domain Eukaryota; kingdom Metazoa; phylum Arthropoda; class Insecta; order Orthoptera; family Gryllidae; genus Gryllus; species Gryllus bimaculatus. Next base: position 8,631,696 of record BOPP01000015.1, on the reverse strand, counting down.
CCCCCCGCCCCCGCCCCGCCCCCGCCGTGCTTGCTCGCGCCGCCGCCGGGAGCGCTGTTGTTTCGCGCGCCTCCGTGTTAGGCACCTCGCGCCCCGGGACGCCCTCCCTGACGCAGCCGCAGCCGCCGTCAGCACCGCCGCCGCCGCGCAGCACGGTGGTCGTCAAGCGCACTCCGTATGCGGACAAAATTATTTTTCTGCAAATAAGTCCCTTCTGAACGGGAGTCCTAGGCCTCATGTATATAGTTGTCGTGTGAAAGTGGTGCTGTAAAAGTGTAAATAGAACTTGTGGGTGAGATGAGCGTGTGAAATTGAGTATGAAAAAAATCCAAGAAAGACCTAAAACAAATTAAAGGCATGTAGTTAAAACCAAGATACATTGCTTAATCTTGGTTGTTCCGGCCAAATGTTGCCGGCTTAATCCATAGGTTAAGTTAGAAATAAAGTAGTAATAAGTTCTGGCCACCATTTTTTCTGCATAGCCCATTAGAGTCCTGCGGCGTAATGTGTGATACCCCAGAACGGAAATAAACTCTCGCCTCGACAGGGGTTACTGCGGGGGAAAGTTGAGAATAAAGTCCTAGGCTTCCGAGTTTCCTGACGATGACAGGGATTTTCGAACACTGTATTGACTTAACATAACAAGTCAAATTCAGACCCTTTTTGGATGGAGAATCGCCACGGACGGCTACTCGATAGGTCTGTTTGCCATGTTTCTCCGATTACATCAGTTAATGTCGTGTTTGTCTTTTCTCCTCCTTGTCCTATCATCGACTGTTGCCCCGCTGGTGGGAGCATACCTGGTTTGAAGAAACCCCGCTAGCCGACGGATAAGGTTTCCCACCGGATCTTCCATCAACGGGCTGGTTGAAGTTCACTGCAGCTCCGACAAGAGAAAGAAAATCGTATCCACATACATTTACGGAAATAAACGGAACTTAGCAGTTAATGTGCCCGAAATCTGAGCGGACTCCATCAACAAGTGATAAGGGATATGCTTCAGGAACTAAATTTCAAAAACTCAGACAGGTTAACTAATACTGGTATGCCGATCGTGAAAAAAAAAAGCAAAATATTGTTTTACAAAGAATATGTGTAATTAGAATACAATTGAGTTTAATAATATAAATATGAGGAAATGATATACCATCCTAATAAAAAATAACAAGAGAACGATAAAGAGGGAAAGACAGAGCTCCCTGCTCCAGAGTGATAGAAATGATGCCTATACAGTAGGACTGGGCGCATGTATGAGTATAATTTCTCCAGAGATTACCAGTAGTCAATTTTAAATCACACTGTTAGATTCAGAGATCGATGAGTGTGTCTAAGTGCTTTATTCGATTCTTTGGGTTGGACGTGGCAAACAGCTTAAATAGCACAAATCATCCCTCGTGGTGGCCCTCTCAGGGCTTCTCCTTAAAATCTCCTCGGTTCCCCCCTAGAGGGCTTGTTACAGCCTATTATATCTGATTGATTCATTGTCTAAGATTCCGGTACGTCTAGCTACAACGGTTCATAGTCTCGACGTCGTAATACTCGGGACAGCTTCTGCCATTAGTCGCACTCGAACCAAGCGTCATCTCCAGTCAGAGCGACTGCATAGTCGACATCATTGATCCCCTGAGCCATCTCTTCCGGTATCCTAATAAAAGATATTAATAGAAAATTTAAAATAAGATAAATCTTTTTTAACAATAGTTTTAAGAAATTGTAATTGTTCTCACTATTCATTGCAATGAAGACAAATTTTGTATTGAAGGTTTGATTGTTATTCCTGTTATAAATTTGATCAAGGACTTGCTCTATTTTACGAATATACTCTGAATTATAAAATATCTTTTATGCATATTTAAGAAAAACAATTGTCATCTAAGGATATAACACAATATCTTGGCAACACGTTCTTGAATATTTCATCCCAATTACAGCCAAATATTCAACTTCATATTACATTTTAGATGTAGAACTTCTAGCTTTAATGAGGCGGTTATGACATCAACCGGCGGAGGTTCACAAAAATTAGACGCAGTGCGTTACGTATAAAAATAACAAAGTGCAGGATATGGGCCCACTTTCTCCGTTAACAAAACTCTCCGCCAAGAGAATGCCAACTTTTCACCTGCTTCATGCGGTGACGGAAAGCAGTGAAAAAGTCCCACACGAGCAGCTCACACGAAGCAAATAAAACGTTAGCTTTTTCTGATTATTTTCTCAAAATAAACAAAGCTTGTGTAACTATTGAAATTTGTAGTTTCTATTTCAAAAGGTAATTTTGTTAACGCACTAAATGTGCATTGTGTAAAAGCACTGAAATCATATCGTATTACGATAATTTAATGAGCTATCCGAAATAATAAGAACCCCATATTTGAACTCTAAAAACTTAAATTGGTTTTGTACCGAATGTAATGAGCATCAATGATAGATTAATGGGTACTGGTATTATATTTAAATGTAGTGTTCATACATATATGGGGTTTTTGTATAGTTAGCATTCTAACAGCTTCGACTACTAACTAATTTTGCTCTTAACTGCTTACGCTGTAATGAAACTCATTAAGACGTTCTTCCGCTGTTTGCCCTCCATTCGCAACTAAAACCCTCGATAATAGGCAATGATAAATGAAATAAAGTTTAACTTGTGAAAAAAACCCAGCATATCTTTTGTGTGCGTGGTAATAAAAAATTGAAGAAACAAGTTACTTGATCGCTCTCGGGAATGGAATCTACCATAATCTACGCGCCATGGAATCTCATGCGCACCACGAGTTTGGGACTACATTTGGTCAAAAAATGCGCGTTGGATTCCCCGTAAGAAATGTTTATTAGTGGATTGGCCCTTTATGAAATGACCTTAACATATTTCCTGCGCCCATATGTCACTTCTATCATGAAGTTTGATTATGCTCCATGATCAGCTTTTACTCACCCGTCGGCACTCTCTGTGGATCAGCTTCACACCTCAATAAAAGACACGCCCACGGTACGCGAACGAGCTATGTTGAACTCTGTGTGCTGTTCTGTCAACGTTTCGTAGGAAACTTCACATCAAAGACACAGAGGATTAAAATTAAGCAACTCAATGCTTAAAAAATATCTAAAACTGAGCGAAAATCTTTGAAAGTGTGCTAATGGAGTCAGCAAAGAAAGTAATCACGAAACTATTAAAATTTGAGTCTATGAAAATTATGAACTTAGACGTTACCAAACTTCAATTAAAGAGATTGCGGAACGGTATTTTGAATGGCTAGGCTCAGTAAACTGTGTTTTTTATGATTGTTCGTTTAATTATCTATTGGGCCTTCCATATGTGCTTAAGAGAGTTGCATTTATTTTTGAATGTATTTTCTCATTGCTAATTAAATTTTGAGTGTATAAAGAACCATTTTGATTGAATTTTTTAGTCATTACTTTGCATTTATGATGAAGTCATTTCAGGATGCGATTTAATTAAGATGTTTCTGAATCTAAAGATATATTATACCTATCCTTTTCGCTATATATGTTAATGTAATAAGTTTTAGTGTATTAGCATTTCGCAGAATAATCGTATTAAATTACCAATGAGAGTATATTAAATCTGAGGACTTCCATGTGGACGCATGCGGTGAGAGATGGGTACAAAGTTTAACTTGAGCATCGCACCCACCCATAATTTTATCTCGAGAACAATCATAAAAACACCAATTATCTTCTATCTAAGCCAAATTCAAAATGTTTGACATCTCTAAAATTTTAAGTTAAGAATGGAACCACGTTCTTAATTTTTGTTAAAGTAGTTATTGTGTAGTTTTATGACCCACTGCCAGTATACGAAACATTTCTCAAAATAATCCAAAAATGTTTAATGCTCTTTTAATTGTATTAATTATGGAAGTGTGCTCGCCTATTTTACCCCAACAGTGCCGCCACCCCCGCCGCCCCATGTGCCGGAGGGACGTGCAGCATCTGCTCCGCTGCTTACAACCCCTCCGACCCGCACTCCGAGGCCGGGGTGGCGCCCCGCAATTTATGCACCTTTCGGGTTCCGTGTTCTTATCAGCCAGTTAGTCGCGGCTTATCCTCATTTCCAGGTGAACCACACCGCTGAATGCAGTATTATTGCTTTATAATTTAATCCTCCGATGTCCTTGCCTTTTTAGGAATCCTTTCTGTCACCGTTTAGCATACTTCTACTCTGTTTCTCTTTTTATTCATATTTTCTTCTTACAAAGTCCAGCATGCCGCCTCGGCCACATTACCTTATTCTTATTCCAAAATTTAATAGATTATGGCATTTGTGGAAGCCTTCCTTTTTGTTTTGGGGAACTTCTACGGAGATTTATTTCTATCCTAAATCGACGACCAAGCACTCGGACACATTATGAAAAAAGTATCTCAAAAGAGAGTGAATAATCATTATTCACACTGTTTCTTTTAACTGCAAGGAAGCGTTTAGTTTTGAGTGTAAAATTTACAGTTATTCTACAGCGATTTCCACCATGTACTTTTCTTTCAATTTCTTCTCTCTCGGCTTTTCAAATACTATTGCTACTGTTGCCCCTGCGCGATGAGCTGAGAATTCGATCTTTGTAGACAAAACCGCTTCTCGATCTCCGTTCCTCGAAGCTCGTACAGACGGCCTCCTAAGAAGCGAGCTTCTTCGCTGTGCTCTTTGCATACCAGGCCTCTGCCAGAGCTAGCCACACTCCCTCTCCGGTCGTCCTTGTTTTCGCCTTCTTCCCAATCCCCGCCCGTCAGCTGCACCCTCACTCGCTCCGCTACGTTCACTCACTGACTCCTTTAGTCACCTACACGCCCACGCACTCACTCTCTCCATCCCTGCACGTCCACACCCTCTCCACTGTCTGCAGATCCTCCTCTCTGTTTTCGCTCTCTCACACACACACAACAATCTCCTCATGGTTCATTCACTCTTGGTTCTTATCAAACCTTGCACGTTGTCATTTCGCTCTCTCACTTCACCTGCATTACCCACACTCTCTTTCATCGTCTTCATTGTCCACTCACTGAACCCGATATCGACCAGACACCGTCGATACACAGACTTCTCCTCATCTTGTCTGATTCATGTCATTGGCTCACTCACTCGCCTGCACTTCCACTCAACAAGTGTAAGAGCCTCGAGGCTTCTCAGCGACCGGACTCTGTATTATTGCTCTTCCGGCTGCGCAGTAGCTCCAATGGCAAAAAAGTCCAATAAAAGTCCACTCACAGAGAATTCTGCCAGACGCATTATCGCAATGTACGTTTCCACTTCACCAGCTCTCTCATTCGCACGAACAATCCACTCACAGCTCAGCCACTCCCAGCACACTCCACCTTTCCACACGTCCTCACTTGTCTGCACGTCAACTCATTGGTCACTCAACTCATTCACTCGCCTGCCACATTCCACTCAGCCACTCTCACCGTGCGTCCATTCATTCATCACTCAGTGATGACCCATCTAGTCAGTCATTCAACTCCGCTCCCTCCCATCACACTCGTCATTATCCTCGACTCTTGTCATGTCACTCACTGCCTCGCCTGTCATTCCACTCACTCACCATCTCCCAATCGCCTGTCACGCGTCTACTACACTTACACTACCACGCTTCTGCTGGATCACTGACTCTCTCGATCTGCCAAGCGACTCCCACACACTCACACTGAACGTGACTACTCACTTACTCTACCCCCTGCTGGAACCGCTGACTCACTTGATCTGCCCCTGCCCACTCACTCGCGTGTCCACTCAGCTGCACGCCTGCCGCCACCCATTACCTGTCACGCCCACGACCGTCGCAGGCGGTCTGACCCCAGCACTGCATCAGCAGCCGACGCGCCTATTAGCGGGCTGGATTTGTTGCTCCTCGCTGCATGCAGTTCGACGGCCTGGCTTCGTCTTTATGGGCTCGCCCTATGAAGGTGGCGGTTTGCTCTCCAAAGCTCGTAGCTTTGTTGGAATTTGTTTGTTTTTATGAGCGGGGAAAAACGATTAGTTACATCATTACGAACCGAGAGGGAAATTTTCATCGCCATTATTTAGTGATCGATGTACTAGAAATACAAATGGAATGAACTTCAATATGTATGAATCTGTTGAGCTGGACTGAATCGGCAAATCCTCCTTCCAAACAGAATCGTTTGATATTTCTCTAATAAATAGCTTCCTACAGAGCGGGAAATACATGCCCTTGTTGCCACAATGGTAGATGAGTACCTGAAAAATATAATAGTTCCAGACTTGCGGCTTTGTCTTTCTGAAATAGTGGCGCCTAGGCCCGTGGTTTGTTAAGGTGACATAAACACAATTTCAAATACATTACGGGCACAATTCTTTGGATAGCTTAGGGCACTTTCTTGGATGCCCGTCCATTTACATTTATCCTGTCATTAGTGTTTTTACTTTAATAACGGTGCACAAGAAGCGAAAAAGATCTCCGAATCGTCATTTTTAGTGACGATGGCCTCTATTAGTATTTTATTTCTCAGAGTGAATTCAAAACTTTTTATCCTGTAATGTTGTATGGACCCATAATAAGTTCGTGGCCCTTTTATAGAATCTCTGTTAAGTGCTAGTAGAATATTACCTCAATGTAGTATAATCGTTCGTTCGTACTTGAAGTTATTTAAATTATTTCCTCTTAAGATAGTCCAAAAATGTACTTTTTTTGCTTCGTTGGCATAACATGCTATCGCGGTGGATGGAACCCAGTTGCGGGTTCAAACCCATAGAGCCGATGGATACAATATAAAGGTGAATAAATTATTGTTTCATTTAGGAGATGCATGTAAGAGCCGATTGTCCCTGTGGTGGATTTACTGATTTACTCAAAGCCTGTAAGAAGCATCTGAACTAAATTCAAAATTGCCTTTTCAACGGTAGCCAGGAATGATACCGCCCGCAGGGGGTCCAGACCGTCGCAAGTCCGTAAGCATCGTAATGGACGAGTAAACGACAATGGCATCCGAGTACTCGGCGGTACTCACGTCGTTAGCTTTATTTGAAGGGCAGTGAGGAAGATGGTTACGCCACCGACGTTTGGGACCTTTAGAAGTTTGGAGTTGCGGAGCTTATCCCAAACCTACATGTTAAAAGTCCGAGGAAGCATTTAATCCCACCTGTCCAGATTGCTAGATTTTCGGCCGGTACACACGTCGATTGGTTTCAAGATGGAGGATGGGGACGAAATTGAAGCCTGGGGGCTAGCAACTTACTAGCCTTAATCTGCCTACGGCACGCAAATTTGAGACCTATGGCTATTGTCGGGATAGGCCCGGTACTAACGCTGTTAATGAGGCAACAGGGGGAGACTCCTCTATTGGCGCAATTGTGCAGCAGCGACTTAATTTGACTTCGACAAAATATAGTAGCCTGAGGTTGGATTACGCTGAAGACATTTGTGAGACAATGATGGACAAAGTTGCAAACTTTGATCTCCAAAGCATAGTTCACAGCTTGTGTAACCTATATCTAGAAGTATTAAAAATGTAAAACTACACAAATAATGCACTTTAATTTAATTAAAGGTGTTTAGGTAAAATACCGGTTTTATGCATGAACTTCTGGAGTAACCTCAACATTTTGGATTAAATTTTCATCTAAATATCCGAGTTTCACTATATTCGAGAGGAT
>BOPP01000015.1:8577810-8616887 GCA_017312745.1 Gryllus bimaculatus | reverse complement strand
GTGGGGGTGGGTGGCAAGGGGGTGGGTCAGCGAGCCCAACGGGTGAGAGGGAAGAAGGTTAGCAGGACGGACTGGCGTGAGGAGTCAGACCAGGACATAAGTGGCCGCGCTTCACTGCGGGACATGTACGAAGCGGTCGCTCCTACTACACATCACATGTTGCATTGCAACTTGCAGGTGAACCAGAGGAGATGTCATCGACGACATTACTTGCATCCATGACAGTATCAACAATGTTAGTGTTATTTAATCCTAGTCAGTTAATATACGTTAGTGCTGGCGTTCTGTATTGCATGCACTTATGTTCTTTAAAACATTAAGTCTTTCATATCTGGGATTGCTTAGTAATTACGGGCACGTCAGCTACTAAGGTCATTATTCCCGTTTGTGTAGTATATTTTTTAAACTAGGGAGGTGGCGGTGATCTTCCCAAATGGATGGTGAGATCCGGCGCCAACCAACACGTGAACTTGTGGGGTTTCTCTTCAAGCAGGTATCTCCCCCCCCCCACGCAAGGCAACGCCCCAGCTCGGACAAGTTCTAAGCTCCCTACTGGTCTCACGACAAGTGTGATAGTGTAGTGCTTATAAGTGTGTGTGTGTTGAAGGGGTGTCGATAGTATGAGAAAGGGAAAGGAAAGATCGCTTGCGGTCCGTGACCTCTTGTTAGGTTACTGTTCCGGCATTCGTCTGTTGTTGATGCAAGGAACTACGTAAAACTACGGATTAAAGCAGCCATCCTCTAGAATTATGTAGCACTAGTGTCTAAAATTCTGCTAACGTCAGAACTAGAACCTAGGACCTGTTCAGGGGCCCTTCAGGGACATCAGTTGATGCCCTGAGCCACCTTTGCCAGTGTTTCCATAATTCAAGTACTAAATTTGTATTAGTGATACTGATTTTATGCAGAGAGTAATACGGATATCAATAAGCAGAAGTTAGAATTAGTGCTATCAACAAAAGTAAAATTCAATTAAATTACGTCGGGTCTTACATTATAACCACGTGGACGCAATTAGCAAATTTTATTTGTATTTCGTTTTATTTAAACTGTCTATAAATAAGTTTATATCATACAATCATAAGAAAGACATGAAATTAGTATTCATAAACTCGTAAACATTGTTATAGCTGTACTGTCATCCGTAATTCTGGTATATAACTGGAGTCTTAGGAGCAGAGTTCGACTAGTGAAAACAGCCTCATGTAGAACCTCTGTTAGACTCATTAACCCTGGTTCTTCGACTGTCGGAATGTGTCTTAAAGTCCGTCGGCACTAAATGATTTAGTGTATCTGCCACAATTACAATTTTAGGAGTGAAAGCACAAACGCCAGTCAGGTTTTTATGACGCGGGGAAATCATATTTAAATGTATCCTCAACATTTCACTTCGTAATGACATGCGACAATTAACGTCACGACGCCTACAAATCATTTCAAGTTGAGCCATTAATCTGTCTTAACCTGTCGTGTTTTCTACTTCCGTTTATGCGTTAGATCTAAGATTTGCATCGAAACAACAGACAAGGCGTCGCCGTGCTCTTAAATCATTTACAGCGTTTCTCAGTAATTCCTCATTAGAATGAAGATATCTTCCATCTTTCCGCCCTCGTGTTTAGCGTGCGCGGCGCCGCTCGGCGCCGAGCCGGGCGCTGTTGCCAAGTCTCCTGAGGCGCGAACGACGTTCCGACACTCGGCCAGAGCGGCTGCGAGACAGGAGGAGCTTCCATTACAATGGCAGGCGCCCGTAGTTCACGTTCCTCGAGTGCCGAGTAGCAGCTCTATGGTTATGGAGGACTCCTCTTTTCGCACCTTCCACTCTTAACTCTAGAGCTTGTTTTCATTCCTTTCGTCGACCTTTCGTCCGAGTCGTTCGTGAATCGAGTGTCTGGAAGGGCAATAAAACTGGAAGCATCTCTTCTGGATATACTTACGTTTTTACTGAATTTCGTAGAAAGGCTACGAGCTGGAAGAAGAGGTGGACAATGTCATCAAATCGTAAGCTTCGTTAAGATTTGAATTTTGGTAATGGAGCTTCTGATTAGATTACGAAGTTTCTCTCTCCTTCCAGCTCGTGACCTTGAGGTGCCAGTGGCTCATGGGTAATGTTCTAGCTTCCCGTGGTGCGATCCCGAGTTCGAAAAATATGGTTGTGGCCAAAAATAGAGTTGCAGTTTTTCTTTCAAAACCGTCTCAGTTTTTGTAGTTGTGTGACGAAGAAAAGGTCTGGCAGGCTGAGTTTGCTAGTTACTGTGAAGGGAAATACGACATGTTCGCTACATGATTCTCTTACAGACCAAGCAAGGGGATTAAACCAGGTATGGGAACACTGTTAGCTGGCAAATTCGGACTATCGACCCAATACTCAAAAATAATACCCAAATTAGGGAGCTTAAAGTACCTCGTCGTAACTGGGAGGACCTGGCATTTTAGTGAATTTCTATAACGTCTGTCCTCTGCCAGAGACGCCTATGGCCTTAAGAGAATGAATATTTTTCATAAACAGCCATTTATTCCTAGAAAGGGATTCTAGCTGCCTTAAGGTCTGTTCATTCAGTTACCTCTTAACCACTATAGGTTAAAGTCTTACATTACTCAGGTCATGCGCAAGTTGCTAATGTGGAAAACGATGGCGCTGAATACGAAAAATACTTTGAATAATAAGCAACACATCATTAATTCTGGGAAAAGTGTATGAGATTCATGAATAATCAATTGGAAGTGTACAGTGACGGACTACCGTATGTTCACGAATATTACTCCCCTCTTTTCCAAAAATTGTCGACAAAATTAGAAGTATCTTAAAAAGAAAAGATACGCAATTTTCTTAGGAACTGCTATCAATGAAAGTAGGAGGGAATTTACAGTTTTTGAATTACGTTAATGCAACGAATATCATACGAAGGGTTCAATTCGCGAGCAACGTTTTCCTTAGAAATTTTCATCCAAAAATCTGAAGGGAGGTTCATTCGCAAGGAGGGCCTATATTCGATAGAGAACGGATCGAGCGCACAATTCAAATTGGAAACTTTTTACAAGAAAAATATAGAAACTATGCACACAGTGGCCACACAACGATGAAGCAGCTGGTGATTATGCCATGTTTCTAATCACGGAAGAAGCAATTTACACGCGTTCATGAGGTACATCTATGAAATGCGAGCGTCTGTAAGTGACCGTCTATTTTAAGTGATTAATAATTATTTAGCAAGTAATTTTTGCTTAAGGATTTCTTTATTCTGTAAATGAATAATATGGATTCCAGTAGAAGCTATTTTACCATTAATCAAACATGTGATCATTTTATATAGTATTAGGAATAATTAAAAAGGAGCGTCGATTAAATATATTTCTTCGTGATAGAGCCCACTATTGAGTCCTTAACACGTACTGTATTAATATACCTGCTGTAGCTTTAAAAGGGAACACATTTGAGGATGTTACAAATGCCCTAGAATTGCTTTATTGCATCGCGAGTCTCATTTTTGAGTACAAATTGTTAATGCAATGATTTAATGTTTAGAAATGTTATGATTTTATGATACAGAAAGCGTTTGTAATGGGGTAGCAAATAATAAAAAGAAATCAATGTAAAAGAAATAAAGTGGGTAGAGAATTTCCCGACAAATAAAAAAACTCCGTATTTTCGACAAATTTAATTCCTCTAGCACGCTTTCGATAGAGATAAATAGAGTTCAGAATTTCGGGCCTCGATGCTCTCCTCATACGTGTGATTTTGAATAATCACTTCTCCTCTGAGGGAGTAACCAAACCGAACGGAGGTTGTTCATTTAAATCACCCATTTATTTCTCCTCCTCTCCTAAAAAGAAACCTACAATCCCGAAATAGAGATGCACATCCACTTACAAGGACCGAAGGAAAAACACGGCCGCTTCCTCTTGGGGCCTCGCCCTACATTTTCATTTGGAGATCCGACAGCAGCAGCGATCGTGACCGGTTCACGATGGCCATCGGCGGCACCGGATCAGAATCGCCCTCCCCCACCGGCTGGCCCACCCGTCTTACGTCCCCAACTTCATCGCGGTCTCTCTCTCTCGATCTCGCTCTCTCGGTCTCCCTCTCTCTCTCTCTCTCTCTCTCGATCTCCCTCTCTCTCTCTCTCTCGATCTCGCTCTCTCGCACTCTCTCTTTCTCTTTCTCTCTTTCTCTCTTTCTCTCTTTCTCTCTTTCTCTCTTTCTCTCTTTCTCTCTTTCTCTCGCTCTCTCTTTCTCTCGCTCTCTCGCTCTCTCTTTCTCTCGCTCTCTCTTTCTCTCGCTCTCTCGCTCTCTCGCTCTCTCTTTCTCTCTTTCTCTCGCTCTCTCGCTCTCTCGCTCTCTCTTTCTCTCTCTCGCTCTCTCTTTCTCTCGCTCTCTCGCTCCCTCGCTCTCTCTTTCTCTCGCTCTCTCGCTCTCTCTTTCTCTCGCTCTCTCTCGCTCTCTCTCGCACTCTCTCGCACTCTCTCACTCTCTCTCGCTCTCTCTCGCACTCTCTCGCACTCTCTCACACTCTCTCGCACTCTCTCGCACTGTCTCGCACTCTCTCGCACTCTCTCGCTCTTTCTCTCTCGCTCGCTCTCGCACTCTCTCGCACTCTCGCTCTTTCTCTGTCACTCGCTCTCGCACTCTCGTTCTTTCTTTCTCTCTCGCTCGCTCTCGCTCTCCCGCTCTCTCAGTGGTGTAATTGCAGCCTGCTGCATTTACCGAGAAAGAAGGGCTTCCTTCCAGATCGGCCAACTTTACACAAAAGAATTCATCAAGGGTACATTTCAAATCAGTAAATGTAATATCAAATGAAAACAAATTCTCTAAACACCGTAAATAATACATCCAATGCCCTCAATAATTGACTGAACTTTTTTATTTTCAATAACAAGCGAAATTTATAAAATCACCTTGCAGTGATTCAGACGAAGGTAGAATTTTATTTTCCTGAGACTCCCTCCGTCGCCGCGCAGCACTAGAGCGCCACCTATCTGGTTGCCCATCCAAGAAGCTCTATATTGCCCGTGTTAAATCGATGGGCCAAAGAGTTAATGCAGTAAACCCAGTAATAAAGCCAAGATTAAAGGGCGTGGTACAATACCTGGCAAAGCACTGGAGAGAGTGGCAGTTGAACGGTCTTTGGTGTCAAAACTTTTTCATATATATCGATATTGCTGCAATATCTTGAATATTGAAGTCATTTAAATGAAAACGTATATTCCTAAAATATTAAGAGATTTTTTCGATTATATCTGGGGGTTGTGCAACCGTGCAACCTAAGCACAAACCGCCACTGCAAATAAGCTACCTGTAAACGAACGTACTGTCAAAATGAATGCATAAATGTAACTTGCCGTTATGCTATCATCAACTGTCAAATCGGTCCCTTTTTATATTAATATCTCTATCCTAATATCGATATATTCCCTGCAGGCAAATGCTGAAGCAGTATCCAAATATACGGGTTATGAACAGCGCGCGATTCTCTCTTACCAATTCTTGAACCATCTCTCCTTACACACACTTATACTTACATACACTACACTTCCATCGCATCGGGATTTCAGTCGAGTGGCTAGAGCTTATCCCTAAAGGGGCGGTGTCTTGCTGGCGGAGATACTTGGTAGAATTAACACAGCAAGCCGATTTTTAGGTCGGCACTGAATATTACAGTGGGAAGAAAAAACCGCCACAATATGAAGCTTTCTATTGGGAAATCAATTCGTGGTTATACCTTGTGGCAGTCGCAAATTTTAAACAAATGAATTTTACGTTTACAAAATAAACAACAAATTTCAAAATAACATAACACATTTTTCGTTGGAGTGAAAATGTGTCAAATATTTTAACTGGGTTTTGTCTCATAATCAAATGTCTCCACTGCAGTCTTGAATAGTACGACAAATGTAACTCGTACAGTCCCCTCCCCCCGACACAGAAAGAAAATTCTGAATTTTGTGCTGCCTCTTTACAGTACGTACTACACGTACCTTGCAGTATCTGTCTTCTACTAGTTCGATTCGGCGTGCCCCCGGAACATTTTCGCTTCCCAGAGCAATGGCGCTTTGTTATGCCATTGCTGTGTTCGTCCCTGACTGTTGCTATTACTCTTTCATTTATCCTCTTGCTTGTTTCACAATTTTCAACCAAATATATTCTAGTCACAATCCCTAAATCCCCAAGTGTTTCTGCTGGTAACTCCCTCCAAATATTGTCAACTTAATCTGTCGAAACAACGCGGAAGGCGCCGATGGCAGGGAGAATGGGAGAGAAAAGGAGTGTAGCGTTGATTGACGATATCACGGGTGCTGAAGGTTGAAAGAGTGAATTGGAGAAGCGCCAGTCCGGGGGGGGGGGGAGGAAGCGGAAAGGCACGAGCGATGACGCGCTCAGGAGTACTGTGGAGTACTGAAGCTGAGTGGATGTAGGCCACAAGGAAGCGGGGAAAACGCAGATAATGAAGTGAGGAAAACGTGGGAGAAGGCGGGGTGGCTTGGTGTGGTATGGGTTGAATGATGGTGCTGGAAAGACGCAGAATGATGAAGTGGGGAGAACGTGGGAGAAGGCGGGGTGGCTTGGTGTGGGCTGAACGAGGGAGCGGTCAAGACGCGCGTGGGTGCGGCGTGGAGCCACGTGGCGCGGAGCTGCGTGGCTGCGAAGCGGGGCGATCGGGCGACGGAGGCGAGGACCGGCGTGGCGCGAGGGGAGCGGGGAAGACGCAGGTGGAGCGGCCTGGCGGCGCGGCGGTGGCGACAATGGGGCGAGATTAAGTCAGCAGGGGCGCGCTAACGGCGAGGGGACGTGTCGCGGCCGCTGATTATGCTAACGAGGACGCGCGCGCTCCCTGTCGGCGGCACCGGACACGGCCGCCCCCGCACCGCCCCCGCGCCACCCCCGGGCCGACACGGCAATCGGCGACGGAGGCGCGCCCGCGCCGTCACTGGCGGCGCTGCCGGCGACAAAGGACGACGCAGCGCGACGCGGCGCCAGAAGGCGCACAGTGGGCCAAAGGCTCGACAAAGACTATTGATTGGTTGATTGATTGAAAGACCCGTTGATTGGTCGGGTGATTAGTGATTCCGGCCGTGTCAAGTGATAGAGCCATTAGCCCCGTAAGTGTTGTGCTGGCTTTTATCGCGGGAGGTGGCTGTGATCTTCCGCAGCTGAATGGCAGTATCCGGCGCCGACCTACCCTGCGACATGAGTGGTTTCCCTAACTAGGTATCTCCCCCCAAGTGAGACACCGCCTTAGTCGGGACAAACTCTAATCTCCCGTCTGGTCTCCCGGTATATACGGCAAGTGAGTGTAAGTGACGGGTGGAAATAGGACAAGGAAGGGGAAAGAAAGATCAAGCGTGGTCCGTGGCCCATTTGTTAGGGTTCTACTCCGGCATTCGCCTGGTGTTGATCGAAGGAATCACGGAAAACTTGCGATTAAAGCAGCTGGCCTCTGGATGTCTCCTCCAGACAGCGACAGACCCAGATGTCTGGCTGGTGTCGAAAATCCTGCGCCGACGAAACTAGAATCCCAGGACCTCCCGGTCAGAGGCATTGCAGTGAGTTGATATCCTGAGTCACCTTGACTGTTGCACACTACATCAAATTGAGCTGTTCTCCACGATTTCAGTGACGATCCACCTATAAAATAATATCACAATTAAAAAACAAAGAAACCTGAATTCATATCCCGAATATTTGAGGCTACATTTGTAGACAAAACTGATTTCTATCGACCGATTGTTCTGATCGGCAGTTGTACGTGTTCTTTCTTTTTTCCTTCGATCAGTAAGCTAAGTAACTTACTTTCTGGAACAGGTCGTAAATATGCAATCAAATTAATAGATTTGTAACTGATAGTTGTTCTTTGATTACTCCTAATTTTGTTTCATCTCATAAGTACTCATTGTTTCACTTTGAATCTCCGAAATGTTAGTCTATACATGCAGTTCTAAATTTATTTTTTGGCCAAGGATCAGGTGGGGATTTCCATCGGGTGCACCAGGGATCCCTGGACATAGTTTAAATCAACTTCGTTCGTGTAAGGAATAAAAATAATTATGAGTCAGCACATCCGTTCTAAGTTGTTAAGGATATGATACAGATGTTTAATATACACAAGAGAAATTCTTATTATTGTTTTGCAAAGTTTGGCAATTCTTAAGTAAATCCATAGGAACAGTGTTTTTCAAGATGAAAGTTCAACGCGAGTAGACAAGCGTGTTGATCCACATCATATCTAAAAGAGCTTGTAGAAGAGGTGGCAACGCACTAGAAAGATATGCTAAGTTTACTCATCGTCGAGCGCATGTGACTCAATTCGGATCGAGTTACGTAATTTGAGAGCAATTTTACACATTGATTACTTTGTGTGGTTGAGTACTTTTGTTATTTTGTTTATATTTTCCTTCCGCCTCTTTCCCTTTCTATTTTTTTTGTTTTGTAACTTTCCATCCGCAGTACCCATGTAGAGGCGGGAATTTATTTTGTTCATTGGGCTATATTGCACTACAGCCTTACGGCTTAAGCAGCTAGCTTTTCTTAATAAGTAGCTTAATTTTGATTTGAATCCAATTTAACGGTTATTATGTAGCACTTTGACGTATCTAACTTGAACAATAATTTGTTTGTCCGTTCATTTGCTAATTTCTTTTGGTAATGTTTGATTCCATTTACACATCGTTTATACCTATTTCATTATATATATATATATATATATATATATATATATATATATATATATATATACATAACCATTAATTCATCCCATTCACTTTCGCTACACTACACTTAATGTACTTACAAAGCCATGGCACTGACTTCACTAAGTGTCTTCTCCTGGCAATGGAGTACTTATTTCGAGTGATTTTGTGAGCGCTGCCTGCACATAGCATACGGCGAAGAAAGGAGTGCGATCCTAAACACCCTACGTAATGCGGCTTAAATCTGATTCGACCGCTGCCAGAAGCCAGCGGCATCTTGGCTGGAGACCTAAAGGGGTTTGTACACTTTTGTGATACGTCCCAGCTTTACCCTTTTTGTTTCACCCGCAACACGAGTCTGTGGCCCTTTATGTGAAAGTTCATGAGATGACCAAAGCAATATTATAATATTGATTATGTTAAAGAATGGTAATAAAAATCGAAAACACATACCTACAACATATTCAGTTAAGAAACAAACGTATTCAGTTTAGAAACAACGATTAGCCTATTACAATGCACATTGATGACAATAATTTCGAATTTTTGTTCCAGTTCTACCCATACTTTCTTCGAAAAGATACACTTGGCAAATGTGAAATAATTCTTGGAATGGGTTCAGTGACGAACTACTTTCAAATACCACAAGTCAAAATGCTCGCTCTTCGTACAAGAAACATCGCTCATGTTATACACAGGTAGACTGTGCGGCCACCCGGCTGTTACAGCTGGTGTAAATGACAGGTTGCCACGTTTCCGATAAATTCTCATTCCACATCCGTAAGGAACGTCTACGAAATAGGAAAATATATTACTTCTCAAGGTGAACACTTATTTTTAGTTGTCACATTGCTTAAAGACTCCCTTATTCTTTAAGTGTCGACCATCAATTCAGTGGTAAGATTAATATCGTGTGTGGCCTGTTGATCCATTTTTCTTTTTCCACTTCCCCTTCACTGCACCCTGTGGAGGCGGGAATTAATTAATTTGTGTTTGGGATGTACATCCTTGAACTACTTCCTTACGGGTTGGGTACCTGGAGGGAGGGGTTTTCTTAAATTAATTTAAAAACTTAGTTCTATTTACTCATTCATTCCCACTGCACTACATTTCATTGTACTGCACTGCTCTAGCATACTACACTGCTCTCCACTCCACTTCACTGCACAGCACTTTCTGCACAGCATTCTACACTGCGCTATTCTCTCTACTACACGGCCTTACACTACACTTCACTGCACTGCACTACATGTCATTACTCACTTCACTTCACTTATCTGCACTGCACAGTACTACGCGGCATTACACTCCCACTTCACTTCACTCCACCGCACTGCACAGTACTACGCGGCATTACACTCCCACTCCACTTCACTCTACCGCACTGCACAGTACTACGCGGCATTACACTTCCACTTCACTTCACTCCATCGCATTGCACAGTACTACGCGGCATTATACTCCCACTTCACTTCACTCCATCGCACTGCACAATACTACGCGGCATTATACTCCCACTTCACTTCACTCCACTGCACTGCACAGTACTACGCGGCATTACACTCCCACTCCACTTCACTCCATCGCACTGCACAGTAATACGCGGCATTACACTCCCACTTCACTTCACTCGACCGCAGTGCACAGTACTACGCGGCATTACACTCCCACTCCACTTCACTCCATCGCACTGTACAGTACTACGCGGCATTACACTCCCACTTCACTTCACTCCACCGCACTGCGCAGTACTACGCGGCATTACACTCCCACTTCACTTCACTTCACTCCACCGCACTGCACAGTACTACGCGACATTACACTTCCACTTCACTTCACTCCACCGCACTGCACAGTACTACGCGGCATTACACTCCCACTTCACTTCATTTCACTCCACCGCACTGCACTACTCTCCCTACACAGCACTACACGCCATTCCACTGCACTTCACTTGAGTGCACTGCACTCCACTTGATCCATTCGGGGCCACTGCGAGGGTCGGAGCCTGCCAACGAGCGCTGCTTGGCAGTCGCATCGCGTTGTAATGGAGGAGCCCCGACTTTCGTGACCTCAATGTTCCGTGCGCGTTGCTTTCTTTGTGGGCTGGCACTCGGAGTCTGTTGCATAAACATGTTGCTCACGGGGAGGGCGTGGCGTCGGACCACTGAACGACACTTTAGGTCAGGGGTTCAAAATTCTTCAAGATGGTAACCAGTCATGCTCTTTGTGTGTATTTTTTTCTATCGAGGCGATAACTTATTGTACGTTTTACGAAAATGAACAATTCTCCTTACTGAATGCAATTGTACGGTGATAGTCGTCCACATATTCGATGAAAATTTATGCTTTTTACATTTTTTAAAATGAGAACGTAAGTTGTACATAAATTTAATTCGTTTTTTACGTTACGCCTGCACATTGGAAGGATAATGTGTCTATACGTTTTATATTTTCTAGACTGTTCATTAGGTAATTCAATTGTAACGAAATAAACATAAAAATAATGCTTGGGCAATATACATTACCTAAGATAAAGAATAAATCTCTTTTATTGGCAAATGTATCCAGAGATTTTATTTCCTTTATGCAAAATACAATACGTCTAGAACCATCAAATATTGTATACAATGATTAAGGGAGTTTCGAAAGGAGTGTTTACTGCGTGTCGCCTTTTTCATAAAAATACGATTTCTTCAGCCCACAAGTCCAAGCGAATGCTACATTAAGCAAATAAATGAGGCACATGAATAATGTAATCAATCCACTAAGGAATATTTTAAGGTAGTCGGATTTTTAACTCTATAAACGATAATCAAGAAATTTTATATTAACAATATTTAAAATTAAGTTATCGCAATTTATCGCGTTTACGCAAAATTACACGAAAAGTACTCAAATTTTCGCAAAAACCGTGCATGGCTTTATTTCAGAATCCATCGTTCTGGAATAGATCCATTAAGGGTAAGAATCTCTATCTTTAATATTTTACTGGTAGGAAAACGCCGAAAACATTTTCAACGCCGCAAATTTCGAAAAATTAGTGTTTTCAACGGCCATAAGATCTGCACCATTCTCTTAAACGTTCTTCACACTGTCCAACAACAAATTTAATCAAAAACGATGGGTTCCCAATGTTCCATGTAAAATACCCCCAAAATTAAAGTATTGGTTCTAAATTCAAGGGCAAGCGACATCAGCACGATTGATAAAAGAACATCAATTTTGAAAACATCGGCTGAACGGTTTAGCCGCTAGCGTTGTTCACAGACGGACGGACGAATTGATGTTTTATCGTCATTCAATTTTTCGGTATCAATTCGACATCAGATCTACACAACATGGGTTCTGGCTACACCACGTTTTAGAGATTTTTTTTACTAAATTTTGCATTTGTATTTATCCACTTTTGCATAGTCAGGGCGCTGTAATGGCCCTGTAAAAAGAGTTTTTCTACCGAAAATTCGCCATATTTTCGGACATCATAACATAACTTTCTCTCTACTGTTCTCTGTACTCCGTCGCCAGATAGTAAAAATGTAATTCTACAATCACTGTTTGACTTCTATGTGAGTTGTCGCGCAACGCCATTCTTGGCCGGAGAGGTAACCTCAGAGACAGCCCCGGTGCCAGAGAAGGCCGTTTGCTGAAGGGCGCTGACAAAAGGCGGAAAGATGTTTCTCTGCGAGCGAGTTTTCGCCTACATGATGCGAGCGTTCTACTTGAGCTCTGTGGATGCAGGTACGCACGTCTTATTATTTAATCTATTCCTTCATAACAGCACAAACACTTTATCTGCTTCCAAATATTCATGACTTATTATAAACTTATCCATTGATAACCTGATAAAGAAAGGTACTGGAAATTAAATAATTTTCCATTCAATTGTATCATTTCTACAATGAAAGAGAACTATAAGTAAAAACCAATAAAGAATTTATAAACTATTTTTATTTACTATTATTATTGTTATTAAATGTGATTTTTAACTATTGAATTATATTATAAATATATAACTGTTTCATTTAAATTAAATTATTAACTTGGGGGCACGTTCCGGGACCTTTATATTATATTTTTATTATTATTATAATATAAAATTTAATATATATATATATAATATCATACTACATATCTATATATAGATAATATAATTGTGAACGTACCTAAGGAACGGCTACTCTCACGACAAATAGAATGATAAACAGATAGGTAATTTCTCCGTGAATGGCATTCCCAACCAGGGGTTTGAGCTCGCATTAGAGATTGAGAATATTTTGTGCAATTAGAAGCTTTAGATGATGAAACTATGTACAAATTTTTCACCCCACTACGACAGTGCCGAGCGCCTTTTAGTGTTGCGTCGCACGGTACCCGCTACTGTAAGGCTCCTGATCACCCGGCGGTGGAGGGGAGCGGCCGCCCGTAGGCAAAGCGCAGGCCGGCGTAGTTGGACAAACTTCGGGTCAGGAGATTTGTCAGGGAACCGCTCTCCCTCGCGGTCGATCGCTGACCCCCAACGATGGCCAACGACTCGCGGGGTTACCCACAGGCCGTTAACGAGCAATGCCACATATACTAACATGCACCACGCGCAATTGCTGCCGTCGGCGAGTTTCCGTACAGCAGTTTCTTCATCCCACTCGAATGTTCGGCCGGTGCCGGCCACGCTCGCATCACACCGGCGGCCATGCAACGCTGTCTGTCCGTGGCCACTTACAACTTCCAGTAATTAATATTTCTTGATCCCCGGTCCCTAGACGCGCGCACTTCCATTTCTCCTAATCACCTTTAGTCCATTTTTATTCACTCCAATTTCCAACTTAATGGCTACAATCCCCCTTCCACCTGTTAGTATTTTACTAATACATTGCTTGAGGCCGCACAGCCGTCGTGTTGCGCTCCATCGCGTCCTGTGCCCGATACTGCCTCCGTCACTTCCCTCGCCGTTTCTACCCCCCGATTGGCCGTTGGTGGCAGCGGGGCGGCGGCGCCGTACTATCGCTGATCGAATTTAGTGCTTCTTTTAATTAGAATTAGTAATCAACTTTTGATTGTTACTTGCAGAACGTTCTTCGTTTCATCACCATCCTCCCCTTTTTCGGATTTTTCTTAGCAAAGGAATCGCTAATCACTATATATAATCAGCCCAACAATTATAACATCTCATTACATATGTGAGTTTTCAAGTACAATATTTTTCACCCAAAATCGCATTTGGTACATGATCATCTTATACTAGGACTATGTTTATCTACCCTACAACAGAATTTTTTGAGCAATACTTTATCATTAAACATACAAATGATTCTCCAAATGTACTGATAAACCAAATTCAGTTTAATTACATAATATAATTAATGATTATGCTTGTCCAGTATTTCTATACAAATGGTTGATATACTTTTTGCTAAGTTTAAACTTATGTCTAACGTCGCTCGACATGTCTCAGATTGTGGAAAATTATAATGTCTACAACTCTGCCTATACGTTCAATAATCTGCCAACATTCTTTGTCAGTCACTGTCTCTATAATTACGGCCCCTCGTATACATGGAAAAATTTTGCAACTATTTTAGATTCAGGGTTACACTGGAACCGTACAATAACGATTGCCCTTCTAATTGGTAGCCTTCTTCTTCAGTTTCCTTGCCTTTCCTTTCCATCATTCCAGTGTTGGTATATTTGTTCTTGGTTCGTGTTTTTCATTGAATATTCCGGTTCTCCAATGCGTACAAAAATATGAGCGCGGTTTTTGTTGAAATGTGGTGCCAGGTGTCATCCCAGTGATGTCTGAGGGATTTTTGGTTAACACGATTGCTGTCGGTGATCAAGGTTGTTCAGGTATTGATTGACGGTGTCTCACTGTTTGAATGTATGGGCAATTGTCTCCTACTTTTGGTATTCTCTTCCCCCTTTTGTTTCTAATATATCGCCGACTTAATTTTTTGTTGTGCATCCATACTTCTATCTGTCACCATGTTGCTCTAATCCGTTCTTTTATCAGCCCTCCCAATAATACACGTACATGCTTCTCATGTCCTCTTCCATGGCCAAATCAATTCTATCCTTGGCCCAAACTTAACATGACCCGTTGTCAATCGATAACGCGTTCGTTGATCAAATAGAAAGTTCTGTCCTTAATCATGGGATATCAATAATTTTACATACCAACGTACCACTTCGTATATTTGATGCTCAATCGTGGCGTTAATTATTGTTTCGTGAGGGGCTCGACTTTTTCTGGTGTCCTATCACGTTGCCCGATTCATCGGAAACCACTTTATTTGTTTTCCCTTCGTGAATTAATTTTCATACAACCTTCCGACACTACTGTTTGTCAGTGATCCTACTATAGGCCTTATTTCCACTCCCTACCATTCTACTTGATTGTACGGAACTTTCTTATCTAATCTCCGAACCTTTACGTCTGCTGCCACGGCTGGGCGTCGTAGTCACTTGGCTGAATGGTGTTGATAGGGACACATTTAAAATTTCGTCACCTTGGTACGCGGATGGGGGCCACCTTCCCACGGCCTTTTACTATCGTGGTTTAATGATTCCTGTCCTTCTTATGTACCGCGGGTCGCGTTGACTGATTCCGGTTGCCCGCTCCCCCTATCACTTCTGGTGCCTGCCGTGCGGTTTGGTCCGGTCGCACTCCATTCTGGTCTCTGATTCTCGGTTTGTTTGCCATCTATTCCATCCTCTTCCGCGTCGATTCACTGGTTGCCTGTTCCTCACCATTCCTTGCCCTGAAGTTGCTCCATTCTTAACTATTTACATTGCTCAATTTTTTCTTTGACGCTGCGAAGTAAGATCAATACCCCCGATCATTTTTGAACATCTTTCTAAAATCGTATGATTTGCGCTGCGCAGTAAGTTCTGCACAGTGAGGGACATGTCGTTATATAACAAATTTCTTGGTATTCAAGAAGAGTAATGTTTTAATACTCCATGATGCGCTTTCGTTGCGTATTCACGTAAACTTCCCATGGATAATTGTAATGACTATTCTCAAATTTTCTTTGAAATTCATTTGGATTTCTTCGTTTTCCAATATCCCTCGAAGAATCGGTTCCTTAATTCTTCAAGGTATTCCGAGAAGATACATCAAGTATCTGCGTCGGGCGTTCCCCTCCAACATTAAATATAAAAATTGGACCTTGCATCTTTCCGATGTGTTAATCACTGACCAATGGAAGTGTTTAATTTTAGAAGAGTGTTCTTGGGGCCACTCAGTAGCAATTTAGGACGTGTGGGACAAATCATTGTTGTTCGGTTGGAATTGCCCAAGTTCGTCGGGATACACAATGGACATGAATGGGTGCAGGTGATCAGAAAGGATGCTTACATACGTGTCACTTACCTGAGTCGTATCTAGACGTATCAGGGGTCCCAATCACGCTAATTACACATACCCCATACCAACACAGAGCCTCCACAAGCTTGAACAGTTGCCTGTTGACATGCAGGGTCGACGGATTCATGAGGTTGTCGCTATACTCGCATATGTGCATCCGCTCGAAACGAGACTCGTCAGACCAGGCAACGTGTTTCTAGTCATCAGCAGTCTAATGTCGGTGTAGACCGGCCCAGGCGATGTGTAATGCATTGTGTCGTGAATATACGAGTGGGCCTTCAGCTCCGAAATCCCATATGGATAATGTCTTGTTGAATGGTTCGCACGCTGTCATTTATTGATGACCCAGTAATTAAATCTGCAGCAATTTGCGGAAGGGTTGCAATTTTGTCACGTGTAATGATTCACCTCAGTCGTTGTAGTTCCCGTTTTTGCATGATCTATTTGTGGCCGTAGTGATGCCGGAGTTTTTTATGTTTTACCGAATTCCCTAAATTCACTGTACACTAGTGAAATAGCCGTACGGGAAAATCCATATTTCATTCAGAGATGCTATTCCCCATCTCTCTTCCGCCGACTGTAATACCATGTTCAAACTCGCTTAAGTCGTGATAACCTGCCATTGTAGCAGCAGTAACCGATCTAAAAACAGTGTCACACTCGGGTTGTCTTATATGGACGTTTTCGACGAGAGCGCAGTATTCTGGTTGGTTCCAGATCTCTTTATTTCAATACGCATAGCTGTACCTGTTTTTTGGCTCTTCAGTAAACACGTATATATGCAGGTTCTGATCACATTTGTGTTATTATTGATATTTGCAGAAGACGACGACGCGGACTGGGAGGATATGGAGGAGTAGGAGGAGGAGTAAGACTTAATACTGCGACTACTATTACTACTACTCTTCCTACTACTACTACTACTACTACTACTACTACTACTACTACTACTACTACTCACGACAACGGCGACGACAATGACGGCGACGAAATGACGGAGGTGCAGATGATGACTAAGACGGGGATGATGACGATGACGGAGGCGAGGATCAATGACAGGGATGATGAGGGCAACGGTGGCATGAGCATAAGGCAGAGGCATGATTTAATAACGGAGATGATGACGACGGAGGAATCGGTCTTTCTGAGGATGATGAAGGCGACTGAGGCATGGGCCTTGAGGATGATAAAGAAAATGGAGGCAAGGACCTTGCGGATGATAAAGGCGACGGAGGCATGGGCCTTGAGGATGGTGAAGGCGATGGAGACATGAGCCTTCATGAGGATGATGTAGGCGTTGCAGAGGAATGGATCTTTGAGGATGATAAAGGCAATGGAGACATGAGCGTTGAGGATGATAAAGAAAATGGAGGCATGGGCCTTGAGGATGATGAAGGCGACGGAGGCATGGGCCTTGAGAATGACGGAGGCATGGGCGTTGAGGATGATAAAGAAAATGGAGGCAAGGACCCTTGTGGGTGATAAAGGTGACGGAGACATGGGCCTTGAGGATGATAAAGGCGAGGCAGAGGAATGGGTCTTTGAGGATGGTAAAGGTGATGGAGGCGTGAGCCTTTGCGAGGATGACAAAGGAACGGAGGCATGGACTTTTACGGGGATGATGAAGGCCATGGAGGCGTTCAAACCACAAGCGGAAGAAAAAAATAAAAATCGGAACAGAGGAAAAAATAAATTTAGAGTTTTTCATAACTCTCTGTATCACCGTATAGTCTGAATTAGGGCGGAAAAATAGCAAGAGACGTTCCTCAAAAAGTGACATTAGAGCATTTGAATGTGATATTATAGAAATGGAGAACAGAATGAAGCAGAATGGCAGAATGAATAGACAGGACATCTCTAGAGGCAGAGACGAAATTGTGCTAAAGGCACACGTTGAGGAAAGAAAGCTTGTTAAATATCTATGAACGGAATACAGTTTGTCATTTAAAAATTAATCGGATTGCAAGGAAACAATTGGATTTTAATTTATAAACAGCCATTGCAAGGAAAGCAGAAGTCAAAGCTGTTGGGGAGTGTAAATGAGTTTTAAAATTGGGCTTTCAGAAATGTATTTGTAAAGACTTTTATGTAATCATTCAACATAATTAAACTTTCTTAAATAAAAAATCGATTGAAAACAAATGATGCTTCAGCAATACATACTATCTCGCATTATTTGTATTTGTTGCAATTTAATAAATTTCAGAGAGTTCAACGAAAATCATAGAAACTGTTTGAGGGTCTTTTGCTCTAATCAGAAGATATGTGAAGGCAGTAATGCCGTAGCGATTTCGGCCCAAAGGATCGCGGGTTCGGGTCCCGCCTCGGGCATGGCTGTATTTGTGTTTGTCCTTCCACCCCCTATCATTACTATATGATGTCATCTTGCCACAGTTACCAGACCGTAAACTGCAATTGTGGCTCTAGATGTTGATGCTGATTTTCTTGTAAATGGTTCGTGAGGATAGTCCTAAATGCACTGTGACAGATAACATAAACGCCATTTTGCTGTATTTGTTTTTTAACAATTACCAAATTTTTTTTGTCTTTCTGTCACGTCGTTAAAATTTACATTTCCAGCTATTTGTTCACAATGTTTTATTTATGAGTACATTTGCTTTAAATGCATAAAGTTCTTCGAAAACTCAAAGTTTTCTCGAAACGAACCAGAAATTTCTGCAATTAAGAAAATGTTCAAGAACCATTTTCTCAAAAATACGGCTCCAATTTTTCCTTCAAAACTTTCGTATGGATAGTACTAAATACACTGTTTAAATTGTCACAAAATTAATTTCCTTTATTCTTTTGTTTTTTGAAAACGTTTGTAAACATTATTTCATTTATGAGTGTTAGTGCTTCAAATTATTTTCAATGAAGTTTTCCGAAAAATTGAAAATTTTCTGTGAAACAAAGCTTTAAATTTGCATTTTCAGAAACTCTTGAACCACATTTACTTAAAAACGGCTCCAAATGTTTGAACTAAAATTTTAATGTGGGACGTGTACGAGTATTTACTCTTCTTTAATATTCTAGAGTAATATTTCTGTTTTTACCTTTAGGGAACCGAAATATTGAGATAATTTTGAAAAATCCTGGTAATTTGAGCGGTGATAGATGGCAGCTAGCAAAGGGATGGAGTAAGGCGGAAAACCTAGCCGAGATCAAAAAAAAATTATAAAATTAACTAGCACGATACAGTTTATGTCATTCCGTAGCATCACTAGATTATTATTGCACTATTGCATGCACTACTGCGTGAAAACTACAACAATTCTTTTAATGTGAAGGATCTTAATAAAAGAACTAATTATGGAGAAAAATTCGTATCTTCAATTTTATAGTTGTAGGAAGACACCCAAAAGTTTCAGTCTTTTGCCACTTTCAATAATTGAGAGTTAAAAGTGAAAATCGGAGCTACGCTACTTTTATAAGTGAATTTTATTCTATTTTTCAATAAATTTTAAAAATTTAGCCATTTTTAAGACAATTTTGAAATAGTCCCAGGGGTTTAATGTAAAGTACCCACAAAAATTAATGAATCGATTTTCACAATTGCAGAGCTTCGAGAGTTCTATTCAGCTTGGAAATATATGTAAACAGTATAGACATCACAAGAAATGCCATTATAAGGGCGAGAAAGTAAAACGTAACGTATAAAACAAAATTTTGACGTTAACTTGACACATGATTTACAGGCTGAACATCTGGTAACAAACAAATTCTTACAAATTCAACGTAATTTGTCCTGTATTTTACATCAATAAATTCATTTGATACACATTATTAATCTTCCTTGAAGTTCTGATTGCTCATGACATGCTACATTTTCTGTTAAACTGTGAATCTCAATTGAACGAAACTTTTATGTAATTTTAAAGGAACTCTAGGCTCTAGTACCTCTTCTCAAAATAGTACCATTGTAACGGATATTTCCAGGTTAGTGACTCTTCTCAGAAATGGACTTTGTAACTGAAGTTTCTCATCCCATGACAACACATTTCAACGGGACCTAAGCCACATCTTCGTGGGAACCCTTTCCTTAAACCACTCGCTGTCTGCTTGCCTATTTCAGTTCAGTCCTTTCTAGTGCTACTGCCCATTGTAATATCTGCTTCCATTGCCCAAAGAGTTGGCCGCCACCGCCACCGCCACCACTTTCAGGTAAAAGCAGGTATTCGCAGAACTCTGATGAAAGAGTATTTGCAGAGGTTGTCTTCTATTGGCAAATCTTTACTTTATATAAGTTACTACGAACCATTGTGGAACTGGATCACTGATCTTCAAAAGAATAAAATGCGATGGACAAATGCTATAATTCGAAGAATTGCATATCAGAACGGAATTATTTGGAACAATATTTTTATTTTCATAACAAGTTTAGGACTTTGACACTTGTTTATTTGACAAATTTTAAAAGACACTTTCAACTATTTTTTTGCTTACTTTCACAAATTATTTTAATAACCTAGTAGTGTTACAGAACAGCACAGACTTTTTCGTACTACTTTTAGAGTCAGGTTAACTGAGCTAGGAGAAATGGGGAATTAAAACATAGTTGTTTGCTAACGTTGCGGAAAGTATATTTCCATCCTGAGAGCTATACAAAATGAGAATGAAGCCAACACTATTACATAAAGCTATCACAAAACGTGTAAGATTTAAGTACACTATCAAAAGACAGTTGAACACATTTAAAAAATTAAATAAAAATTAAAATTTACAAAAGTTAAATACCTTTCAACCACCAACAGAGTATATACATAATTAAGTAGGCTACTACATGTTCTTGACTATGAGGCATCTCATGTGAAGTGAGGAACATACACACAACATCACTCCACCAGCACCTACCATGACTATTCATGGTCGAACGTTTGGGGGTGAAAAGAGAATATTTCATATGTGTAAGTGAGATAAAAATAGCTTTCAGTAAGGGTCTATTGTTGTTTAAACATGATATATACTTACTTAGTGAAGTATAGTTATCACATGCCAAATTAATATTTTATTTTTAATTTCCTTTATTTTTTTATTCATTTTCTCCCTTCTTATTTCTTTTCCATCTGCTATTGTAAAATGAAGAGAGCTATTGACAAATTTGTTGTAGAAAGAGACATACCAAATAGGGAACCGAACAATTAAGAATAACATTGCAAAAAATTACAAACAAAACAGAATTGTCAATGATATGAATAATATGAATTAATCAAATAACACGAAGAATAATAAAAAATAAAATTATACACATATTAGTTACTTTTCTAAATTCTTTGTTCTGGGCTAGCTTTTCGGACTTGCTCTCCTGCTAGTTGCTTTTTATCAATACCCAAAGTACATTATTTTTCTTTTTTTACATTATTTCAACTTTGCGGTTTCCTAATAGTAGAACCGAAATATTACTGTAAGAATATTACAGAAGAGTTACATCTCGTCATGTACAGAAATTTTTGTTGCGAACTTTGGAGGTATTTTCAAGAAAAAGGCGTTTATACGTTAGTGTAAATGCGAAATTTGAAGCTCATTCTCACAGAAGCCCTTCGAGTTTTCGAAAATCTTTATTGGAAGTCACTTCAAGCACATTCACTCTCAAATGCAATAATGTACACAAATTACTACAATGTGCGTATTAAAGACGTGAGAGGTATTAAAAAATAATTATTTATGACATTAACATTTATGACATTCTTGAAAAAAGAAAAATATACAGCGAAATGACATTTTGATCATCTTAAACAGTGAAATTACTACACTCCGTATTAAAAGTTTGAAGAAAAACTTTAGGCTGTTTTATAGAAAATGGCGTTCGAACATTTCTGAAAATCCTAATAGCGACATCTATCATTCCTGAAAAACTACTACAATCCGATTTTTTTTCTGAGAATAAATAAGTTTCATATTTTCTCTTGACTTTTCCATTAAACGCCCGCTTCTTTTTTCTCCTTTCTTCTTTAAAGTGACAATATAGGTTAACATTTCTTGCCTTATGAAAATGTCACACATTATGCAATAATGTGTGACAATTTTATAATTAATGAATCACGAATTAATATTCATAACTATCACATTCAAAAAATGCGCCAATTAAAAGGTTGTGTTGTGGAGTGGAATGCTGAATGAATGGGGAAGGGAAGGGAAGTAGAGTTATATAATTGCGGCTTTAAATTTTAGAACAATACTACAAGATAGAAATCAATTTAATGTTAAAGCTATTTCTTTAATAATTTTAAGCTTAAATATTAATAATTTTTTAAAATGTAGTGTATGTAAATTATAGTGTTCTGCCACAAGGTAGGAAAAACATTCTAGAAGAAATAACAAATATCTGCATAAATCGCAAAACGGACTCTTAATCAAAGAAGACACAGAACTATAAAATTGGTTGTAAAATATTTTTGTCCGAATTCGTTTCCTAAAGTTTCAGGGCCTCGTGATGTCTCTCTTCTCTAGAGTACAGTAGAGAAGAACGTGTTCCCGCCTTAGACGACGAGACTGATTGACGACGCTTGACAATGTAAACAGTGGGTAGAGAGTGGCGAGGCGGGACTGTCAGGGAAGTATGAGATGTGACGGATTGAAGAAATGAAAGCCGATGACCGGGTGCACAACAGTTCGCAGTGGACTGGCGACACTACATTGGGAGACAAAGAGAGGTTACAGACGTGTTAGAATACGAGGTACTCTAGAGGATTTCTCCTTGACATCTCTAGAGCGGAGTCATCCTCTAAAAATCAATAAGGGCAACGTTGCAGAATGGCTTAACCTTACTAAATCAAGTCGTTTAATTTTTTCGTTAATGTTCGTACATGTTAAAGAGGAATATAAATTCATGCACCCGCGTAAGCAAAAAAATAATAATTTTAGAAAAGTGCAACGTCTTTAATGCCATATTTTTATATTCTTGGTATGTAAAGAACTTTTGTACTATTCCTAAACTACACTATATTATTGCAGTATTTGTGAAAACTGTTTTTGTTAAATTAATTTTGTGCAATTCTATGAGAATTTTCCGAGAGCGCTAAGAAAATTTGTTCATGTGCTGATTTGTATGAGATTGATGTACTGATTTGTTGTACAAACCAAAGAGGCGAGTTCTTATAATGGACAAACTAGCACAAGTGTTTTTACAACCATGCCAGTATAACAGTATCACCTCAACCAACATCATGCATGTGGACACTTTTTAAGAATTGTGTAAAGTAGCTCATTCCAAAGGAGGCTAATGGACATGTTTTTAGAGACGGGGACAACGACAGACAACGACGAGTTCCGAAGGACCAACTCCGCGTCGAATTGTTTTCCAAATTTCTTTGGAACACCAACAATAAGCGTGTCTGAGATGTAAAACTTTAACATAAAAGGAATTGATTTAAAAGCTAGTACCTTCGCGGAATTTTGGTTTCTCCTACAATTATTAATTGAAGTAAACAAGTTAGGCGCGGTAGATTAAAAAAACAGCTATTCATGAACTCAATAATATACTCAGACACTAAACTGGAAAACTGTTCATCACGAAATTATAATGTCTCACATAGTGTCGCACTTCATACTGTTAAACTGACATTAGGAACACTGAATTATCGCAAGCTATAGCATTTACTAGGTGCGAATCGTGTAGGATGATTGGGCCAAAGATAGTTCTCCACTGACTGCAATAAATCTGGCTGCTAATTTGTCAAGGTTGAGAAGGATCACCAAATCGTGATGTGTGTGACAGATTTTAACATACCATTTGGCTGTTCAGTGTCAATCACTGACTGCTATAAATCTGACTTGCCAACTGGTTTAGGTTGGGAAGGTCCAGCATATCTTGATGTGTGTGACAAACGGTAACATTATTCGATCGTTTGTGTGTCCTGCTGTTGCGATTTGATACTTTGAAGGGAGCTAAAGCTCCCCTCGCATTGGCTCACTCCTCAATGCATCAGCTCCAAAGCACACTGATCAGTGAAGTTCATTTTTCATTGACGGTAATCAATAATTGAAATAAGAACGAATCTACTAGACATACTATAAATATATTTCAGGAACGTCCCGTCTCTCCAACGACGCCCATACCTGATATGGAACATTCTTGCATTGCCCCATTTGTCTTTCGAACCGAAGCACCATAGTAGTGACCAATAGCTTTCTTTGAAGCTCTGACAACTATCCACGAGGATTCCACACTTTCTGTACTCGTTGCTCCTACTCCGTTGCTGATATCCGTTGTACGAACAACTCTGACGCGAAGTCAACGCTTCCTCAACGACAACTACTCTTCCGCAGTACTGTGCACACCATGCACCTAACACCATAGAACCATACTTGTGCCAAGTGCTCCGTCATCATAACCACCAACTCCATCTCTTCTCCCTACCGGCAATATCTTCGTCATCGCCTGAGCTTTTATCTCCTTGCCAATCCTAACCGTTTGTATTTCCACTGCCACCTCCATCTGTACCTTATCCCTGCATCTGCCTGCATTATTACCTGCGCTCACCCGTCAACTTCGATTTCTTTGTCGGCGCCTCGGACTCACCCCATCAAATTGCATCTCTGACTCCGTCACCACCTGTACCTCTCGCAAAACCAACATCACTGCCAACTTAGTATCGACCCCACCTCAGCACCCAGATATGCTTTCACTGTCATTTCTACCTCAGTCTCCTTCACCGTCTCCACGTGGTCATCATCGCCGAAAACACCATCGTCACCATCGTATCTCCTTCCCCGATTCCACCTCATCTTACACAGCGGCTGCCTCCGCCTACAACAACGCGTCAGCAGCCGCCACCACTACCCGACCTCACCTCAGCCCATAGATTTGCTTTCTCTGCCATCTCCACCTCAGTCTCCTCCACTGTCTCCGCTTGGTCATCATCGCCGTTAACACTTACGCACGTTACCATCGCATCTCCTTCCCCGATTCCACCTCATCTTACATAGCGGCTGCCTTCGCCTCCAACATCGCGTCAGCAGCGATAGTCTCAGCCCATAGATTGCTTTCTCTGCCATCTCCACCTCAGTCTCCTCCACTGTCTCCACTTGGTCATCATCGCCGATAACACTTACGCACGTCACCATCGCATCTCCTTCCCCGATTCCACCTCATCTTACCCAGCGGCTGTCTCCGTCTCCTTCAACGCGTCAGCCGCCGGTCCCGCCTCCATCGCTGCCCCCCCCCTCCTCCTCCTTCCTGCTCCGCGGATGTGGAAGGGGGGGGGGGGGGGGGGGGTGTGGGCTCCGCAGTCCCCTCGAGGGCCGCCTCCTAATTGACGGCTCGCGGCACAAAGCACGCCGGCCGTCGCGGGGACGGCAGCGCGGGGGCGGGGGATGGCGGCTCCTTTCCCGCCCCGGCCGCAGGCCGCCGGCAGGCGTGCCCAGGGCAGCGCGAGGAGCGCCTGAAGTGAAAACATTAATTACGAAACGCGCGCCTGCGGCTGTCGGCGCCACTCGCGGCAGCGGGCGGGGCGGAGCGGGCGGGGCGAGGGAGGGCCCGCAAGACGCGCCCATTGTGCGCGTCGTGACCGCGGGCGGCGTCGGGACAGACGGCGTCGCGACGCCGACGCCTCAGCCGCCCTCTGCCGCCCGACGCGACGCGCAGTGACAGCAGAAGGGAATGTCCGCGGGCCTACGCTCTCGGCGCACCGCAAGAAACTCGAGCAGATTGCGATGTTGCTGTTGTTTGAAATTTCGATACTCTCCGATCGGTACCACTGACATTGGAATCGATACTGACCAATCAATAACATCATGATAAGGACTCCAAATCAGAAATACGGTAATCACAAAATAATTACTCTCCTGAAATTTATCTGTTCGATGATAATGGTGAAATATATAAATATGAGAAATGCTATATTGTATTTTAAATATTAAAATTCATGTCAATTGTAATTGTATATAAAATATATAACAAAAGTAGCGAAAACTCTTTGAACTATTCCTCTTTCAACATTTCAAATCTTGAATAAACTCGTTTCGATATTTTGGATATTGATACATTAGTTGTATTACTCATATACCAAGGTGATAGAGGGTACCATTAAATGTCGTGTAGTAACTAAAGGGGTATCCCGACTGGTCACTGATGGATTTTTCAGGGATACATTTTTATGTTGTATGTCTTTGTTGAATATGCTAATATCCGACATTCTTTATGAAATATACTCTGGTGTCTTCATAAATATTGTTGCAAGAATATACCCGTATACGGTAAGGTTTGTGATAATATCACAAGTTTATGCTTGATTACTTAAAATACATTCTAATATGGAATGAAAATATTACCTCGCTGTACCATAAGTATCTTTGATTTTTTTACATGTAGGCATTTATTTGTTTTTCCTTTGGGTTTGTTAAACCTTTCTGTATCATTACAACAAAATCCTTTTGAGAGATTCAACTGAATTCTTTCTACAAAAATTGGGAAGTCTAGGAACGGATGTGCATCCCTCTATCAGAATTACATCGTGCTTTTTAGTGCATCCTTTATGAGACACAGTTCGTAAGGAGCCAAAAAAACACCTTAGCCGTTTGTAATGAATCTGAAAGAAACAAAGGAAGAACGTCTAGATCGATGCATAATGAGTGAAATATATTTCTCCAATCCCTATTGCATAACGAAATACATTTATGCTACCATGTTCCACCTTAATAACTGTATATAGTAATAACTGATAATAGATTGTTTTGGTCAGGGTCAGAAAAAATGTCATTGAACTTATAATTTCCCTTCATCTCTTGCTTTATCTCGTTCTCCAAAAATCAAATTACACTTTGAGCCGAATAAGGTGCGTGTTCCCGTGGGGATCGAGCCGCCGCCGTCGCCCCTCGGAGGGGCGTTGCCAGCCACTGTGCGACGCAGCCCGCACTCCATCAAAGCGCGCGGCCGCCCCGCCCCGCCCCGCCCCGCCCCCAGGCCTTTGGCGCGTCAATCTCCGCCGACGCTTTTATTGCCCGAGAGCTGCCCAAAGGAAATTTTCGCCGCCCCGGAGCCTCCGCCCAAATTGCCGGCGGCGAGCGCGTTGCTTGAGAGCCTGACTGACTGACTGACTGGCTGCCGGCTGCGCGAGACGTTGCGGTGGCGGGGGCGGCGGCGAGGGCGACGTCGGGGGCGGCGGCGAGGGCGGCGGGCGTCGACGCATGCACGGGGCGACACGCGGCCGGTTAGCGTGGGAGGGCGCGATGGATAAAGGCGGATGGCGGACGGTGGGATATGGGCGGTCAGCGACGAGCAGTTGACAGTAGGCTGTGGGTGGTAGATGGTGAGCGGTGGATGGTGTATGGTGGATGGTGAATGGTGGGATATGGGTGGCAGGCGGTGAGATGTGAGCGGTGGACGGTGGGCGGTGGGCAGCGGGCAGTGGGCAGTGAGGGGTGGGGAGCGGTGGACGATGGGAAGTGGGAGATGCGTGGTGGAATGTGGTTGGTGGGTGTGGGACGTGGAAGGTAGAGCGGTGGAGGTTAGCGATTGGTACTGGGTGGTGGGAGATCAATGGTAACCAAGTGGCTTGTGGGGGCGATGAGCAGTGGGCGGGGACGAAGGACAATGGGTAGTGGAATGTGGTTAGCGGTTGGTGGGCGTTGGGCGATGGAGGTTGGGCGGTTTTTGGTGGGTTGAGGCTTGTGTGTGGTAGGATGATTGACTGTGAGCGGTTAGCGATGGGATGTGGGTAGAAGGTGGCGGGTGGCGGGTGGTGGGGGTGGGTGCAGAACTCTGAAAAGAAAACCACGAAATGAAACTAAGTTAAAAATCTCTAAAATATTGGGCATACTTACTCTCCAATTTGAGAGCGCAACACAGGAAACAACATTCAGGGTCGATAAGAGCACTATCGTAAATGCTATCCCTGAGGAATGCCAATGGCTGCACATTAATGAATACTTAAATACGAAGGTATAAAAGAATTTGGGTATAAACAGGTGACACACAGGATAAACTCTCATTTCATACAAGATAAAATAAAAGTCCATATAAAAAAACCGGCAGAATCATTTGAAAAGGATGGACAATTATCCAAGCATGAAAGATTATCCAAGCAGTTCTATTATTATAAGCTAACCAGGAAAAAACGAGTAAGCTTAGTGATGTGGTGATCCCATCACCCTGCACTGCTTTCAGATCAAATCAACAATGACCACCTGTTATTATTATTATTATTATTATTATTATTATTATTACGATGCTGGAAGATATTCATTGGTCCTCTTTGTTAATCGGACGAGAGATGAGGACCGTGATTTCCTGAAATATGCATTGAAGTGAAATTATAAATCATTCAAAATTTTGTGGATGGTGTCTGAAGAATCTCTAGCAGCTGTACATCGAATATGTAGTTCAAATGTAATTCATATATTATTTTGTTATAACATTTACTATTATTGTTCATATTAATAGGTTTTATTCTTGTTGGACCATATTATTCCTGAAACCAGACCTTCCACTCGTAAATCTGATCATATTCTTTATTTTCCTGGTTGTTGCCATTAACATACCATAAATCCTCTGGTTGTTATATCGTGACGTATGGGTATCTAGATGGGCACTGTCACATTCGCAAAATGTACTGCGGTAGGAAATACCGCCTGGGCACATGTGAAAGAGATATGGCAAAGATATAACCGCCCGGCTATGAATACTGGCCTTGCATGACATTAATGGGTGCTGCTCACGAAAGCAAGACCCTACATCACAGAATGCAGGAATATGTCGTAAATCGCAAAAACTTTACTGGCTTTATAATTAACGACGAAACTAAAATAAAGTTTCGACAACGCTGCGCACACGTTCGATATGCATCTCACAGTCCCAAAGAACGTTGCATTACAAAAAGAACAGATTTTCGACAGAAACTATCATTACTGTTTTTCACGTAGGAATTATAGAGAAAGAATTCAATCTAATTTTTATTAACACTTAATATGTATTCTCGGTGAATGAGATTTTAACCGTTGTTATGTGAGTTTTTCACTTTTGTAAAACGTAATCTAACCTTTTTGTAGTATTGAATTATTGTTGTTAAGTTGAAGTACTACCTTTACCCCTCGGACAACGCATTGTGTTTACTTTCTCGGTTACTATCTACATACGCGTAAAGAGAATATATTGAAACGAAGCAGCGTAAGTTTCTGATTTTCGTCAGAAAAAGTCATGTTGTGAAGCCTTCATAACGAAAAAGTGAATAAATCTTGGTTTTATATGTAGTAAATTACTTTGAAAGAGTGTGCAAGAAACTTCATTAGTGGGTACTTGACACTGAAAAATTGGTTTACTGCAAAACGCTAGCTTGTCCTCCCGCCTACTAAGATCGTCGCAGGGGCGGCCTTGCGCGCTGGAGCTTCGTAAAGTTACAACAACAAAGTTTTCAATAAATTTTGACATTAATCTCAACATTTTTCGCTTTTTGTTGCTAATTTGTTACGCAAAAAAATGTCGCCCTTCATTTGTCCCTTTTAGTAAACATTCGGCAACAAAAAAGCGACAAATTTTGAGTTTTATTTTTTTGAAAACTTTCCTGTTGTAACTTCATAAAGCTCGCGAAAAGGCATGTCCCTTGGTAGGCCCGCAGCGTGTGGAGGATGACTGTTGCTGTGGGGACGGTTGCATCTTCACTTGAATCCCAAAGCCGTCGCAGTCGGGCACGCGACGACGCGCCATCTGTGTATCATTGCTATTACTAGCAAACGGACGCGTTCTAGGACGAAAAATTGGGCGTCCGGAGGCAGCTGATCTAATGGAGGACGAAGTAGCATTATCGCCTGTTTCGCCGTCCAAGAAATACGACATTTCTCCGTTAGTGAGTGGGAAAGGAGCTTAGCAAAATTTGCGTGGTCAAAGGAAAGAGCGGGCCTGATGGCCTGAGTCTCGTCACGTAAAATAAGGCATCATTTCAATTCAATTTAATTGAATAAGCCGTTGCGTTTCTGCATGGCAGCAGTGTCGGCCTGTACCGACACCCAATCCAGGCTCGTCCTAAGGCGAACTTGGTGGATCTTCTGATGGACGTGTGGACTTCTTGGATGCCTGGGGAGGCGTAGTGCAATCCGCTAGCGGTAATATTAGCGTCCAGTGGTAGCATCCGTCTTTGTGCCTCTAGATGAGGACGCGAAAACAAGTCAATAAAAATATAGTGTAAAAATTGGTGCACGCACGCTGAATATGTAGACCGTGAGGCCTGCACTTTCGTCTGTCCGTCCGTCCGCCCGTCCGTCTATGGTCCAAGCACTTAGCCTTCTTTTTCGGAAAAATGTTACTGTAATTTTTTTGTTACGATGGGCAGATACGCAAGAGCGGGCTACTAAAAAGATGTGGCGCGCACGCCGAAAACGTATTCGATATAGAATTTAAATAAACAATAATAACTCCCTTTAACACCACTATTTTTCATAAATTAAATTCATTGTGATTATTATTGATATTTGCAAATTTTTTAACTTTACGAAACCATATTAAGTTTATTAAATAAAAAATGGGAATTAAATACGTGAAAAAATCTCGAGTTTTCTAAAATCTAAGAAAAGGTTGGAAAATGTACATTTAGTACCTATAATTTAAAAATTTAAGGAAAAGACTGTGGAGAAGCTTTCAAATCTACCCTCAAAGGTGACCACAGAGGCTCGCTTCCCACGTAGAAAACTCCTAATAATGTGCCAAAAATATCCAAAATGGACCACAAAAGATAAAAATGTCGGAAAATATACGAAACTACCTCTCAAAAAATGCGGCCATGTCGAAATCGATCTCCCATGCAACTGATCTAAAAATACTTACTATTACTAAAAATACTACAAAATAAACATTGTTGTACTAGAAGTAAATGGTCTTATGTAATTTTAAAATGTTTAATGATTTACATGGTTATATGGAGTTATACCATAGTTTAAGGAGTAAGTACAAGGAGGCTCAGAAATTAAGTTGGCTCTTTGACTCGCGTTAAGCTGCGCACGCCTCTGTTGGATTAATTTGTTTATCCATTACAACTGACTAAACCGTTGTTTATCTCATTATCTCCGACAACATAAACAATACTTGTATTCGCCTGCCAATTTATAAAAATAATTTCACTGTTAAAAGTTTTAATTCACTATTTTCAAAACAGCAACTACAGATCGACTACAGATAATTCTCTAATGAAACATGAATGTCTGAAGAAATTATGAGGAGTGTAGTAATGGATAAAGCCATGTGGGGCTCTGGAGAGAAAAAAATATTTTATCAGCTCCTGAAAATTAGCCTCCTCGGCTTCTATAGTGGTCTCGGACCCAAACTTGCTACTCCTAGTTTTCTCTCTTATAACATAAATTACTATTGTAGAGCTCCTATTAAAAGCAGTTTCTTGGGCGTGCTGAGCGTTCTGAAAGTTCAATTTTAATAACTACAGCTAAAAATGCGACGTTGGTAAAGGTTTCAGATAAAACCGTGAATACTACAAAGAAAGCAAAATACTTTCTTCTGCTCGTATCAGCTACTATAGTACTATCAACTACTATACGTTATTGTAACATTGTGATTTGCATTCTTGAAAAAAAATCATTGTCAGTAAGGCTGTTTCAAAACTAGTGTATGACACATATGGTAGAAGTTACTTTATTTTGCTCGTAGAACTACGCCACTCGGTTTACATGTCTCGTGTACCAACATATTCTAATCGCAAAATAACGCGCTATTTTACCGCATTTATCATAAATAACTATTCTTGGATAGAGTAAAGGGCCCTTAAAAATTTTGCAGGTCTTAGTTTCATTGAACTATACATTTTTGAAAATTGCAAAGTTTTCAAATAAAGAAATTATGTGCTGTGGACAGATTAATCGATTAGTGATTCCTGGCGAGTCAACTGCTAATGCCATTAGTCCCGCAAGTGTAGAGCAGGTATTCCACGCCGAAATGGCGGTTATCTTCCACGGTTGGATGGCGGTATCCGGGGACATTCACACCGGCTTGCCTGTTTTCCCCAAACAAGCTTTTTCCCACATGCGGCGCACCGCCCCAGCTCCAGACGGAGCAACCCCGACTGACCTCCTCGCATACAAGTGTATATGGTAGTGTGGTGCATGGAAGTGTAAATGTAAATATGTGTAAGTAAAGGGCGAGGATAGAACAAGGAAGGGGAAGGGAAGATCGCGCGCGGTCCATGATTTTTCTTAGTGTACTGCTCCAGCCTTCGCCTGGTGTTGACCGAAGAAACCACGGAGAACTACCGATCAGAGCAGCCGGCCGCTAGAATTCTCCTCCAGACAACGACAAAATTCGACCTAGTTGACAAGCTAGTATCGAAAATCCTGCCACCTTCGAAAGTGAAACCCTTGAACCACCAGGTCAGAGGCTTCTGTACCATCAGTTGTCGCATAATCCGGCATGTGCTGAGCATGCGCCACCAGTTTTAATTTCACTGTCCGCAGTGGTGTGTGTGTGTCGCAGCATGCGCGTGTCAGCGCGAGCCCTTGCGTCCGTCTCCCGCAGTGCGTGGAGCCGAGCAGAGCGGGGTGGGGCGGCGCGTGGCGTGGCGGGGCGTGGCGGAATATAAAAATCAACCATTCTAAAGTCTATTACAAATGAAATTTTCAAAACTTTTCTCTTAATCAATATGGCCCCCAACGCTAGCTCGAATAAACGAATTCATCAACGATGAGCCCCATCATTTCAAGCGCCTGCTTGTGCTTGTCCTACGGATTTGTTTGTTCTTTTGCTATGTTCGTGTTTCTTCTCTCACCTATTGCATGTGGTTATTGTAGAAGTGAACGTCTTTTTTTGAGGAAAATAATGATAGTTGAAGAAAGCAAACCATCGATCTTTATTTTTCACATCTTAACTACATCACAAGAACATATAAAATAATATGTTTTTTAACTTCAAGTATTTATTTTCGTTCTCATACTACGGCTTTTCTCTTAATAGAATACTTCTTGAGTTTTTTTTTTCGCTCTTTTCGCAATTGCTCTATTGACTAAATAATTCAGTTATCTTGCGTCTAAGCGTAGAATTAAAAGCTAATCCATCCTAGACCATAACCAAGAGGGAGAACGCCGGTGCCGGGCGCACACCCGCAAAACTAAATATGAAAGTCACATCCTCGACTTTCTTACTCAACTTGTCATTATTCTTCTTTTTATTTAAAAAATAGGCGCACGCCGATTTTTAGAACAGTAAGGAGAAAAATAAAATTCGTCGCCTTTCGCTGGCTTATAAAAGGACGGACATGAGAAAAGGCAACAACGCACCGTAAACCGCGACGCGACATTAAACTTTCCCACAACGTGATCCACGGTTGGGGTTTCTATCCCATATTTTCTTCCGTCAGTCCTCTGAGTTCTCGTTGTTCTAGGCCGTGATAATTTTTTTAGCAGTACGTAAAAGCAGCGCGCAGACATGTCAGCAGGAATGTACCGATATGAGCGGGGCTCCGGGCCCAAGATGAATCAAAAAGACAACCTCAAATAGCGCGAAAAGACGGCGGGCTGAAAGAGGACATTATAGTGCAACGCAAAAGAGTCTGCCAGCATTTGGCCTGCACCACTTCTCGCACAGGATATAATAATAACAACGTAGGACACGGTGTTAACAAAGGTTATACCCCCTGTATTTCCCCCCCGCTCAGCCCCATCGGAGTAAGGCGGACGGGGGACGGGGCAACGCGGGTGGGCGTGCCCGCCGTAGGCCATTGTTCCCTGTTGGGTTGTTCAGAGAACACTCAACCCACAAAATAATTTTTCCCTGCGAAGTCCGCCCCTTGCGTTTTTTTAACATTGAGCCGTCGCCTCTTATATCATCTTTTTTGCCAATTTTTCGAACCACAAAGTCTTTTCTCTGTCCTTGCCGCAACCATGACCTCTTTTTGCCAGCGGCGCGCGCTGCCGTGTCTTCTTCCATCCCGCCCTCCGTTGGCTCGGAGACGTCCCCGCGGTAGGGCCTCCATAAAATATTTATTACGAATCCCAGCCCCGCCTAAGAGCTGCCCTCGGAGGATCTGGGGAGGGGCCTGCGTTCCTTTCGTTTCTTCTCGTCTGTTTTTCTTTGTTTGTGCTCGCAGTATTGGTTTGGATGGACATGCCGAGGTTGAGAGTGGACGCGATTCCTAGCGCGCCTCGGGTGGTGGGGTGCGTACCGCCCCTCCCTTCGAAAACGGTTGGTTGCTGTGGCTTGCGAAGTATAAGGGGGAGGTCTCGGAAACAGGGGGGGTGGTGGGGAGAAAGCAATAGCTCCAAGAACAACCGTTCTTTTCTGCCGACAGGACATCTTCTCCAGATATCTCGAGTTCGCTATTATCGTGCAAAAGACCTGGCTTGTGGTTGGTGTGGCACAACCTCTCACAGGAGATCGCTAGAGAAGCGAAGGTTTTGGGCTCACCGGCTGAGGGTGCTCGTTTGTTCCAGCGCTCAATAATCTCGATGTACTTGTTGGGGTAGGTTTTTTTCCCCATTGCATAGAAGGCACAATCCCACACCGAACACGGGAGTGGGGGCGGAGATAAGATCCGGCCCTTGCTACCTAATAAGGAAAAGACGATTGTTGGAGGCTGCAGCTCTGAGACAAGGCAGCGATGTGGAACTGGTAGGAAATGGACAATAAACGATTCATATAAGAGCGCTCCATGATAGTCGTCCAAAACTTCCAATAAGTGAAAACAGGGGGAAAAAAGAAAAGAATCACATAGAACGTCAAAATTAAAAAAGTGCGAAATTAAATGGGAATAAGACACAAGAAGTATAACCGAAAATCACTCGGTTGGAGATTTTAGTTCACAGATATAAATTTACGCTTTCTCCTCTGTTAGTAAACAAGAATATGTAACTCTGATAGACTACGTTTGGCGGTTCCCCCCGCGCAAATGTGACTGTGTCTAAACAAGAAGTGGCTAACGCAGAGGATAGCCATTTTCCGTGTCGTGAGCTCCGGATAGATTATATAGTATTTATTAAGGGGCGGGGGAATTGGGAAAAGTCATGTATTGTTAGATTAATTGGCAGTGATGGACCCAAAAAAAAAAACTGTAAGAATAATAAGAATCTGCTCACATCCATCCCCAGGCTATACCTATCAACTGTATCCTAATTTATATTCCCCAAATTTTCACAATTCTCTATAGCAAGTAATGAAGATTCTTTATTTTTACGAACAAATGCCTTCTTGCTTCTCGTCTGCTGTGCGTCGCTGCTTATAAGTTGTTCCTGCTTATGGGTTAGGGCATATAAGAAGACTTGCTGTAAAAATCACAGATTCTCAAAATGATAAAAAACCGACCCGTCAAATAAAATTTATGTAGGCATACAGTATAATCTTTTGGGGATTTTCGTAGAAACAAAACAAAACTGATCTTAGATTTTCGTTAGAAGCGTAGATAGTATTAGATAGCAAAGATATAGATGTTGCTCAAGTAAGTTAAACACTTTAGGTCTACCTTGAATTGTACCACAGAATATCAGGCTGTTTAAGTGTTCTATTCACAAACAGCACCACTTCTGTCTTCCACTAGTCTGCTAAAGGCGAGTACAAAGGACATTGCAGTTATTACCATAGTGTACAAAATTTTTATACTGAGAATAAATTTTTCTTCTTTTTTTTCCACTAGTGTAGTATAAATAAAACCTCTTTGGGTTCGTCGCGCCGGCGTACATTATATGATAAATTAAACTCTTATTAATTAATTATTTATTTTCTCTCGCACAATACAATCACACACGATGACGGAAACTATTGTACTATAATTGAAATGGGAGGGGTTGGAAAAAAGTATAACGCGCATAGAAAAAGCCTGCGCTTCTGTCTTTTAATATCTCTCGGACATCCCGTTGACACACTCATTCCAGAAAAAATACTCTAAATTATTCTGTTAGTGCAATACTCTGACGCTCTCTCTAAGTTCCGAGGAGGGAACAACAAGGGCAGCTAGGGGTCGCAAAGGCCTCTTCCTCGCGACAACTCGAACTGATGTTTCGCTTGCGTCAGTTGCACATTATTAGTTTAGTAGAAGCAAAAGGATAAAGCACAGCCCAGAAAAGAAAAAACACACATGAATTTTAAACATACCTCTTCTCTATTGTTCGCTTAATTGAAAGAGTCGTAAAGAGGTTTACAGGGAGTGTCACGTATATACCTCACCATCTCTTAGATTCACTTTTGTTCAAAAGTCCCATTTTCTACCGGTCTATTCTTCTTCTTTGTTTAATTAAAGCACGGTTTGTGTTGCTTCGCTTACTTGAAATATAACACCATCTGCGAAAAAGTTCTTCTCTCTTCAAAATGTAGCATTTCATAAGAGATTTAGGTTTTAGAACACGAGAATTTGAAAAATATTTCTGATTACACATCATCAACCGCCATTGGGGTTCATATTTATCATAAGAGCTGATTCCTACACCACTATTTTTGACTATTTGATAGATGTTTTTTTATCTTTGCTCTTCTTGTCTGCTTGTTATCTTATTCAACCTTCATATTCCTCATATCACGTAATGCAATGAAGCCCATTCCTTCAACATATTTTTCGTTGCCCCGAAATTTTACTTTCCCCACTAAATTACATTCGTAGTAT
This sequence comes from Gryllus bimaculatus, assembly GCA_017312745.1. Classification (NCBI taxonomy): domain Eukaryota; kingdom Metazoa; phylum Arthropoda; class Insecta; order Orthoptera; family Gryllidae; genus Gryllus; species Gryllus bimaculatus. The sequence continues at coordinate 8,580,329 of BOPP01000015.1, read as the reverse complement.
ACGGAGTAATTATATGTACGTACAAGGAAAAGTTATGTAATGCCCCCGGGAAAATCGATTTCGAAATTTTAGGTGAATTTCAATTGAAAATTTGAATTTTTTTTGGTCTCTTCTTCCGCAACTACAAAAATGAAGATGGAGGTTTCTTCTTACAAAATATTAGAATTTTTGTTTTGTCTTTCCTTAATTACTTTTTATCACTTCCTCATGCCCTCCTTTTCCTTTTTTGGCTATATAATTTCTCTGTTAGTTTTCTTCTGTAGGAACATTCCATTAGGTTTGCAATATTTTGCCATTAATTCAATAAACCTCCAAAACACTAATATTTTCCACCATACACAAACGGGCTCCAGAAGTTTTTCTTTCAAAACTCGTTCTTTTGCTAGGAAAAGTACTCAAACTTTGTACTTCTTATTATTAGCATATGTACATGAACCCCAAAATATAAGACTAGCTCCTATTCTTTTTGTCCTTTAAAAAAAATACACAAAAGTAATTATTTTGAAAAAATCTCCCACGTCTTTCAATATGAAAATTCTCACATGGGGGGCAATTTTTTGTCAACACTTAACTGCATTTGTGACTTGGAAGTATCTTGACATGTAACTTTCATATGACGCTTTCAATAACTTCAATAGTTTTTTCTGCGAAACTATATGATAGCTTTCCAACACTTATTTCACATTTAAGAACAGACTCTCGCGCCATATAATCCATGCAATTTCATTCTTCTTAAAGAATTAATCAAATTTCACAACAGCAATAAACCCTTTTCGAGACTGTTTTTAACTTGTTTGTTTAAATATTATTTACTTCTTTTTATATAATTTTTGTAATATTTTCCTTTCTACACTTAGGAAACGTAAAATTAAGACATATTAAAAAAATTTTATAGTACTTTAAGGTGGCGATACCGATGGTAGCTACGCATATTGGTCATCAGTGAGCAAGATTCTTCGGACAATTAGCTAGCCAATACCCAAACTCAATAAAATAGAAAAACATAATACGTGGAAACTCATTTGACATCCATTTCCCTGTAGCACCCGCACTAGTTATTATTATAATATATCACAAATCATTTATAAACTTTCTTAATATCAATGTAGACGAATCTCAGTACTTTTTTAACTTGAAATGAAATCGAACTCGGGTTAACAGTAGGCAACGATAATCATAGTACATCTTGTGCGGGACACAGTTTTATATTCCATAATCTTAAGACGTGGGACGGATAAATGGTAATATATTAGTAAACTCATCTGATGGACAAGGGGAAAAATAACAATGCAGAGGCTTTTTCATTTCTTCTATTTTTTCATCCTTGATTTAGTATCACCAATATTGCTAGAAGGCGATGTCTAGAAGAGGAGTAACTTTGCCAAAGACCGCAGTACAGAACTTATATGCGAACAGGGATGCAAGATACACCTAACGATATAATTCCTCGCTTTAATAAACGATATTACTACTACTCTTGCAACTAGAACCACTCTCCTACTCAATTTTAGCGAACTAGATTGAATTCATTAAGTGTTCGTTGCTGCTTTGTACACGTAAAATAACTGTTATTTTGGTGGGTGCTTTTTTTTTTTATTTTATTTTTAATCTTTTTTTAATTAAAAAAAAATACCCCACTACAGTGCACCTCGTTGACAGGCGTGGAATTAATTTTTTCTAAATCGGATTCATCAAGCTACAGTCCTCCGGCGGCTCGTAAGGCAACTACGATGGGGGGGGTACTTTGTTCTCTTTCTCCTACCACCTAAATAAATTCTGCACTCAAATCTACAAATTAATAATTCTATCCGTATAAAAATATTTTGTTTTCCTTCTTTTTTCTTCACACTCTTTTGTATGCGTTGCCTACCTTCACGGGTAACTAATATATATAATTTTGGTTTCTTTTTACAACTAACTCGCAAATTCATCTCCAAAATCATTTCAACAATTATCATACCAAATTAAAACATTTGATTCAACCCATTCACATTCGCGCTCCACCCAGCGTATAGTTCTTTTGTTTTCCAGTTTCGTCACGGCACTTGACTTGACTCAGTGTCCGTGTATCTTGCCTGTGTTGTTGTGCGTGAGTTCCGTTTGCTGCTGCAGTTGTCGCCGCAGCATAGCTTCTGAACTTCCACAGACAACAGCAAGGCAGCACGCAGCAGCAGCATCGGCGCAGTCAGTGTCCCTAAATAAATCAATCGGCGGGGGGGGGAGAGGGGGGCATCGCTTCGTTATTGTAAGCGCGTCTTGTCTGGCGGCGATTGGCGCGCAAGTGCGGCGCGTCATGGCTGCCAGGACACGCTCGAGCGCACGTCACTCACGGCGTCGCCCTCGCCCCGCGCGCGCCGCCCCTCTCCGCGCCCGTCCCGTTTCTCGCTCCCCGCCCCTCCCGCCCCTCCCCGCCCCTCCCCTCCCTCCCGCCCTCCCTCGCCCCTCCCCGGCCCTCCCCCTCTCCCCTCCTCCTGAGTGTATTTCTTTCCTCCTGCTTGTTTCACTTTCGCCCCGTCCTC
>BOPP01000015.1:8549287-8577785 GCA_017312745.1 Gryllus bimaculatus | reverse complement strand
GCGCGCCGTGAGTGACGTGCGCTCGGCGTGGCCTGGCAGGCCATGACGCGGCCGCACTTGCGCGCCATCGCCGCAGACAGCGCGCTTCATAACGAAGCGATGCCCCCTCTCCCCCCCCGCCGTTGATTTATTAGGCCTCTGCGCCGATGCTGCTGCTGCTGTTGTCTGTGGAGTCAGAGCTGCTCGGCGACAACTGCAGCAGGCAACGGAACTCACGCACACACACGCAAGTCACGGACACTGAGTCAAGTCAGTGCCGTGACGAACTGAAGACAAGTACTATACGGCTGTGGGAGTGAATGGGTTGAATCAATGTTTATGTATATAATGTTAAATGTTGAATGATGCATTAGTGTAAAAAGAAACAAAATTAAATATTAGTTACCCGTAAGTTAGGCATACCAAAGTGTGTGTATTTTAACTATATAATTAGATTGAGTCAAATTTTAGTTAGGGAGACAAGTCCCCCCCCCCATCTAGTTGCTTCAGCCGCGAGACTGTAGCTTAATGAATCCGATTTAGAAAAATTAATTCCCGCCTTCACAGGTGCACTGTAGTGGGAATTTTTTTTAATTTAAAAATTAAAAAAAAAAAAAAATAAAAAAAGCACACAAAATACAGTATTTTACGTTTACGCGCACAACTACTTTGATCATTAGTTCTCAAAATTGAGTAAATGTTATAGTTGCAAGAGTAGTAGTAATATCGTTATTAAGCGAGAATTTATATCGTTAGGTGTATCTTGCATCCCTGTTTCCATATAAGTCTGTCACTGCGGTCTTTTGCAGTTACTCCTCTTCTAGACATCGCCTTCTAGCAATATGTGATCAAACAAAGGAGAAAAAATAGAAAAATGAAAAAGTCCTGCATGTTATTTTTCCCCTTGTCCATCAGATGAGTTTACTAATATATACCATTATCCGTCCACTTCTTAAGATTATGAATATAAAACTGTGTCCGCAAAATGTGTACTATGATTATTCTTGCCTACTGTTAACCGAGTTCGATTTCATTTCAAGTTAAAAAGTACTAAGATTCGTCTACATTGATATTAGAAGTATTATAAATGATTTGTTGATAAAATAATAACTAGTGGTGCTACAGAATGGTAAAGAGTTCCCCGTATTAGTTTTCTATTTATTTTGGTATTGGCTAGCTATCCGAACTTGCCACATGACCTTGCTAGCTGCCATCTATCGCCACCTAAAGTACTATTTTTTTTAATATTCTTAATTTTACCGTTTCCTAAGTGTAGAACGGAAATATTACATTAGTAATATTAAACAACAGTAAAAAACCGTTCGAAAAGGGTTTTTATGTTGTAAATTTGAAATCGTTTTAAGAAAATGGCATGTAAGCGCGAGCTGTAAATGTGAAATTTGAACTTCTTTTCGCAGAAAACTATTGAGTTATTGAAAGCGTCATATGAAGTCATTTCAAATACTTCCAGTCACAAATGCAGTAGTGTTTACAAATTGGTGGAAATGTCATATTAAAGGCGTGGGAGATTTTTCAAAATAATTACTTTTGTGTATTTTTTTAAAACCAAAGAATAGAGCTGTATTGGGTTCATGTCATCTTATAGAGTACATTCTGTACTTTTCCTAGCAAAAGTTGAAAGAAAAACTTTGGAGCCGTTTTTGGGAAAATCTTGTTTTTGTAGGTTTTTTTTAATTGCAAATATTGCACGTAATATTGCTCGAAAACTACAAAAAATTTCCAAAAACTGAATATAAAAAGTAATTATGGGACAACAAATTTAATTTGAAGGAAAAACCTCCATCTTCATTTTTGTAGTTGCAAGAAGAGACCAAAAAATATTCAAATTTTTTCAATTGAAATTCACCTAAAATTTCGAAATCGATTTCCCGTGGCATTACATAACTTTCCTTGTACTACATATATTACTCCGTATATACGAATGTATATGGGAAAGTAAAAATCGGCAACGAAAAATTGAAGTAATGGCTTTCACTCATTTACGAAGTGAAGTTGTATCACAACAGCAGTATCATCAATAGACAAAATAGTTGTAGAATCGCAAATATAATTGTGTATCAAAATACAACTACTTTCTAACCTAATCTTTTAAATGTACATTTTGAAGAGAAGAAACTTTCGCAATGGTGTTATATTTAAGACGCCCCACTCTTTTTACCAAGAAGAATGGTGATATGCTTTTACAAAGTGACTGGTTATTTCAACCTCTGTAAACCTCTTTACCACTTTTCATTGCGACATAGAGAAAGGAGGTGTCTTTACCTTTCTTTCTCTACGATTGTGCCTGAGAAGACTCAACGTTGCCAGAAACCGCCTTTCCACCCCTACTCCCTTGTTTTCCCTCCTCGGTAACTTAAGACTCGATTTATACGTTTTGTTTTGATGATTGCAACGATTCGGAGTTTTAGCGAACGCGCGCATGCGCAGATTTTCCAACCTCCATTTCAATTTTGTCGTCCGCAGTGGAGACGGGAATTCATTTTTATAGGTTTTTTTTTTCTTTTGTACCCTCCACAGTAACCCTGTGGAAAAGGAAAATTTATTCTCTTTAAATTTTGTACATTATACTGCTGCCTTGCGGCTTAAGCAGCTAGTGGGGGGTCTTTTTCTTACAGCTAAGTTTACATTCTAGACCTAAAGTTAACTTACTTGCACTTTGGCATTACTAGCTTACACTAAGATCAGTTTTGTTATACTGTATGCTACATAAATTTTTATTTTACGGGTCGGTTTTTTACAGGTCGGATACAGCAAGCTATTGCCTTGCGGCTTAAGCAGCTGGAGGGGAGGGGCTTTGTTTTAATAACTAACTAAAAATTTAATATAATTGTACAGTTAATATACCTATGATTTGACATGTATAACTTACGGGTAATATGAATTATTAAATAATGACTGTTTTTATTGGTTAATTATTTTTTTCTACATTCACACGTAATTCACACTGGTTTAGCATTCTGTAGAGAAGTCACATTGCGCATGCACGAGTACAATACTTTCTTTTTACTAACAAGGAACGTAATTTAGTACAAAATTAAGGGTATAGTGCGAATTAGTGATTGTAATTGACTGCAGTGGATATTTTCTTTGTGGGATAAATTCTGAGGCATCATGGACTCTAAATCGTTATTGTCCATTTTCCTACAGTTCACATTTGAACTCAGCTAACAATGTTTTCCTTATATGCCCATACCATCTTTCTTGGATTTCCTTCTAATGAAGGGAACATCACGTCATCGGAAAAGCTGGCGCAACCTCTAGGGCACCGTTAGCGACTCTTAATTGTCAAACACAAAGATTGATATGCGCTCGATTCTGAAAATGTCCTGTCCAAAACCGCTTGTTCTTGCAGCTCCCCCTGTCATCCACCAACCGCCCCGCCGTCAGAAGAGCGTGACACGCGGCCAGCCGGTCGTCACTCAACTCGGCGCAGCGCCAGCGCCCAAGACAGCGAGCGACGGCCAGGCCTTCGACAGGCGCCGCTGATTTTTAGAGGCCTGCGCCGAAGGCCCGACAGGCGGGGGGCGGCGGCGGCGGCGGCGGCGGTGGCGGCGGCGGCGGGCGACGGCTCAGCGCGACAGTGTTGGCCCAACAGACGGCCACAGCGGGCTACGCCCACCCGCCCCCGCGCCCGCCGCCTCTCCATCTGACGGACGGGTGGTAAACGTGCCACTGTAAACCGGGAGTAGCGCGGCCACATCTGAGGGCGGGGCAGGCCGCCCCCTCGCCCGGCCGCGAGGTGCGACGGCCCCGCGCGCGCTTTACGACATAAAATACACGCCCAGACAACGACTCGGGCTGACGGAGGAGAAGGGCTTGGGGGACACGGAAGAATGTCGCTGGACGTGCGGTTGCCTTTCACGGGCTCTTTATAAGCAGGAAAGTGGCAATATTTCCCTCTGCGCGCGCTAGAAGATTGCAGTTGAGTGAAAGTCGGGTGACTCATAAGTCTTGGGTGCACGTGTTCGAGTAGGACGATACATCACCTTCGAATATTGATGCGTGACTTCGCGTGACTAGCGTGACTTCGAGAACTCGAATCAGAAGCGAGAAGACGAATTCGAATTATAAAATAATAATGCGTGAGTTAAGAGAAAAAAATCGATTTGCACTATTCCTCAAACCTTCTTCTACAATCCACTGCATTACGACCGTCCTGCGGCAACATGTGGCAGCACAGCAGGCGCTTGAAATATGGGCGTCATGTGATGTTCGTACGAGGCAGCGTTATGTGATTGAATTCTTGAATGCAGAAGGTGAAATACCCGTTCGCACGCATGAAATACTGAAAATGTGTGCGGTGATGCAGCACTGGATGCCAGCACTGCTAGAAGATGGGTTCGCCGCGGTGTCGAAGCTGAGGGGCAAACACCGTTGGCTGACGAAAAGCGGAGCGGCAGATCGGTGGCTGCAGCCACGCCATGCAACTTTTTTTGTCCCCTTCACAGTAACCCTGTGGAGAAGGGGAATTAATTTTCTTAAAATTATGTACATTATACTGCTGCCTTGCGGCTTATGCAGCTACAGGAGGGGCTTTTTCTTACAGCTAAGGTTTAGTCCTAAAGGTAACTTACTTGCACTTTGGCATTACTAACTTACTCTAAGATCAGTTTTGTTACTACTACAAAAAAAATTTTTTACGGGTTAGAAATTTTTTTCTTTTTCTCTACATTCACAGATCATTCATACTAGTTTCATTATATACATAACCATTTATTCTTCCCATTCATTTGCACTTCATTGCACTACACTATAAGGTTTAAGAAAGCACTATTCGCCATGGCACTGACTTGGCTCATGCAACCTTCAGCAAATGACATCATTCGTGGTGATGGTGGGATGACTGCAGATGAATTGTGTTGTATTATCACCCTCAATTCATTTGCAGTCACCCACCGATCACCGCGAATGATGACACCCAGCGTTCACCTGTTCAGCAATTCAATCACACATCAATGGCTCATACGAAGGTCGATGTCGGACATTTTTTAAGCTCCTGCTGTACTGCCACAAGTTGACGCAGAAAGTTATTCTTACAGTGTATTATAAAAGAAGGTGCGACGAATAGTGCAAAATTCAAATGTTTCACTTCACTAACTTTATTTAGTGGTAGGACCGCGTTTTGTGTTTCCGAGTTATACACGATACACACTTTATACATTTACCCGAACGCAAAATCAAGGGCGTGGAAACACTCATGCGCGATGCGCCACGTGATATTTAATTCCTTAAAACTAACGCTTCCTACAATGGAGAGACGAAAGATTTCCATCCTAATTTCATACAGTACGAGAAATACATCTTCATTTCCTCAACGGTATGTTAAAAAAACTGTAATATGCAGCTCATCATTTTGGTGGAGCAAAAATTGGATGTAAATCAAGAAGTACGGAGAATAAGCGTTATGTTAATGTTATGGAAAAGGAAACATAGAAAGGAGGTCGTACGAAAAATAGATCGATACACGTTCATGCAAAATATAAAATAATAAATGTATAGATGGTTGAATGTAATGAAAAAAATCAATGAGTATGATTTATATTACGAAATGTTACCGTGATCAGAATCGACAGTTGAGAATTTTTCAGCACGTAGGCGAACATAACAACTTTCTATTTTTTTATTCTTTTAATTTTCACTCATCTTTCAACTATTTATAGTTAAAATGATAGGAAGGGATTCCGAAACTCAAGGAAATGTGCGCAGATGATCTTCTTCCCCATATGTCACATACGTTATTTTTCTGTTTTTTGACTAAATAATTCTAAATCTAAACAACAACCTTCTGGAGGAAACTTCTAGCTGTTAACTGCCCTGATCATCAATATTTTCCGTGTTTTTCGTGAATAGTCTTAGCCCGGTAACTGCATAGAGAAGCAACGAATCAAAGGTTTCCGCGAAACCAACCAGTCTGGATATAATATGCACCACACTTATGGAACAATTGACCTCCGTAGTTGAGGCGTATGGAATCAGCAAGCACTAATTTGCTCTACAAGTTTGAATGATGCCTGAACAAAACGGTATTTTCTTAACAACTAACTTAATTTTAGCTTCATGAAATTAATTATTCACACTTCATTAACATTAATTAATGTTATCCATGTAATCAAGAGTTAATACGTAACCACTTTGGCATTCCTAGCTTGAAACCAAAATTAAAAATACATAATACTAGCTGGTACGTAATGTTCTTGCTTCTTTCTAGGGTAATTCTCCACAGGGATACTGTGGAGGGGACAAAAGAAAAAAAAAAAAGGGTAATTGGGTAATATGAGAATGAAAAAATGATTGATTAATGATTCCGGGCGCGTGCACTGCCAAGGACATTGGTCCTGTAAGTTAAGTGCATGGTTTCGCTCTGGAGGTGGCGGTGATCTTCCCCCATTGGATGGGGAGATCTGGCACAGACCTACCGTCGGGAAGTCGGGTTTTCCCCAACCGGGTATCTCCCACCAGCTGGGCACCGCCCCAGCCGGGATCACCTCTCATCTCCCAGCAGGTGTGGTAGTGTAGTGCATGAGAGTGTGTAATGGGATCGGATAAGGCAAGGATGAGCAAGATAAGATTCCGCGCGGTCAGTTTGTTAGGGTTCTTCTTCGGCAGTCCTCCGCTGTAGGTCGAAGAAACCCCGGAAAACTAGCGACCAGAGCAAGCAGCCACTGGATTTCTCCTCCAGACAGTGACTGACTTCGACCTACATATTTAGCTAGTGTCGAAAATCCTGTTACTGTTGAGACTCAAACCTGGGACCTCCCGGTGAGGTGCACTGCAGTGACATAAGTTGATGCCGTGAAGCCACTTCTCCCGGTTGTGTGCTTTGAACGCGCAGGTCCAGTAGCTAGTAGGCCTGGTTCGGCGGGGACGTGTGGCGGGAGAGCGGGGCGGCGGCGCCGAGGCGGCGGAGCGCGGCGGGCGACGGTCCTCACAGCAGCGCGGGCGGGGGAGGGGGAAGGGGGACCGGGGGCTCACTGCGCGTTGCAAACACTCGACGGGAGGGTTCGCGCGCGCCTGGAGAGGCGCTACTTAAAATGCACATAAAAAGCACTAATTTCAAGCGCCGCCCACCGCCGCACTCAGCACGCGCCGCCGCCGCGAGTTTGTGTGCGGAGTTGCTGTTTTGTGTCTGCTTCGCGGATTTCCATCAAATGAAGCAGCGCCGACCCTCCGTGGGCTGGGGGGGGGGGGAGCAAAGGGCGTGCGGCGGCGGTGGCGTTGTCGGCGGCGACAGTGCCGGTGGGGGGGCGAAAGGGTGGTGGTGGGGGCGGGGGTTGTGGCATCTGCGGCGGCAGCGTGGGCAGAGGTAAAGGCGGTGGCTGTGGCAGTTCTACTAGAATGATAGAGAAGTTCAATATGGGTACGGAGGCGGCAGTAGAGGATTCCAAAATGATGTCGACGTTTTCCAAGTATTCATGATTTAAATATCGAGTGATTGTAATCAATTATCAGTCGGCTATTATTAAGTCGTTTATCTTTTTTAACATCGATTCTTTGAGCTCTATTTCTTTACGTTTTCGATGTTATGTTAAGAATGCAAAATTTCAGTAATCACAATTTTGTAAAAGTTAAATAAAAAAATAATATCTTGTGGAATTACAGTCTCTTCATGTGTTCGAACTCCGTCAACGCTGTTTATAATATCTTCATCAAACATACTCTCCCTTCTGAGAGATGGCCCCGATACCTTTCAATGCTGGTGAATTCGAGAAAAGGGGTATTTGCATAAACGTTTAGGTTGAAATGGAAGTAGTTTTGAACTGTAGCTTCGCTCTAAGAAATATGTCCATTATTAACGTAGTATAGAATTCGTATACAGAGACATCTGTTTACACAGATGATGTACTTGAAGCTACTTTGGAATATTAAATACAGAATTCGCGAATACACCCAACTCATCTCGGCTCTCCAACTGCTTCAGTTTCCTCTGCGTCTTAATGTTCTCTGTTGGATGGAATCGATTGAGTCATCGAACGCAACTGAAGATGACTGATTTTGTGTCCCTACTGATTATAAGCCCTCTTCCCTGTCTATTGTAATACTCGTACCTGGCTGGCAAGAGAGAGGAAAATGCTTGGATGATGGCCACACTCACTGGCTTACCGCGATCCGCTAAATGAGCTTATTGCCTGAACCACGCGGTTATGAGAGGGAGACTCGTCGCAAAGAAGTTACATTATGCCAGTCAGCGCCGAAATTTGGTTGCTCTCTCACAAACAAGAGCAAAAAGTTTGATTTGCGATTTCCGAATTCGTTTGACTTAGGCAAACGTTTTAATGACTCTACGAACTTGGGCTTATCATGGCCAAAACAATGTTATTATCGAAATTTAGAAATTGTCTTGCTGAAGAACTACAGTAAGTTTAAGTCTGCAACATTTTGATTTGTGATTTCCGGCTTTGTTTGACTTGAGCATAACGTTTTACAAACAAGACAAAACTTGGCTAAACAACGATTTGTTCAAAATTTTGAAATTCACAAATCAGGATGCTAGTCACTTTTAAGTTCAAAATTTTATTTGCGATTTCCGGCGTTGTGTGGCTTCGATAAAACTTTTTAAAGGTGCGGCAAACTTAGGCAAAACGTAGGCGTATGTCATTTACGTTTTCGTGAAATTCGGTGCCAGCTTCACGCACTTGCGGTGGTGGTAACTGTATCAGCTAAAGTGGCGGAGGATACAGTCAGCGAGTGCGGTGGCTGCTGCTGTTGTCGCTCAGCTGTGCCAATGTTTAAGAACACACAGTAGAATTAGTCGTTCAAAACCACGGTTATTAGGTTACGGAACGGTTACGGAACAGAATTTATTGAAATAAAAAGAGCAAAATATCTACATATATATGTATTTATTTTTTCAAAAATATGTAGGATAAATTTTAAAATATGTAAATAAAAATGTAAGGTAGAGTTTAAAATTTTTAGATACACCGTGCACTTTCACGTTTTCAAACAAAAAATTCAACTATCGGCTCTCAAAATAGATTTGTAACGGCTGAAGGAACGTTCTTCATCTACAGAAGTAATTGGAGCATACTTGAACGCTGATATCTTCTTCACTGTGTTGAGTTCTACTTTCAATGCAGTGAAGACTTTTCCTCCGCTGAGAGTGTAGGCGATTATTTTCTTGATGTCTTTCCAGTCTGGATTTTTCTCAAACGAATCTTGTAATTTCTTTTTCATTTTTTCTGTGTTTTCTCTTGCTACGTCTTTTAATTTTGTTAATGCGCTGTTAATTGCTTCAATACTAGCATCTAACGGCATGTTTTGAACCTCAAGCTTGGCAATAGCATGTACTAGAAAAATTCCATTTTTCCTCTGACTGGAATCATTCATCAAAGATTTTCCTTTTTTTAGTACCGCTGATGAATCGAGGTCCAGCTTCAAAGGAATATCTTTTATTTGTTCAAAGTTTTCATAATAATTTTTAACTTTTCTTACCACGTGCCCCATCTTGTAGTTACCGGCTGTGGAGGCAAATTCAGTTCAGGATAACTGTCTTTAACCATTTTTAATGTGCTTGGTGCTTTTAAAATACTTTTTTAATTGTTGATATCAAAGTATCAACATTTTTAAGGAAATTAATATTGAACAATTTCTACCACTCGATGAAGAGCATGTACTACACACGTAAGATGAATTTGGGTAGAACACTTTTAATGCAGTCTCCTCTTTCATCTAGTAAAGAGCAACATCAGTTAAAAACAACACGTTTTCATTAATAACACCACTCGGCCACAGCAGACTCATCGTTTCTTTGAAAAATCTGGCACTTGTAGCGTTGTGTAGGTGTTTTTTCTAAAACTTCACAAATTAATAGAAAAGGTTTCGAAGAAGTTTCAGGGCACATATTTCCTACAATAATATTTGCAATATATCTAGCTTCAAGGTCAGTTGTTTCATAATTTGAAACCCTGACCTTACTAGTTTTAATTTCCTGTCGAATTTTTGTCAGAGTTTCCAAGTAAGTATTTTCGAAATAATTTTTCTGAGTGTCTGGAATTTTTCTAAGAAACTCTTGAACTCAGGGTCGTTGACTTTGTAAATTAGAATATCGGCTCTAACCAAAGCACGACACAAATCGGTAAAGAAAACTGACTTAATCGATTGACCATCAGGTGAGGATGTCAGGAATGTTTGCTGAAGCTTCAATTTTCTTCTTTTTGTTTTCGCTATGTTTTGCTGTAGCGTTGTGCTGCGTGACATGAAAACGTTTAGACGTTGAATCCTTTTTGCCGCAGTTTGCGCAGTAAAATATACTCGAGCCACTTCTGAACGTGTCATTAGGAAACTCGCGAATGTATCTAGCCATTAACTCCGTCGATATTGCTGCGATTTTTGGCATTTTCTGCATCAGTTTTCACCAGTCCACAGCAGTTTGCTCAAAACACACCAGTTCACACCACTCAATAAGATTGTTACATGAAACGTAAAATACTTGAAAGTATACAATGCTGATTATGACGAGGCGGTGCATACGTGGTCACTTGTAGTGGAGAGCTAATACTGGTACGTTCCGAGTTTCGTGTTGTTTTATCTGTGGAAAAAAAATTGAAAAAATTACGCGAAGAATACTCGACTTCATTTCGAAAAATTGTACACGATATTTTTTAAAGATATTATTTTTTTAGAACTGATTCTGCGATTATTCTTAAAGATAGATCTACCTTTACAAAACAGATGTCATTCAGGATAAAAATATATATCTCCAATGGTGTACAACGCCGAACGAAAAATATTTTTTTTGCAATTTTCGGAAAATCAAGATTTTTCTGGTAAAATGAAAAATGCACCATTCGCTTATGCATCCTTAACGCCATTCGAGGACAAAGTTTAATTAACAAACAGTTAACAGCCGGGCGCTCTGCGCATTTGAAGGTCACCGGATCTGTGCAATGGTCAAGAGACGCCTTCCAATTAGCGACCTTGTGTGTGATGCATTCGTATTCGAACACTCTCAACTGTCACCGAGACGGAACGCGCGCCGACACGTATGGGCAAGCTGCTGGGTAGCCAGTGAGGACGCAACTTCGAATCACAATTTTAGCTCATGTTGAGCGGAAAGTTCCTTGTACGCGGTTTATCCAAAGAATATAGCAATATTGTGAGAATTAAGCCGTTCCTTGAAGGTGCTCTCGACACCGCTTCCTTGAACGCAAGCTGTTCCGTTGACGTCAAAACGGTCATAAAGGATATCTTGGACAATAGCGCCTTCAATGGCAGTGGCGACGAGGCCGCGCGTTCCTGCGGCATGACAGAAGCGGTGTTTGGCGGCGGGGGCGGAGAGGTGTGAGGGAGGGCGCGGGAGCGCTCGGTGTGGCGAAGAGGGGCGGGCGGCGAGGCCTGAGGTGGTGATAGTGGTGGTGGTGGTAGTGCTGCTGGGGTACGGGAGAGCGGCTGTGAGGGCGGGGAGAGGAGGGGAGGTGTGGCGGGGGATGGGACATATAGGAGCGCCGTGAGGGCAGGGAGTGACGCAAGCGGGGGAGGAGAGGTGTGGCGGGGGAGGGGAAGTATGAGAGCGCAGTCGTGAGGGCGGGGAGTGTCGAGCTGGGGGATGAAGAGGGATGGGGAGGGGAGGAGTGGCGGAGGGAAGGGAGGTACGGAAGTACGGTTGTCAGGGCGTGGAGTGGCGAACGCCGGGAGGAAAAGTATAGGAGCAGGGTCTTTAAGGCGGGGAGTGGTGAGGGCGGAGGGAGGGGAGGTATGGAAGCGTGGTTGTGAAGGCGGGGGGCGAGGCGAGGCCGAGGAGGGAAGGTATAGGAGTGCGGTCGTGAGGGCGGGGAGTATGGAGAGTGGATGTAAGGGGATGAGAGGCAAGAGTGGGGGGTGGAGGAATGGGAGCGCGGTCATGAGGACAGGAATGGCGAGGGCGGGGGGAGGTAGGTGTGGAGGCACGAGGAGGGGAAAGGAAGGAGTGGGAGGGAACGTATGGGAGCACGGCCGTGAAGACGGGGAGCAGGACGAGCGGGGGACGGGATCGTGGTCGTGAAGGGGTGGAAAAGGCGGGGGGAGCGGAGGCATGGGAGCGCGGTCGTGGGGATGGCGAGGGCCGGGGGAGGGGAAGGTAGGTGTGGTGGCAGGAGGTGGGGATCGGAAGGAGCGGGAGAGGGTGAGGACCGGCGCCATGACCGCTCCATCGCAGGTGTCCGCGGCGGTGCTTCCGAGAACCGCGGGCTTCCGGGAACCCTCGCGGCCGCGTGAGCAAACAAACAAGCAAACACACAAACAGCGCGGGCACCCACCTCTGGAGAGCGAGCGCCTTGCACGCACCGACGTCCGGCGGAGCCCCCGGCCAGCGCCCCTCGCATTGCTGCCAACGGCATCTACATATCTTTACTCTTAAACGTTGTACAAGAATTAGAACGTTTTAGAAGATTTTTAAAATATTTTATTTATTCTTCTTCTTCGTCTTCTACTTCTTCGTCTTCTTCTTCTTCTTCTTCGTCTTCTTCTTCTTCTTCTTCTTATCTCTTCTTGTTCTTCTTTTTCTTCTTCTGCACTTCAAAGATTAGGCGACTGCCTGTTCCGTCTTCACATAGCAAACCATCTTCTGCGTGGTCTTCCTACACTCCTTCATATTTTATCCCATGTCCTCCTACCTTCCCCTTATTTTATTTCCTATCAATTAAAAATTCTATTCCAACTACGTTTCAGGGAGTTACTGCCGTCGCATCTTCAGGTCTACTGCAATACATTTTTTTCTTAATTGCTTAACATATAACAATAACTTATACGATGAGTTCTCAATAACTTAAGTTGATTTTATAATTCCGTCGATTCTCTTTATGCCCCTACCCGCTGAATTTGTATTCTTAGTCAATAGTTGTTTACGACAAAGCCGACTTCATGCGACAACAAGGCTGCAAGGAAGAAGCTTCCCGACAATAAATATTTGGTAATCAATTGTTATATTATGGAAAAGCAACATTTTTTATATTCGTGGTTTTGTATATTCTTGGTACGTAAAGAACTGTTCGACTGCGTACATATACTACACTACATTATATCCATTGGCATTTTAAATTACATTTATTATTGACCTAAACTCAAAAAAATTTCCCAACAATTAAACGAACTCACAAAATCAAGCACTGTATTGAATTGTATTGAAGTGTTATACGAGAGCATTTTATTTGCTGTTCTTGAGCGGCTTTTGGGAAAACCGTTTGTGTGGTTTTGTCCAGAATCATTATCGCTGATAGTTAAATGCTATTAGAAGCAAACCGACCAAGGCAGCGTAGCAGAGTTCGCTTTGGCGGATGCGCCTAAGCAACCTCGCTTTGAAGGGCTGGAAGAAGGATTCCACTTCCACCTCTCGTGGATATTTGCTGTGTTTTGGCACGAGGGAGCCCTTCCACCAAACAAACTACATCACATTTCAATCCTCTTCATTTCGATCCTGACCGGCTGGAGAATTTGCTCCCGTTCAGTTACGAATTCGAATGACGGTCCCGCTTAGTTGACTCAGGTCATCTACTGATGTCACTGCAGTGCCCCTCACCGGGGAATCCAAGGTTTTGAGTCCCGACGGTGGGAGGATTTTCAACACTAGCTAGACAGCTAGGTCGAATTCAGTCGCTGTCTGGAGGAGACTTTTAGCGGCCAGCTTGTCTTATCAGCAACGATCTCCAACGATCCACTCCATGGCGAATGTCGGAGCAGAACGGACCGTCCGCGATCTTTCCATTCTCTTCCTTGTCCTATGCTCTCCCCTTACGTAAACGAATTTACTACACTATCGTACATGCCGGAATACAATCTGGGATTTAGAGATTTTTCTGGCTGACGCGGTGTCGGCTGGTGGTTGATACCTGGTTGGGAAAACCCTGCAAGCCGACCAGTAGATCGACGCCACATCTCCCCTTTCTGCGGACGATGATCTCCGCCACCTCCCTCTATAAAATATGCACTACATTTACCGCGAGGTAGGCTGAGTATGAAGGCACTGAAAGGAACAAAGATGTATGACAGTAATACATACTATGGCATAGTATTAAGTAACTAGCTCGCAGGCACGACCTTTAAATTAAGTACAACTTACTTACAAATATTTTTAAGTTGTACATTTCTCTTCCCAAATACTGAACTGTAGCTTACAGTACAGCCTCGGACTGCCCACTACAGAGCCTCCGAGATTATGTCCCTACCGTATCCCCTGTCACTGTTCTGTGAACGCTTGCCGCATCACAGTTGTCAGGGCCGCCGTTCCCAAGGAGACAGGCTGGATCCATTCAGTTTTCTTTCGAAGACTACAACAGACTACATCGGCCTGCACACAGATTGGTCTTCCTCAACCGAAAAGTTGGTGCGCACGCATGCGAGGGAGCAAATAATCACAGTATCTCTTACAATGGCTGAATGATAAAAAGAAATATACAGGATTCAGGGAAGTATGAGAAGCCCACACGATCACCATAACTAGTTGGTAACATGCAGTAATGAGGATATGAACCACCATGCTGTTCATGATATTCAAATCATTTGTCTTGTCATGCAACAATATTTATATCACAAGAGGTTTTAAAGCTTGAGGCTAAGAAATAACTGTGACAATTTTTTTACCCTTATTCCATCTTCTCCTTGCAGCAAAAAATTTACAATGGGAAAAACATTAAACAATCCCAAGAGAATAAACTCACGATATTCGAAAGATGTGTTAAACCCCCATGAAAATAAGTATCCTCTATAAGAATGTATATTAAAAATAAAAATAAAAATGTATTTTTTTTCACTTCAATACTAAGAAAAAAAATGTGTAAAATATCAAGAATGTATTATGTGATTATGATGATGAAATTATTTAGTAGTAATATACAAGAGTGAGAGGTTGTATGCCCAAATGCTATGTATTAAAAATATGTACAAACCCCTGAAAGGCATGACTGCCGAACAGGAAGAATATACATTTACGAAAAAAAAGCTTCAGGCTCCTGCACGCTTCATCATGCATCTCCTGGCTCACTGTGCGTCCTGCGCGGTTGGAGTGTGAGAGCGGAGGAGGGGGGCGAGAGGGCACGTCAAATCCCGAGCCACCGGCGCACGGGGGGGACCAGGGCGTCCGCAGCGAAATGACAGCCCCGGGCGAGGAACCCCGGACCCCCGAGGCGCTCGCCACGCCGCGCCTCCCGCGATGCCTATTACGCAAATTGACTCGACCCGCCCTCGCCCTTCCCACCTTGAACCCACACTCCGCGCCCACGCACAGCACTCCCCCACTCCCCCCCTGTCTCTACCCTTACCACTCTCAGGTGAACCTCGTCCCGCCCACGCCCATGCATTCCCCCCTCTCGCATCCCGCTCAATTCGCCTACCCAATCCTCCTCGCCCCACACATTCGCCTCACCCGTGCACACCACCTCCTATGCTCCCACACACATGCCCGCCCCCTCCCCCACTCATGCACAACCCACACAGTACCCCACTCATACTGCGACCAAGGCAGTAGTAATGTACATGTACAACAAAATTAGATGTTAGCAAACAATCGATGTTCAAAATTAAAACATCGATGTCAATAATACATCCACTAAAAACCACCCTTACGTTTCAACATCGATGTTTTCAAGATGGTTTAGCCATTAAATTCGTGTGGAACAAAATTTAATTTGACAGTGTTCTTGTATATCATTTCTCCAAAGTATGGTGGTAAGAGAAGAAAGAGCAGACCTTACGACCACAGCGGTTTAGTTCACCACTTGTCAATGTGTGAAATAAATATGAAGAAAGAGATAATACAAGAGCCTGGAGGTCATCACGGGCGAGAGTTCGGCCGCTGTCCGGAGAACAACCAGCGTTCCTTCTGTTCCAACACATGAACTGTGTTACACTATGTCACATTTCTTATTTTAACTTTTGCAGTAGACTGATATGATTTCAGGGAAGGCCTGGGACAAACAGTTGGAAACAAGATTGGTGTAGGAGACCTGCCAATCCACTAAACATCTTATATGATGATGATGATTTCTGCTATATAGAATCGTGTAGTACTGTAGATGATTATAAAAGCACACAAAATTTAAAAAATATCCCAAACCCAAACACTTGACACATGTTTCTTTATGTATTTCGACGCGCTGAATCCGCAACTGAAGACTGAATAACGCCATCACCCTCCAGTTTTTTTGTATACCGCGAAAACCGAGAAATTTTATTTTATTGTTTTCGGAGGTTGTTGTCAGATCCAAAGACTTGAAAGTGTCTCTCTATTCATGTCGATACGCTGAATCCGAATCCATAGTCAGAATTACGACACCATTCTTCATTTTTTTTATCGCGAAAAACTGGAAGGTTTTATTTACAGTCAGGTTCTAGTTCTAGTAAGAACCCTGATGATCCGATGTATAAATTTACAACAGTATGTGTACCCCCATGCACACGTACACCTGTAAAGGAATCGAACTATTTGTAGCAGGTCGCACTCGCCCCCGGCCCCGTTGCAGGACATGGCAGCGACACCGCCGGCCCCAACACCGCCGCCGGCCCTTCAGGCCGTCATCAATCTCGACCCGCCCCCGCCGCTCGCCGCTGATCGCTCGTCATCGCCTGCCGACAGTAATTGGGCGTGTCGCCTATCGCGGCCCGTCGCCGGCTGTCATTAGCCGTCATCAGGTGTCAATCGCCTTGCGCCTTGCCCGCGCTCTGAGCGGGGGGGGTGCGTGGGAGGGGGAGGGGAGGCCGGTGCGCGGACCCGCTCGTAGCTGCAGCCGCCGACACCTAGCGCACGAGCCACTGCTCTGGTCTGGAGAGAGCGCGCGAGGGCTGGAGTGAGCTGCCATCCACAACTGTCACCTCCCTCGATGGCGGCTTCACAAAATATTGACCGGCAGAGGTGGCATCAACCGATGTCAGTGCAGTGCCTCTGACCGGGAGGTTCTAGGTTCGAATTCCGGTAGGGGCAGGACTGTCGACACTAGCTACGTCGAACTCAGCCGCTGTCTGGAGGAGAATTCCAGCGACCGGCGGCTCTGATCGGTAGTTGTCTGTGGTTTCTCTGATCAGCACCAGGTGAATACCGGAGACGTACACTAATAAAAGAGCCACAGACCGTGCGCGATCTTTCCTTCCTCTTCCTTGTCATATCCCCACCCCTAACACACACAATCTTACACTTACATTCACTACAGCACCTCACAAGACGGGAGACCGGTTGGGAGCTTAGAGCTTGTCCGGGCTGCCCACTTGTACGAGATACTCGATTGGCGAAAATCCCACTAGCCGCGGTAGGTTGACACCGGATCTCGCCATCCATCGAGGGAAGATCACCCCCACCCCCCGAAAAAACATACGTATATATGAGAATGTGAGGTTGAGAATAGGTGGAATTTTATGCATTTTCTCTCCAAATCTGAACTGTTTTATGTTTTTGCATCTTTCCTGAGTTCCTGGATATCAAAAGAAACCATAGATACTTCGAACATGACCGAAGGCTGCATAGTGGTCTTTTATTATTTTGAAATTAATATTAAATATAGATATGATCATTAAAGCACACAATTTGTGATACTTTAGACATCAAACAAATTTATCATATATGTACCCTGTTTGTGTTTCAGCTATTCATAAACCTACTACAAAAATTTACATGCTTGCATCATGGACTAGCGACGTGCTGGAAAGGACTGTGTCTATCTCAGCGGATTATCGACAGGTAGGATCCCGGGCTGGAGAACTAGAGAGAGGGGAAATGGGGAGGGAGTAGGGGACGCCCCTCCCCAATACTCTAGATATGACTGGCAGAGAGAGGATGCAATGCCAGGCGGGGCGAAGGGTTGAAGTTGGCCCCTGAAGCGAAAAACAGAGTTAATTTTATTATGCATCTAGTTTACAATGTTAAGCTTTATTGCATAAGTACGTGTTTTGAAAACGAGTGACGTTATGAGCAAGTTTTAAGATTTGTACGAAAGCAATAAAGAAACACTATAAACGAGTTGCGTATGTATTTTTTGTGTATAGCAGCATATGTATAAGAGAATCAAAGTTAAATTTTGAAAACAACTTCATTCTGACGTCTCCGGTATTTGACATCTCTGCGAAAAAGCGATGGTGAACTGTGCGATTTACCGCCACCCAGCGTGATTCGTTCGCTGCGAATGTGTGGAGGAATCAGGGAATGTGTGATCATGCAATTATTCGTGCCATAAACAGCAAATACATCTTATTCTGGGTCATTTTATGGGTCATCTCTTGCAGCGAAAAGGTAATTTATGGTGTAGGTATATAAAAAAAAAAGTTTACCAAACTTTTCGGGATACAAGTGTGTTATACACAGTCACATTTTTTCTAAATTGGTTTTTTGTATCTTTTGGGAATATTCCATACAAATATATATTTTTTAGACAGTCTCTAGTGAAAAATATTTGTTTTCAAGGCATGCATAGCGTGCTAGTGCTAAACGTGAAAGGATGTTAAAACGTTCAGATAAATATGTGACTACCATAAAGAAAACATATACTTCAGTCTGACCGCATCAGATATTACTAACCTTAATTATAGTGAATTTTCTTGATTTACTGAAAAGGATTTTACAAATGGGTGTAACGGAATTCGAGAATAATGGACTGTTATATTATATCACACGTCGCTAAGGAGCTCAGGCTCTTTTTACAATTTGGGACTGTTATATTTATCTGAAATTGCTCCATGTATTTCGTTAGCTCTGTGAAAGGATTCAAAAGATTGATGGTTGATTTCAAAATCCTGTAAAAAGATACATTTGTACTCTGAATTTTCAAATTCACATTTTATAACGAATAATAAGAAACTTTCCCTACTTCCTGGTTTCTTTCCTGACAGTGCTCATCAACATTGTGTGGACGAACCTGTCTGTACAGAATTTCCTGTCTGACACCTAGTAAAAACATGTTTAATGCATTTTCTCGTGCAATTTAGACAAGGATATCCGGTTCAAGCAATATGATGCGCCTGCAAAAATAGCGTAACCTAAGTGAACCTTTTCACGCCGTGTAGAGCGCATGACTCACGTACATAACTAAAGCTCTTGTAGTGTAATGTGTTGGCCTGAAAACTCCGTGGAAGCAACGGCTTGTCTCCGTGTAGGCCACAAATCTATGAGGATCAGTCCGATGAAAACGAGACATGGGAAAAGTAAGTGAGCTGTAAATTCAAAAGTAATCGCCAAAACTATTTATAAATTTATCCCTGTTTTTTTCTTTCATTAATTTATTTCTTGTTCGATCTTGTGGCCTTGCAAGTGCTTTAGTATTTTCAGTATTAGGAATGAGCAACCTTGGCTCTTTGTGCTTCACATCACTGCTCCGTTTGTTAGGTGTTCGTTTGGGACTTGTTTTAGTATTTATTTAACATTTACATGCTTTAATATTATGCTCACTATTTACTTCGGTTTTATCATATACTTACGTAGGGCGAAACTTTTCTTTTGGGTATTTGGATTTCATTTGGCAAGGGTGCACGGCATATCTCACTGCGAGATGCATAGATGGTCTCAAAGTAGAGCAGCTTCATACAGGGAACATCGGTGGTATGCTGCAGTGTGATAGCCGTTCTTAAATTATCTCTCCTTGTAGTGGGTCTATTTATTTAGTTTATTGTGAGCAGGGTAGTTGTTAAATTGAGACTACGGTCTTGATTCTTAATAAATGTACTGTTTTACACCCGTGTGACGACACTATCTTGGTGACATGTGAATGGGCAGTACCGCACAACAGAATGATGTCGTCTGTCATGGACTTGATGACGCGAGTTTTGCAAAGTTTCTACTCTGTTCATCCCACACAACAGGCAATCTGGCATGAATTTCACATTCATACACTCCTTCCGCTGTCAAAAACCGCACTGCACTTCGCTGTTCCTCTTTCCCGGCCTCAATATTGATGTCGGACGCACACAGACTCACTGACCGCACTTCAAGCACGTCAAACATAAACGGCAGAGCGGTGAACACTCACATTTTCCTACCTGATTCCCAATAGAGGGCACTTCTATACTCACTCCTATCAGCGTTACCAGCTATTAACTTCTGCGCTATGCTCGTTATAGAGTCTGTCTCGTTTTGACTGACCCTCATATTTTTCACTGTGCTCATTGAAATTCTCTAATTTGAATTTTTCTCACTTTTGATTTCCGCAGTGATTGAGACATCTTTTCCTGATGCGAATTATCTCACAAAGTATTAAGAGTTAATGCCTTCAGAGATGAAGTCCTTTAGAAAAAGTATTGTACTAATAGCTGAAGTACCCACATTGACATAGTATTCATTTAACACACTCATCAATTAAAAAGAAAAGAAAAGCTACCTGTTATTGTCCTGCCATGTCTATTTCCATTCTACAGCATACCGCCCTGCAACATCCTGCCCGGTACCAACCTTTCACTCTTCTCCCTGTCTCCTCTACCCTTCCCGTCCTCACTCAGCCCCCTCACTTTGCACTCCTCATCGTGTCACTCCTCACCCTCATTTCCCTCAACCTGCCTCCCTTCATCCTGCCCCATCTCCCCTTGTCCCTCCTCACCTCGTCCTTACTTGATCTATCATTCCTCACCCTTTCCCTCATCACCCTGATCTTCCTCACCCAAATCCCCGTTGTACCTCACTCACTTTTTCACCAAAATAATCAAACAACTAAACTAAAAGAAGAAAGAAACATTGTACTCACGAATATGGAGTTTTATTCAACTTTCCAGTTCTTTTAAAAGATTGACAGAGTATAAAATAAATTCTTTTTCATATTTTTTTTCCACTTGCTTTCATAAATGTAGGATTGAAATTGATCTCAGGTTGAGGCAATTGACGCTTGATTTCAATGAAAATGTTTCGTTTAATTCCTCTGAATACCAATTTACCATTTACTCTTTTAATTCTATCATACTTTTACCTCGATCATTCTTATATATATATACGAAAAGAGGCAACTAGGAACAGTTCACATTAGACAACTGTATGTAGAATAAACAATGACGCGTTTCAGTGTTTACATGTTCTTGATGTATAAAGTTTATTGCCAGTTATGCGTGTAAAACTATTAACAGAATTAACTGTTAACATTAACTGAAAACGATAACTCCGCAGTAGTTACACAACGTTATACAGTCTCCCTCATTGTAATTATACAACTCCAAATTGCTAGTTTATGTGATATTCGTATTATTCGTGATATTCGTGATATTCGTAGTTTATGTGGTCTTCGTCAAAGCAAAAATAATCACGACAATATCACTTTAAGGGGTAATATTTATTAGCAGCAGTTCTTTCAGTATTCTTCATCAACACCTTATACTTTTCCTAAACGTCTCATCATAATTTTCCCATGTACGAACTTCTAATTAATTTCCATCCTATATGAAACCTCGATTTCGTCTACTTCTTTAATCATGAAATTACCTATGTTCTTGCTTTTAATTTTCACGTTTTCATAATATTCCTTCTTGATATTGCATTTTGTGTATTTTAACGATTCCATTTCATTCTCTTTCACAGCCCTTTTCTCTCGGTTCACTTGTTTCATATTTGGATTTTGAGAATAGTAAAGCTAGTTCGGACTTACACTCAGAAGCAATTTTGTAATTTTGTAAAACAATAATGTGGCATAACATTTGGAAACGTTATTTATTAAGTTGCACTTATTATTGATTAAATGACGTTATTTTTTATGCTCAGAAGTATTCATACCAAATTTAGGAATAATCTACTCTTTAGTTATAAAGTGTGTGTTGCACATACAAACACTCATATACTATTTTTATGTAGTAAATGATTACATAGTTCCGAAAGAAATTAAAAATGATACTCTCTCAGATGAAATGGCCAAAGTGATTCTGAATTGTATGGAAGTGCATACGATGTATGCCCGATACAATTGTCAAACCGACTGCGAATAAATCATGTCAACCGGAAGCGGTGGTAACGCAGTCGATGACGCCGTGGACGAGTGAGAGAGTGGGTATTTACTGTAACGGGCATTAGTCACGTGTGTAGCAGGTTATAAGCGGGAGGAGCATTTCAGATACAACGTGAGACCCGGTGCCGACCTAAGTGTCTGTTTACAGGGTTTCCCTCCGTCAATAATCTCAGCAGATCTTCATCGCCCCAACAAGCTCTAAGCTCCTGACTGATTTCTTAACAAGCGCGGAAGTTTAGTGCATGTAAATGTGTACATGTTCAAGTACGTAAGAGGACAGGATGACGAAGAGAAGATCGCACGCGATCTGTGTGTATTTGGGACAACCGGCGGCGATGGTGTAACGGTTAGCGTACTGGACTGTTGTTCCCAAGTTGGCGGGTTCAAACCCGATTGAAGCCGTGGATTTTTAAGGGCGAAAAAATCCGTCGTACGCCTTCCTTCGGAGAGGAAGTAAAGTCGGCTGTCCCATGATAGTAGATTGACTTGCATTCAAAAGATCCTCAAGCCTAAATGACGCCTCTGAGCTAAATTGAAATCGACTGTTTCTCGCCCAAGAAATACCTCCTTTCTCTGCTAGTTGGTGAAAGGAGCGTAGCGAATCATCTGATATTCATCGGAGAAACCACAGTCTGGAAGAGAATTCTAGCGATAAGCTCCTCTAATCGGTAGTTTTCCTTATCCAAATCAACTCTACTAGTAGTCAGTTTTGAAATCCTCTAACCCTACAACCTTCCGATCACAGACACTGCCGCAACAATGCATGATGTTACTGAATTATACCATCCGAAAGGCCATGGGCAGATTCCAAGGAAATGTGAATAACGCAAAACGTTTGTGAGAGGAATATACCGAATAAAGTTCTCAGAGAGTATTACCGTCTGGATGAAATCAAATCCAAGCGCATAACATTACATCGGATCTGCGTACTTTTTTCTATGGAGAGAAAGCAAATATTCACAAACTAGTGTCTTGAAATACTTGGGAGGACAAAGGAATGAAAGGAGTCAATGATCATCGAATACATTCTGTGAGTATCAACATAGAATCATGGCATCCTGTTAGATGCACACGTAAGCTTCCCGGATAGCCAAGAATTTATGGCATCCTGTCCTTGCATCGTTCGTGATTCATCCTGTGATTCATCCTAAGTCAATGTTCCTTGGCCGGACAGCTTCACGATAGTGTATTATCGCGGATCGTTAAGCACCTACTGTACATCACCGTCGAAGTGCGCAACAGTGTTGTGACAGTGAGGTATGGTATTATTCAAAATGACTGTGAGTGGATGTCAATGAGCCCCGCTCTTGATTTGATGGAGAAGGACGTGTTCAGCAATTCAGTAGCTGCGTGACTAAAGCTAGGTATTGATCTGCAAATTGATTTCCCGCCTCTCCGTAAGATCATGTGTGTCAACCAACACCGGATACGGTGTTCCAATAATGTCAAGTCACGTGTTCCCGTCAAGAAATTGTCTTTCTGGTTTAAGGCACTTCCACAACCCGTACTAGCATCGTTTATTTAAACAACAAATTGTCAAATTTTCCAGTATTTTATTTTCTATATAAAAAATAATATTTTTGTATTCAATATAAAATAAAAAGTATATTCTTGTTTCTCGTTTTGGATATTTACTAATGAATATTACGTAATGAGTTTTATATTTTTTTTATATATAATTTTATATTTATTTATATTAAATATATAATTTTACGTAATGAATATTCATCATTGTTAGTAAACTTTCTTTCATTGTTGAAATTTAGTGATTATCGTTCTCGATTATTTTCTGTCTTTTAGTAGCTTCTTCAACGTTTCCTTTTGCGTTTGACCCAGCCAGGCTTTTGTTGGCCAGTAGCGCGATTTCCCCCCTTATTTTTGCTCTGGATGTTATCCCTCCTTTTATCTTTTGTTCAATAAATTGAAGAGTTTCTGATAACAAATAGCGGACAGGCTCTGTTCCACATTACGTTCGTGAAAGAACGCATTATTGGAGAAATCAATATTTTATAATATATATATATATATATATATATATATATATATATATATATATATATAACAAATACTATAATAATTATTTAAGTCATAAGTTTGTAAAAATGTTAATGACACTACGAGTAAGTTCGGAAAGAGGATGGACTTTTGAAACAAATCCTGTCAAAATGACTTACCTGAAATTTGAGGTACGATTCTTCACTTCGTACGATGTCTCGTTTTCTTCTTTTTGATTTAATGCATCCTGCTTTCAGGACGTATGAGTGTAAACAATAATTTGCTTGCAACACCACAGCAGAGGTAGCCATACATTATAAAACAAATCTCGAATGGTCTGTGAAAAGGAAGTGTATCATTCTGCTGTATCGTCCGGCCTGTTTTGCAACATGATATACTACATTAGCGACATTAGAACATTGTAGAACAAATAATGGAGGCCACAGCCGAGATTTATAACGAACCAAGACCGTTATTTGTGTGTATCGGCCGTGTTATTCAATAACGTTTTTTGAAATACCTTTATAAGGAAAAATATAAATAAGAAACACTCTTTCTCGCAGTAGAAGTACTCATACACCAACTTTAGGTCATGTGTATCGATCTTATTTAGCGCACGGCAAACCATTAAAATCTTTAATTGATGTCGACCGTTAAGAACGGCTTTTCGTTCTTCTGTTGGTTCCGTTAATTCGATATAACTGTTCAGTATTACGAAAACAATGAAAATTCAACATGTATGAAATGCATATTTCGTTCCAGACATATCCCTGGCCCTCTTTGGCATCTGACTTACTAATCGACTCGCAAGAGCTGTCACGTTGTCGGAACTTTAGGCAATAAATCACGTCGCTGTGACCCCCTTCCCCTCTATTCAATTCGCGTATCACGTGGGCTGCAGTGGTTGTGGCGTCAATTGGCAATCGTAAAGCGCAGACGCGGTTGTTTCGAAACCCTCCGCCCCACATGGAGCGCGTTTGACGCGGGGCAGGAAATTATGCGCGAATTCATAAGGCCTGTCGTCCATCTCGCGTCGCGTCGCGTCGCCGCGACCGGGCGAGGGGGCGGGAGGGGAGGGGAGGGGAGGGGAGGGGACCCGAGTTATGGGGCCGGCGGAGGGGAAACTCGATATTAAAACGGCGGTCGCGGTGGGCGCTGGCGACCGCCTCGATTTATCGCCGCCAAGTCGCGGCGGGCAGCGACTAATTGCGTCGTATATCAGGGCGCGGCGGTGGCGCCACCAGCGCCGCGCTCGAGAAGCTCGCCACGTCAAGCGGCTGTCAGGGCCGTGAGGACGCGAGGATCGGTTCTCCGGACAGCGAGGATAGCTAGCGCTGGGTGCTTGTTGGGCTATGGCATAAGATGTACACTTTCAGGGATTCCGAACACTTTTCATGCATCCACCTGTTTTAAAAGAATGGATTGGTTTAGGTGGCTCAGGGCATCAATTGATGTCACTCCGGTGCCTCTGGCTTGGAGGTTTGAGGGTTTCACTGGTAGGACCCTAGCTATATAGCTGGGTCGAATTCAGACGCTCTTCGGAGGAACATTCTAGCGGCCGGCTGCTCTGATCGGTAGTTGTCCATGGTTTCTCCGATCAACGCCAGGTGAATGCCGGAGAAGTTCTCTAACAATTGGGCCAAGGACGGCGCGCGATAATTCCTTCCTCTTCCATGTCATATCCTCACCCCTTACTTACACCCATTTACACTTCCACTACACCACCACATGTGTCGGGAGGCCAGTCGGGAGCTTTGAGCTGCTAGGGCGGTGGGCACTGGTTGAGAACCCCGCCCTCCAAAACCGATGGGAAATTCGAAGCCGGATCTCCCCATTCACCATCGCCATCTCTCACAAAAAACATGCATTACAATTACGGGACCAATTGCCCTCGTAGTTAACGTGCTTGGCATTAGTAATAAATCTATAAAAGAATGTTTTTCTCTGGTACACTCTCCCTTTTTCTATAGTATGTAATCATAACAGAAATAATTGCACTATATGAGTTAAAAAGATCATCCGACAAAAAAATGATGAGCCGTTTAGGAAAATGATTTATTCGATTTAGTTTTATTAATTTTATTCTAGTATTATTATATTCAACTTTTCAGAAACAAACACAGATTCTATTGTGAAAAGGTTTGATATTCATTAATCGAAATTATGTGAAAATTCAAAAGACGAGCGAATTTGTAATTTGTTATCGGTTGTTGCAATCTTTATGTAAGAAAACAATTCATTATCAACTTCATATTTTTTGTAATGGATAGGATTTTGATCTTCATTATATACCAATTATTTACCCGTGCTTATTCGCCTATCGACCCGCAATGTACAATTGTTGATCATTGACCCCTTCGAACTTTCATCTACTAATCGTCGATACCGAACTCTGTTGGGAACACCTAACACAATCTTTATTTGGGAATGGATGGGACTTAACACATTGACTATCAACCACAATTACGATTCCGTTTTAACTATTACTGCTTCCTTATTCTTCTGCAACACATTTCGGCGGGTAGATTAGAGAAGTTGGCAAACGAGTTTTGATATTAAAATGAATGATGATGGGGCAATTTTAAAATGATGGAGGATGCATGAGAACCCTGACATTATCTGCAGGGAACTCTTTTTGCGTTTAATTCCAAAAGATTCAACCGGAATTTGAACCGCTGTTCTAGCGGTAGGAAACAAATGATGTGACAGCTATAACAGGGGCCGCCCTCCTTGAACTCTGTGGGGTACAGTTATACCCAACGTGGTCGATCCCCTGGGATGAATTTGAACTTTCTTAGCTTTACATAGTTTTAATTAAGTCACTTTCTAGAGGGAGTTGTGGATGACAGTTTTAGTTTTCGCCAAGTGCAGATATTCGAAGTTTGTGTACCCAGTGTAACATTTAATATCGAGTAACATATAAGTTTTCCACGGCCAGGAGAAAACGTTGATTTTATCGAGGGACTTCTAAAATAGTACTTTAAACGTAAAGTCTGAGCTATTTTATTGCACAACTATTATAACCACTATTATCAAATACAATATATCATAATTCGTGGGCAGCGAGTTGTTTTTACCTCTTTTTTTTGATATCTTAGCTCTGACGGCGAAATCAGAATCGAAACGATGGTGAGACGAGAAAAATTAAAATACTGTCAAAATGTATGAATTGCCTGAATTTATAATGTTTCCAGAGAACTCTAAATATTGCAGAATAATTCTTCCTTCAAGAAACATGCTAAATTGAATGAATTAACAAGACTTATCGTCTCCATATGTAATTCAAAATGTTGGGATACAGATCAAAATGTTTTACCTCCATAAAGCTTAGAGCAAGGTATTAAATCAATGTAGTTAATCTTTACTTTGCTGTGCCCATGCCCGATCCATGAGCCACAGAGTCGTGAAGTCATGGGGGAGGGAGTATGCAACAGGAGGAATGATGAACGCTGCATTGAACACTTGTAGTACATTACACGATGCCCTGGTTATAAGTACAGGCTTACATGTCCTACAGCGGCTAAGCATCCCTCAGTACTCAGTCGGCAGTCGCCATAGAGCCAGTGGGGGAGGAGGTGGCAAGTAGAGGCGGAGGCAGCTGAGCGCGAGGGGGAAGACTCGCCATCGGCCGAGGGACGCGCGGGGAACGCGACGCCGGCGGCAGGGCGGGGGTGCGCCGGGCCGGCGCGTGATGGATGGGGCGCCGGAGCACGCGCCGCGCAGGGGTATATAGCGCAATGTGCGAGGCCGGCCGACATAAATAACTCGCGGACGCTCCGCTCCACCGGCCCGCCTACGCCCGCCCCGCGACGCGCGGCCCGGGGTGAATTTGTGCCCTTCTCCGGCTCCGGTCGCGGCAACTATGCCGCATCCGTCAGCCGAGCCTGCATCCTTCGCCGCCGCGAGCGCCCTCCCCGCCCCCGCCCCCCGCCACTTGCGGAAACGACGGGCTTTCGCGGCTGCCATCTGGCGTGCGGCCGCAGACGCTGTTATCATCAGGCGGGCCACGACTAAAACTGCAGTTCATATCTACAATTTACACATCACTGCTTCGATTGTATCCGTTGCGGCAGCGGCCGCCCAACGCTGTCAGTATCTTGTATGAATCAGCAAAGAAACAACTACTAAGTCTTAAATACTACCACTTGTCGTAGCAAATTAAAAACGACGTTCTCCGATCTTTTACATACATGTTAGAGAAAAAATGTATCGTATTCATGTATGTGATTGACAGCAGTTATTCAAAGCAACAGAGTTATAAAGACTGTCACTTTGACATTCTACCAATATCTAAAATTATTATAACACTTGAGACTATGTGATGATTAGAAACGTGTTTACCCTTCATTTATTTTGACAAAGGACGTCGTGCCGTCACCTGAGCTTGCTTTCAGTCTGTAATGGCATTCCTGGTGTTGCATACTTAATAGGGCAAAATGTTTTTTGTGCGGGTTGACAATCATAACACAGCTGTAGGGACACTAGTTGAGCACTAGCAGCATTATTCTTGCACTCTGGTTTTGAGAGTCTCACTATATTTATCAGGTTCCAAAAGATATATTGACTGTCCTGTGGCACCGCGGGCGCTGTACGCAGACCAACGAGTAGACCCGATCTGAACAGCTACATACAAGAAC
>BOPP01000015.1:8533466-8547680 GCA_017312745.1 Gryllus bimaculatus | reverse complement strand
CGCGCACCGCTCCGCCGCGCCCTGCCAGCGCTTCCGGCGGCGCCCGCCGCGAGCGCCGGCCTGTTTTGCCCACAGCGAGATTTCAATCTGAGACCCGGCGCCGAACCCTGGCCCCCGCCGTCCGAGGTGTAGACGAAGCGGAAGCGGGGGCATCTCCCACGCGAAGGTGGAGACGAAAAAGCGTGACCAGGCAAACACGCACTCGAAAGCGGAAGCGAAGCGGAAGCGGCGGTGAAGTGGAGGTGGTGGCGAAGCGGAAGCGGCGGTGCACGGGGTGTCCCAGTAGAAGGAGGTGAAGTGGAAGTGGGGGTGCTGG
Organism: Gryllus bimaculatus; assembly: GCA_017312745.1. NCBI lineage: Eukaryota > Metazoa > Arthropoda > Insecta > Orthoptera > Gryllidae > Gryllus > Gryllus bimaculatus. The sequence continues at coordinate 8,547,364 of BOPP01000015.1, read as the reverse complement.
TAGTGTCCTATTCGAAAGTGGAGGCGAAGAAGCGAAAGCGGAGATGGATTCGAAGGCAGAGGCGAAGCGGAAGCGGCGACGTATGCGGTGTGATACACTCGAAGGTAGAGGGTAGAGAAGATGCGGAAGCGCTGTGAAAATGCACTCGAATGCGGTGGTGAAGTGGAAGCGAACGTGCAGGCGGTGTTCCACTCGAAAGTCGAGGCGAAGAAGAAGCGGAAGCGCTGGTGGAGATGCATTCGAAAGCGGAGGTGAAGCGGAAGTGCAGGCGCTGTCCTGTTCAGAGGCGAAGAAGCAAGAGGAGGCTCGAAGGCTGAGGTGAAGAAGTGAGCGAAGGCGGAGACTCTGAAGCGGAAGCGGTGGCGCAGGCGTGTCCCACTTGAAGGCGGAAGCGAAGAAGAAGCGGAAGCGCTGCCGGAGACGCAGTCGAAGGCAGAAGCGAAGCGGAAGCGTCATCCCAGGCGGAGGCGAATCGGAGTAGGCGCTTGCGGCGGCGGGCGCAAAGGCAGTTGTGAAGAACCTGGAGGTGGTAGCGGCGGGGTTGGTGTGGTAGCGCAGTTGGTGTGCAGCAGGAGTTGGTGTGGTCGGGGGCAGTAGCGCTGGCGACGGTGGTCCTGGAGGGGTCGGCGGCGCCAGTTGCGTGGATGCATGGCGCGTTGGTGGCGGCGGGGGCGTTTGACAGAGATGGCGGTGGTGGTGGTGCTGGTGAAGGCGGAAAAGTCTGCGTCAAAGGCGCGTTCGGAATACTGAACCATCACCATCGTGAATGTGTTGTGGCTCCTGTACAATAATAAAGAATGCAATAGTTGACTGATGCAATGACATAAAAAAGAATGTCCCATGAAAAGGAAGAAAGAATATTCTCAATTAATAATTAGAAAGCAAATTTGGAACAATCTCTAGCATTAAAAGAATTACTTTTTTTGAAGTTAGGTATATAGAGGAATACACTGTTAAATTTACACTATTACATTTAAACTAGATATACGTTAATAGGTTTTGCATATATATTTCAGGCGTAGCTCTTCCTCCGGCTATTTCATCCGCACGGCTGTAGCATGAGAACATATGCTCCATAGAAATTAATCAAATATTGTATGGGACTATTCTAAAAAAAGAGTAAATACAAAAAACTTGCGGCAACTTGGAAGGCCATTAGAACCGCCCGCTTTTACCCGTCCAGGATAAGCGCGGTCCGTAACGGAACGCGGTTCCCGGATCAGGTGTCGCATATCAGGTCGTATATAAACCACGTTAATACTTACCTAAAACTAAACGTAACGTAACGTACTTAACATTAAACTACTATGACATAAGCCACTTTTGAAACTGATTGATATACATTTGCATTGAAAAAAATAATTTATTTAGTTGATATCGCTGATTGAACTTTTTACGCTCCCACGTACTTAATATCCATAAAGAATGAGTCATTACATACAAAAAGTGCTGTTTAGCTTGTTCCTCACAATATATTTCAACAATAAATTATTTCTTTGTCTTTGGAAGTGATTTTTGTTATTTTAAAAATTCGGAGCAGCCTATGTATGGGTTACTGCAACTTTGCACGCATTTCTAGTATCGAAGTGCTGTTGTAGTCTCGGGAGGCCGACGCAAATCATTAGAGCTTCGATTGACTACAAGCACAAATTTCTGAGCGTTTTAGGAGAATCGAAATCGTCACGAAGCTGCTGTTTAGAAACGAAGCGTTTCTTAGTAAAAATGACACAAGGAACATTAAATCGTGTAATAGCGGATACGGCTGTTGTGTGTGTGTGTGTGTGTACGTACGTGTGTGTGGAGGCCTCACCTGCTTATAATTCATTTCTTAAATGCCCCCATCCCCCTTAAATGCCCTGCGAGGCAGTTGGTGGCATTGGGGGTGCATCGGCGGCGGTGCAGGGCCCAGCCCAGCCCTGCCGGGGGCGGCTACCGGAATTACCTCGGGCCGCCGCCGAGGCCGCCGCGGTCCCTTTGAGGGTTTAGTGAGGCGCCTGCAGCTTCTCGTCTGGAAGAGCCCCGCGCGCCCTCAATAGGCGTCGAGGAGCCAGGAATTCGGATTTGGACCTCTCGACGACCATTGTACACTTAACTGTATTGTAAACGTAAACTTCCTCGCCAGTTGTAATGTTCCACTTTGTCGGCATTTTGAATTTCTGTGTGTTCAAAACTGCCACCTATATTTGCTCAATGGTAGTTTCAACGGAATTCTACTATCTCAAAATTTAACATTCTCTCCATTATATAAATATTTGGGATAATATACAAACAGAATGTGGGAGAAAAAACAGTGTCTGCCGTGGACATTGTTTACGTATGCGGTTCTTAATTTAAATGAAGTACCTACTAAATAGAAATATGATTTAAAAAATTAAAATTCGTTAAATTTTTCTTCATTGAAAATTAAATTTAAAATGCAGCTACTATTTAGATAATGTTGCCTTTTTTAGATGTGTGGGTCATTCTGCCTCAAACCGGGCAAATTTTCTAAAATTTCAACTTGAATATCCAATTTTGTTCAGGTTCTTTTTTCTGTTTTGCAGAAACAAAATCAATTATTGGAAAGTATTGCTCTGTTGTGACATACTACCATAAGCTTTGGCCAACTTTCACCAAAATGACACGCAGATACAATATTAAATTATAATTCAATCGTTTCTAGTGTAAATAAAAGTTTGTAGTTGGCCTTAATTAAAAGCTGATAAAATGTACTCTGATATAAACACGTTTTAAGATATAAAAAATAAAACTTTTTAAAATTAAAATGTGAATTTTTACTATTAGCATGACCCTCGAATACGCGGGAAAACATTATCGAATTCCGTAAAATTACTTCTATTTTTTGTGAAAATGAATAGTGAATCCTGTAGTTTAGTGGCAATTAATTGACGAATTACAGGTCGCGTATTTCGCACGTGCTACGTATAAGCAAGAGTTCTGTGTAATAACTAATACATTAGATTTAAGAAAATATTAAGTTAGTTTTAGTTAATTTTATTAAATAATAAACGGAACACCCCCTCTCAGTTGCTTAAGCCGCAAAGCAGCAGTTTACTTTTACAGCAGTTTAACAAATAATTTCCCACCTCAACAGGGGTTACTGTGAAGGGGAATTTTAAAAAAATGTATGACTACTTTTTTTTTCTTTTGACCCCTCCACAGTAACCACGTGAAGAAGGGGAATTTATTATCTTTAAATTTTTATATATTTTGCTGCTGCCTTGCGGCTTAAGCAGCTAGAGGCGGGGCTTTTTCTTACAACTAATTTTACATTCTAGACCTAACGTTAACTTACTTGCACTTTGGCATTACTAACTTACACTAAGATCAGTTTTGTTATACTATATTATATATACTACGTAAATTGTTATTATATGGGTTTGTAATTTTTTTTTACATTCACACATCATTCATACTAGTTTCATTATATACATAACCATTCATTCTTCCCCTTCATTTGCACTTCACTGCACGGCTACTTTCCACTGCTGGGCTCGTTGCGAAGTGTGAAGTGCGAATGAATGGGAAGAATAAATGGTTATGTATATAATGAAACTAGTATGAATGATGTGTGAATGTAGAGAAAAATAAAAATAACAATTTACCAACGATATAAAATAATAATTACGTAGAATATATAAAATAGAACTAGAAAAATGATTTTAGTGTAAGTTAGTAATGCCAAAGTGCAATTAAGATAACTTTAGGTCTAGATTGTCAGTTAGTTGTAAGAAAAAGCCCCGCCTGTAGCTGCTTAAGCCGCAAGGCAGCAGCGTATTATAAAAAAAAATTCGTAGAAAATAAATTCCCCTTCTTCACAGGGATACTGTGGAGGGGACAAAAGAAAAAGAAAGGCTCGTTGCCACTTTCTGCGATTGTATAAAAATATGCTTTTCATTCGAAATTCTATTACTGCATTGACAATTGGAAGAGCAAAATTGTTCATATAACTATGTTTTAAATTCTTCAGATTGAAACTGCCCACATTCAATTACTGGAGGACTGTCTCCATTGTAAAAATAAATATTTTTATATTTAAATTTTGGTTTTAAACTGTTGATTAGACCAGACTGAAAGATGTAGAAATTGTTGAAGTCGTGCTTGAGACTTTTTAAAATGAAACCACATTCTTGTATCGCACCATAACATCGCTTCTAAATTAAACAACAGGCGCAAATCGAGGCTGTTTATTTTTCCAATGCAGCTCTTTTGTAGAATCGTGGATTATAAATGAAACATTTTGTGAGAGTAGTCACAAAGATGAATTAAGTGCCCAGTTTCTGCTTTATGTTCTTTCATTTAAAAATAAGTTTTATTGCTAACCAAAACATTTTGAGGCAATGATTTTCATAATTTCTTTATCTACAACTGTAAAAAACATATTATAATGAAAAGCAAATATTGTTTTGTAAATTCGTTGGATACAGCGCAATCTATTGTTGAAAATTTGCCTTTACGTTAGGACCAACACGAATTGGCTGTGCAAGGATTGCCTGGTCTTGCAGATTCCGGTATGGATCGTGTGAGTGGATATTCGGAAGTTACAAGAGCAAACGGCGCTCCTTTACTTCACACACACACACACACACACGTATATATATGTATATATATATTAGTGTAAATGATGCGTGAATGTAAGAGAGATAAAAAATCTCTCCCATGGAAGTAAACATCTCACAATATTTAAGATAAAATTTTAGAAAAATTATAAGTTAAGAATGCGAAAGTGCATGTATTTTTAGCTGAGTCATTAAATTAAGTTAAAATTTAGTTAGTAAGACAAAGCCCCCATCTAGCTGCTAACGCCGCAAGGCAGTGGCACAATTGTACACCGATGCTTATACAAATTCCCGCCTTCACAGGGGTACTGTGAACGGATAAAAGTATTCGGAAGTTACGAGAGTAAAGAGACTCTTTTCTTTCAAGGGGCAAAGAAAGAGCGTTGGTTGTTGACAGTGTCGCTTTCTAGATACACAAGTATCGGTCCTTTTGTCTTGCGTTTACCTTATTCGATTCTCTTCCTACTTTTATATTTTCTCTTCCCCATGAGCAGTAAATCCTAGAACCGCCGGTTAAAGATTTTCTGACTTGCTCAACAGACACTACTTGCAATGAATATTATTTGCCACCCTTACAGTAACCCTGAGGAGATGGGAATTTATTTTCTTATGATTAATACATTAAGCTGCTGCCTTGCGTCTTAAGCAACTAGAGAAGGGGCTTTGTCTCACAGATAAATTTAATATTCTAATCCTAAAGTAAAATACTTGCACTTTGGCATTCCTAACTTACACTAAGATTAGTTTTTATTATTTAACTAGAGAAATTGTTTGTATTATACATGTGAGATATTTTTCTCTGCATTCACTCATCATTCATACTTGTTTCATTATGTACATAGCCATTGACTCTTCCCATTCATTCATTCATTCAATGCAATCAATGATGTACCAGAACTTTCCAGTGTGTTCCGTCTCTCTACCGACGCAAGTAAGGGCTGTGTGAGCTGACATTAGCTCAGGCGTGGCACTTATCGCTCCATGAAGCTTTCATCAATTTATCATTTTAAAAATATTAATAGTGCCACGTATGCTTATGATGGAAAATAAAATTAAGTGTAAGGAAATTATTAATATATTTTTAAGAATTTGTAATTTCTTTCAAATTATGTTTTTTTTTGTTTTAGTTTTGTGGTTCATTCGTCACATTTTAAGTGTGTGTTTTATTGTAACATATGCACTCTCATGTATTCTACATTTGAAAGCATTAAAACTATAGGAGAAATGAGGAAATAAGAAAATGTTGGGTAGTTGCTAATTCTTAAAAAGAACAACATTTTTCATCGTTATATTTGGCTGCATGATGGAATTTACGCTTTATCGACTGCCCAATGCCAATTCTATACAGCAAAGTAATTTTAACTTTAAGTGTAGCCTTATCAGCTTGATTTCTAATGGTTTTCAATCTTTTGTTTTTTAGGTTGTTTGTTACCATTACTCTCATAGGTAGATTCACTGAATTTGACGCTACACTAAGCCTATAAATCCAAATCGAAGCAATGTTATCATTGTAGAAATAGTCTCATTCCGAAGAAAGTCGAAGAAAACATCTCCCAATATTCAGAGAAACATCCTTATTTACCCTAAGGTCAGACATGCGAAAGTACATGAATTTTTATCTTTGTAATTATATTAAGTTAATTTTATTTAGTAAGACAAAGCCCCCCTCCCCCGCTAGCTGCGGCCGCCAGAAAGCAGAGGCTCAATTGTATACCGTTGCGCATAATAAATTCCCACCTTCACAGGGTCACTGGGAATGAAAAAGAAAGAAGGTTAATGAGGAGAACTGGAAATTATTGTCAGCAGCCGACCCGTGCCAACGACAGCTGGATTGCTTTTATCTGATCGACGCATTCAATTTCGTGTTTGAGACAGGATTAAAAAGCAAAAAGAAAGATGGCCGCCCCACTTCTGAGTGGTGCAGCGCGCGCGTGGATCCGCCCACGCTATTGTGGCGGCATGCGCTCAGCCGAAGAGTTTGTAAGGAATCCTGAGCCGCAAAGAAAACAACGAGCTCGTGGATTACTTCAAGCAAATAATTTAAACATATTGTGAGTTTTGGGGACTCCATTGAACCACGGGCACGCTAGTTATGATTTTTTAAATGTCACCTTTTGATGTTTGCGGCTTGTAGGACAACTGTATTCATTTGTCCAGTAAGGCAGTTTTTGTGATCCGTTGATGCGTACCTAGTGATGACTAGTGAAGTGTGCGAGAAGGGACAGAGGACCTCTCAGAACGGAGCGGAGCTGCGTTGTGAAAAAGCTGTGAAAATAACATCCGAGTAGATACGTATTGTGAGCAATTGTCTGGGGGGTGAAATGAAAGAGGAGTAAATCTCGTGCCGTTCCACTTCTTTCAGTCTCATTTCCATGGACGCATGAGCCGTCAGCGAGGCGGGCGGTCGCCGCAGCCCTGACAGCCGGAGGGCACCGGGGGAGCGAAGGGCTAATAGAAGGGCGGCGTGAGCACAAAGGGCGGGCGGGCCGGGGGAGCGGCTGATCCGGATCCGTGGAGCCGCCCTTGGCGGATTACGCCCTTCCGCGCCCCGCCCCTCGCCCGTCGTCTGCGCCGCGATCGCCCCTGTTTGTCTTGACGCGATTTGGCGCGACGGCCGGTGGCGGCGGCGGCGGCGGCGGCGGCGAGCGGTCAACCGCCGTTGAAGGGCTCAGGCGCTGAGAACCTCAAGGGCGCCGCTGAACCCCAATTAGGGCGGCGACCACCCGCGGCAGCAGGTACGCCGCCGCCGCGCCCTTCCCCCCTCCCCTTGGCAGGCAGGGCAGGCGCGACTCCGCGGCGCCGCCCCCTCCCTCTTCCGAAGGGCGCCACGTTTGAACGCGCCCTTCTCCAGCACGTGCTCGCTGTGCGCTTGCTCAAATACTCAACCTTTTGTTACATCACTTCTAGGCTGTCCGGGTGACGCCGCGTCGTTGGCAGATAGGCCAATCTGCCAACGACGCGGCGTCACCCGGACAGCCTAGAAGTAATGGACTCGAGCCGCGGAAGCCTACATGTACTTTTGTTACATCTGCAAATGAACCCTGCGTTGATCAAGGGAGGGTCATTTTGTGTCCGCACATAGTTAAAACTCTCATAAAAGTTGAAGTAATACAATTCGAATCGCTGGATTCTGATTTTGTGTCGGAAGTAGAATTAATTTTATGATTTTATAATCACTGTCAAGTTAGTAACAGTCACAACAACATTATGAAGTCAGAAACAAGAGATGGACACTACATTGCCCTCCCTTGATCTAACTTTGTAAATAAAGTTTTAGTAAGTAAAGTTAAAGTAAATAAAGTTTCTCAGAAATAGAATTATTACTAACAATGAGGTTAATATTTCGAATCGAATGCAGTGAAATTATTTGTTTGTGATAAATGTACTCAGAAGTCAAACCCGTGCAATCTGTCTTCGCAAGTCGTTGGTAGTTACTGCAAATGCTAATAGACTGAAAGTATTTCTTCATATAGCTTTTTAAACAACTAGTGTTAAATTTGACAATTGTTTCCTTATAACATTTTCTGTGATAAAACTTGTCATTTTGCAAAGGTAATTTGCCATAAAAATTAAAAATTAAAATTAATGTAAAAAAAAGTCTGAAACATCGGAAAAAAAACCTGAAGGGTTGATGGTGGACATTTTTTAATTCTCCCTCGTACAGCGCGTTGTGGGAAAAAGGTTGGTCAATGCACGGTTAACAAGAACGTCTTGTAATATTTCATGCAGAATTTAAATAATTGTTTGTAAATATTTTAAAAACAAGTATTGAACTGTTGCTCAAAAGAAGTTTTAGTATTAAATTTAGTATATCGTAAATTTTTTCCATTTTCGCAAGTTGATGACACTAATATGCTACTGTCTATAGCATACTTTGTGCAGCATGTAACTTCTAGGTCGAGAGCCAGTATTTACGTTTGTAATGAATTTCGCAGCGGTTTTTTTTATTATTATAAATACACAATCCCCATAAAGGGATATTAAATTTAATATCATCTGCTTCCTAAAAAAACTGATATTTTGACAAATTTGAATTTAGAGATTTTTGTCTTAAACAAAATATATTCTAAAATATCAGCTGTTTAAAAAAGGTAATGTACTATTTTTTGAAAAAACATGTAATATTAGCGCAATTTCTGATGAAAGTTAATGCAAATTATAAAAGAAACTTTTCGCAAAAAACACTCCAAATTGTTTTGTTTTTGTAAAAAACGTTTTCCACCAATAGAACAAGGCATTCTTAAAAGAACGTCGCAGGTCCCATTTTCGTGGAACTCTGAAGTTTCGAAAATTGCAAAAGTTAAAAAGAATGCGAGAATATTTATGCTCTTGTGGCGCCATTAGTTTCTGTGCTCCCTTCACAGTATCCCCTTCACGGAAGGAAGTTTTTGTGTGTGAAGGACAAAGACCTTCATCAGTTCGAGAAAGGGCTTATCCTAATGTAAAATACTAGCTAAAACTAAATTATATCTTGCATCTAATAATAGAATTAGCCTGTGGGCTTTTTGGTCTGCCTATTTTGAAGTAAACATTATATTTATCTTTTGTCCTAATACTGTTCTAAATTATGGAATAAACATTTTTCTCCTGCTCTTTTCCTTTCACGCAATATTCATTACTTTATTTACATTATTTACCTAGTATTCATTCAGCACATTGAACACACAAAATCTCACTCTTTATTAGTCTTAATCAGTCTCTTTATTAGTCGTCTTCAATCGATTCAAAAACTTTTTTGTATTTTTGAGATACAAAAAAATTTGTTTCTCAGATGTTTTCACAGCCCTCCCTTGCAGAAAACTTCTTCCGATCCCTAAATTGCACGTCTTGTAATTGTTGTTTCAAATTACGAACCAACGCAACAAATTCCTGCAAACGCTTAGAACGAAATCCCGTTTAGCGAAAGATATTTTCCACCAGCCTTAACCTAAGTGTTTAGTCAAATGCATTTACGTTACGTACCTTCCTCGACCAAGTATAACTGCCTCCATGAACTCATAAACCCCAATACTGGCTAGAGAGATTCTAAACGGGAATTTCCTCTTTGAGTTTTGTTCTAGGCATTCAATTATTTAATCTTTGTATACACAATAGTGTTGTTCTTGTTCTAATTTGTAAACTGGAAACAATGGAGAATGAAGTAGTATTCAATAATAAAAATTAATAATGAAATTCCGAGTAGTCAGAACGGGGCGCCTCAATAAGCACGAGAGTGAAGAAAGAGTACAGAAATATCTAGAAGGACACTGGGAGTCAGAAATGTATCAAGAAAAAAGCCTACATTTCTTCATGCATTACAGAGAATACATTAAAAACTTATTTTACATTTAGGGGTAATGGCCCCGTATTCATAGTGGGCCTTTCTCATTTGATTCTTGGCTGTCCGGGATGCGCCACGTCACAATCAGTAGCTCAACCCCCTATGAAGGTCTCCCTTTTTTTTACCTTCCTCAATAACCCTGTGGAGAAGGGGAATTTATTTACTTTAAATTTTTACATTGAACTGCTGCCTTGCGGCTTAAGCAGCTAGAGGAGTGGCTTTTTCTTACAGCTACGTTTTACATTCTAGTCCTAAAGTTAACTTACTTGCACTTTGGCATTACTAACTTACACTAAGATCAGTTTTGCTAATGCTATAATACTAGAGAAATTGTTACTTTACGGGTGAGATATTTTATTTTTTATTTTTCTCTAGGTCTCACCTCGGACAACCAAGTAGCAAATAACTCCGGCCGCGGGAGCCTACGCATCCACTCTGATTAGGAATGCGACCTCGTCAACACAAAATCGACGTTCGAAATGAAATCATCAGTGTTAATAAAACATAGCTCTAAAACAATCGATATTTTTGAAACTGCTTTCATAACCATTAACATTAATGTTCGCGCAGAGAAGTGATTCAATTTGTTGATGATTAAGCAACAATTTATATTTTACGGAGACAATAAAGCCAAAAAAATCATCACACAATTTTTAAAAAACATGTATTAATCAGTTATCTTGTTTTAGATGTGTGTTTTAGTTATCAGTTGTTGTTGTTTTTTTTTCTTCATGACATATTCTTCATTCACGGCTAAAATGTCAACGATGTAAAAACATCGAGCTCAAAACATCGCTGTTGAAACAAATTCGTCTTCAATAAATCAATAATAAATAGAAGATCTAGCAAAAAGATCTAGCGAAAAGAACGGGATACGTCAAATCAGTAAAAGAAAATGGATAAGAAAAGGAAACTGAGAGAACCAAAATATGAAAAGGAGGGAACAGGCCGAAAAAGATGACGAAACAAGACGAAAGAAGGAAATAATAGTCCAACAAACAATGTAATATTTGAAATTAGTTATTATGGTTTACTCAAATGTAATTTAATGTTGTATAAAACATCATAGACATTTGTAAAAATATTGGATACCTCCACATTCATATTACATCTAATGTATTTTAATATTTTAGAGTTTGTGCTATCAAATGATAGATATTTCCTAGATTCCATATACAAAATCTAACTACTACGGAAATTAAAATTATGTAACGTGTTTAGTGTGTGGTAGGAAGTTTAAATTTAATTTTGAAGGGGGAACTTAAATATTATTCTCGTGATCCTTCAATCTCTGTTTAACGGACCTTAAACTCGTAGGCCCTGAGGTGCCTTTGACCCATAGTATGCATTATCGGGCAGTATACATTACCGGGAACAGAGTAAATTACTTTTTCTATTTCGGAAAGGGAACAGAGTCCTTGAAATTACTGATTAGTTAATTTTTATTAATGAAAAGTTTCTTAGTTCTGATATGAATATTGGCAGAAGCGTACCCAGAATTGTTTGCGTGTTGGGGGAGTCCAGCCGAATAGGTGTTTTCATACTGAGGACTTTCTCTTATGCTGAATATAAGATATATATTGACTAGTATACTTGCTGACTTTTAGTTTATTTTAATAACCTAAATAACTCATATTTTGAATCACTTTCGTTAGAAAATAAATTTAGAGAAATGAAATTAATTAGATTGAGTGGATTTATTGATTGAAATAATTAATTTCCTATAGACCGCTAGTGAAAGCTATATTTCTGAATATATATTATTGAGTTGGAGGAATGAGGTCGCTGCAGCCCCGTGATCCCCCTTAGCTTGGTTTCTTTTTATTTGTTTAAAAACGTAGAAATGTGAGGAATCGAAATAGTTGTTTTGTTATTCATGATTTTAACACACAAGACATTTATAAGTAGAACATCTGCAAAACCTGAATTTATTTGATTTACCGTAGCTTATCTTTTATGAATTTATTAGTAAACTTTTTTAAATTTATTTCTTATCCGTTCGACCTTTCGGGAGTTATTAATTACAATACATTACATAAGTAACTTAACAGAATTAGTAAACGCTAAAGGATAATGATTTTTCTTCAGAATTTACTTTACTATATTTAAATTTAATTTGCTAAAATTTAAATTTGGTCCATGCTCGGAAAAGGCAGAACGTTTGACAGCTCGATCGACGAAGTAATAGCTCTAACTTATTTATTGATTGGGTTGCATAGATAAAAATAATTCTAGAAGAAAACTTCTGTAACGAATAGTTGATGTTTTGTTCTCTTGTAAATTTAAGAAAAGAAGTAGTAGGTAGTTAATGAAGTTATTAACAGATTTTTCTATGATATATTGCAATGCAGGATCATAAGAGATAATCGGTTAAATGTTGATGATCATCTCTAAGTACTATATATTCAAAATCATTATCGTTTCTTTTATAAAGGACATATTTCTTTCTGATAAGATAGTTTCTTCAATTTTGGATTTATTCTTCATCTTTGGATCTACCCATCAGGCAACTATCTGTAAATGACATCATAGGCAATACCAAGTGTGCTTTGGAAATGGTCGATAAATTCCCGATTCGGGAAGCGAGGAGGGGATTTATCTGAGAATTTTTAAACGAGTGATATTTAATTTGACTAGTCCACGAGTGAAACAGAGTTCCAAAATGCGTCAAATATTGAAAAAAATAACTTGAAGCATACGTTAAAATCAGAGATTATGTTATAGTAGATACGCTATTTATTGGACATCCACCTAGCAATCGATGTTTAACGCCTCCTAAGATAGATGAGTCACTATTTATGATTGGCCAGTAGGTAGAAATGGTAAGAAAAATCGGATAGAAAAGGCGATTAACTTTTTTAGATAAACCGCCCTGATTGAGGCATTTTCAATGTATTCTTAAATATTATTGATTTTAATTTCACGAGTGGAATAGTCTAATGTTATTTCAGGGTAACTTAATAAGCATTTTACCACACGAAATAATTATTTGCGTTGTCATTACCTACAATAGTATTTATTACAAGAGCAGCTTTCGATGGCTTAGCCATCATCATCAGTTGTCTAGTACAAGAAGAAAAACAAAACATTAAAACGTGAATATTCTTTTGATTTTACAACAAAATTATAATAAAGATTACTAATAATTTACAATTTTTTTTTGAAAATATATTTAACATTCTAGGAACTGGAAGAAAGAAAAACGGGAGGGGGGGGGTAAGTCATTTAATACTAAAGGAAAGTGAACGAAATAGTATTAGGACACGTAAAATTTGAAACAAAAAACAGAAATGTAAGTTGAGCCATTCCTTACCTGCTAAATGAAAGCAAGAGGAAATGAAAAATCGAATTACATAACACACAGAAGGGAGGCCATTGCGCACCATGGCACCCATGGAACACAATGTCGAATGCCAGAAGTGATATAAATATTTTAATAACACATTACATTATTTTACATTTCACAGAAGGGATACCCTTGCACACCATGCCACCCATGGAACACAACGCCGCCCGCCAGGGGTCCCCTTGTGACTGACAGGGCCTCTTCTGGAACAAAACCCACTATTTGCCACAACTCGCCCCAGCGTGTCGCGCCGAATACGAATCGTGTTGGGCACGGCGGTGAAAATGGTTTCGGGAAAAGCCGGGAAATGAGCGGGCGCCCGCCCTGCCCTGCTCGGCCCGCGACAAACCGCGCGCGCGGCGCCGCAGCTCGTAAATCGGAGAGGGCCTATTTGTTCGGGATGTAGGCCGGGCCGAATTTCGACGGGCCGTTTCCTGTGCCTTGTACAGGCTGCTGGTCGCGCCTGAAGAATAGCGACGGCGGCGGCGGCGGAGCGCGGAGTGAAGGGCGGTCCTTCTGGGCGCAGGATTTACGGCGGGGCGCCGGCCCTCCCGTCCCTTCGCCGCGGCCCTTTGGCGGCCCGCGCCGCCTGTGTAAACTAAATTAGCCGGCTGACGGGTGGGACGAGGGGTGGGCAGGCCGGCGCGGCGTGGCGCGGTTCGCCCCCTGCGGG
>BOPP01000015.1:8476269-8527897 GCA_017312745.1 Gryllus bimaculatus | reverse complement strand
GCGCCGACTCGCCGCCCTCGGAAGCCGCATCCCGCCTCTGGAGAAGCCCAAGAAGAGCAGTAGCGGGCAGCAGCAGCAACAGCAGCAGCAACAGCGCAGCGGGTTCCGCGGCGGGGAGCGCGCCGCCAGCGCGGCCTCCAAACTCGCCGCCGCCGACCCAAGCCGCAGCGCCGGCCGCCGCGGAGAAGCCCGCCCCGCGCCCAGTCCGCACGAGCGCGCCTCGCTTCAAGCCGTACGAAGCAAACGTCCTCACCAAGCAAGCTGCCCGCACGAGCGGCCGCCGTCGTCCAAGGCGGGCATGGGCGCCCGACGACGACAAGAAGCCGTCGTCGCGCGCGCCCAGCCGCAAGTCGGCGTCGCCCAGCGCGGGCCCGCCGCCCGCCAGCGCCGCCCGCGCGTCCACGCCCGCCGCTCCGACGCCAAGCGGAGCGCGGCAGTCTGCTTCCCCGGGCGGCGGCGCCAGCCATCATCCGCTCAGGCTGGAGATCCTGCAGGGCCACCCCAAGACATGCCGCCTGGGGCACGTAAAGGGGCCGCCTGTCGCGGTGAGCGGCTCGCTGGCGCGCTGTGCTCGGGTGCCCGCCGGGGCTGGAGGCGAGCACCCGCGTTCCGACCGCCCTTCGCCGGCGCCGCCGGGCGTCGCGCACCACCACCGCCGGCCATGCTGGCGGCGTCGGGCTACCCACGGCGCGTCCCCGCGGGCCGTACGTGAGCCTCACGCGCGCTCAAGACGGCGGCCGGCGCGAGGCGTTGCGGTGCCGTGCTGCAAGCGACCCCTAACTGCCACCGGCTGCCAGTACCAGCGCCGCGCACCAGCAAACCTGCTGTTGGGTGCTGCCTGCCGCCGCGCGCCGCTGCGTGCCCCAGGCGCGAGTGCACGCAGTGCGCTACCACCAGAAGTACGCGGCGGCCGGGGCTTTCCCTGCCGGGCTGTGCGACCCGGCCCGTTGTCGCAGCCGCCGCCCGCGATGTCGTACTCCGCACCAGCTGGGCGGGCCGTACGTGTTAATTGGATCGCGGGCGACTCAGTACTGCGGCCAAGCGCTTCACGTCGTCGGACGATTGCTGCAGCACCTGCCACGCACACCAGCCTGGGCGCGGCGGCCGACTTCGGCTGCCGCCGCCGCCGCTGCTGCCGCGGCGCGCGCCGCCGCGGGCGCGGCCATGTCGTCGCTTTCAGCCCCGCACTCGTTCCTGTCGAAGCGGGCTGCACCGCCGGGCTACCCGAACCCGCCGCTGAGCCCGCTGTCGGCGGCGCCGCCGCCGCGCGCATACCACCGTACTCGAAGCCCGGCAGCGCGCCTGCCGCCGTCGCTGGCCGCGTGCCCTTCAGCGCCTGTCAACCCCACGGCGGCTGGGCCGTACTACTCCGCCCTACTCGCTGTTTACGGGCAGCGCGTGGGCGCAGCGGTGCACCCGTGAGCGCGTCGCCCGACGCCCCGCCGCCGCCGTCCCGCGCGCCGCCCCCGCCGCCGCGTGCCGCCCCGGCCTGCTGCTGTGATATCTACGTGGATTTACGTTGTACATACACCTACATATTGCGTCGTCGTAGTCTCAGAGAGCGGTATAAATATATTATATACATAACTTATTTTACCAGTGATGTCACCGCTTTGCCGCCCGCCTCAAGTGCGTCGCAGTCGGCGGGAGTCTCATTATTTTGGAAACTGAAAAATTCATGCATTCATTTTAGCATGTTAGTGTAAATACTTGTAAATAATGTTGAGTTTCCATATTGCTTTAATAAAACGTTGTTTGTAGAATGAAGTCATGTGTTTTGTGTGTGTGTCATGTCGTGTGCCTGATGCCCGTCTCCCACGTAGGCTCCTGTTCCTTTCCTCGCCCGCGCGTCCCTCGCCGCCGTGCCTGCCCGACGGGCCGTTTGCGTGCGCGCTCGCTGGTACGACCGGCTCGTTAGCACGAGTGGGCGCGTTTTAAAATCAATACGCGCCGGCGAAGGTACATCTGCCCGCGCCGCTGCCTCGGGACGGCGAGACGTTGCAGGGGGACTTTCTCACTCCCCTCAAAGAAACTTCTGCCAACACAGCAAATCAGAATTATGGTTTTTAAGATACAGCTTGTAACCGTTGCTTGAACTCGCGAGCATAAATTATAATGAATTTCATCAATATTTTGAAAATTTTAAGATTTATTCTGGATAAATTTCGGAATATTGCGTAACTTAATTTAGTTTGCTGTATTTTTATTTTATTTTATTTCGTCCGTTTTCTTTGTTATTTATTTGTAAGAGTCGTCATGCATGGGTGATTGTGGCGTAGGTTTTCTTCCAGGACGAAGCTCGTAGGTTTGTCATCGCGGTTTTCAGTGAATTCTCTCTCGCCGCGCCCCAACCCGCTGCGGCTGGCAAGTAGCGAGTAGGTAGCTCGTGAGTAGGCGGCATTGCAGAGAACATTCTGGCGGGACGGGGGAGCAAGCGAGGCTTTCAGCCTGCCGACGTTGAAAAGTTTTCTAAATGCGGCGAACATCACGTGACGGCGACCAGTCAGTGTCGGGATAACGATGGCCGCTCGCGAACAGGAAGCGACAGGTGCGGCGCGCGGGGCCCCTGGAGGGGGGGGGGGCAAGACCCCCCTGCCGCGCCGTCGCAAAGCAGAAGCACACGGTGGGTGTTCATGTAGACATTCAATTTTGTGGGTCGTTTTATTCATATTAGATGTGAAAGGAAGTAACTGGGAGCTGAAGTGGTCTGAGCAGGCGAAATTCATTATTCTAAATAATATTAAATTCTTGAACATTTCAAGAGACTTGCACAATCGCTAATGTGGAAACCATCGAATATAAGTTAGTAATTAACAAACTTTATATTTGATTACTCATGTGATAAGAAAATGGATTTTTTAAGGGAGAGCCATGTTCCGTTTGAAATATTTTTATGAAACTCGTTTCTGTTCACATCGCACACTTAAGTGTTCCCGCCTTGAATTTAATGAAATTAACTCAGCTGTAAGTGGAAAACCGTTTATGCCGATTTTAACTGTCTATAGTTTTTATATCCACTTTTCGTGATGCAAGAGTTTACTCTGTACTGTCATAACGGGTTGTGACTCCTGCCGTAACTTCAGAGAAGCACCCTACAACTTGTCTTGCCAAGAAGTTGTGAAATAGAAAACTTGGGCGTGATCTCATCATAATTATTCTTCATAAACTGCTTACAATTAATTTAACTCTGCTGAAAATGGAAGGCAATTTACATCCTAATTTTAGTCTGCCAGAACTTAATTATTTTAAAAATAATTTCATATTGACAGATTTTTCGTGAAATGAGATTTATTCTGCAATTTAATTCGAATTAAATAACATAAACTGAATTCACGGTGCTGCACAGATACAATAAGTGATAAATTTGCTGATTCATAATTTACACAAATATTTACGAGACTAAAGAAACACGAACAAGTTATTATTATTATTTAACAAGAATTGTTATTTTAAAATTTAACTTTTAATTGCAAATTTGACGTATATTTTCAACTCATAAAGTATATAACTTGTATTTTTAGTACGATAATGAATTCATGTATATTAGTGCTCCACCCGATCGCTATAGCAATAAACGATTCGCTATACGTATTGGTGTGTTTTTGACAATGGTAGCTAGATGGTGGGGGGTGGGGGCTGAAGAATTTCTCGAAATTTTTAGAAACACTCATGACCTCCAATTACGACCATATAGCAATTAGTTAATGTTTATTTCATAGCAAATTTCAAATAACATAGTTTTACATTTACAACCGAAATAAGCATTGTCAATAAATAATATCACTAAATTTCACTTTTTTAAAAGAGAAATATCTGCACATATATTAAACAGGTCTCGTGCAATATTACTTCCAAGGCATGTGCGTACTATAATGTTCGATTAAAAGCCCAATTAAGCTACGTCAACATGATACGCCTTTTCCCAGTCAAATTGCAACTTAACGCATCTCCACTAAACTCACCACATCGCACCTTGCCATTTATTGGATCTGATATATTCTGCCGACTCTCTCAACAAGACAAAACAAGAAGAGTAGATAAGTCTTGTAAGAAGAGACTTTGAGTTAATTCAGGCCTGAGGGAAGAACATTTTACTTGGAAATGTAATATGTATATTATATTATTTTGTGCTAAAGCAGCGCCATATTCATAATTTAATAGGTTATTTTTGTAACGCTTATCCTCTCTAGCAATCGTCAATATACCACAAGCTACTCTCATTTCTAGAAAGAGTTTTACAGTAAAGATTGTAGCATTTCGTGCCGTAAGACATAAACGTATACCGCAACGGTATCTTGCCAACAAAATAAAGATTTAAATAGCAGTAGAAATACACACTCATTGTTTTGAAGGGTATTATCAGCACGCATTTTCTTAAGCCCTCGCTTCGGTAGTTGCGAGAGGAGTGAGAAGTTTAGTTATTTTGACAAAAGGAATTTTATAGCAAGTAGTTCGTTTTTCGATGCAAAATTGTTTCTATTACACGGGAGCGAACATTTCTGGTTATCATATTTTGCCTACAACACTCGGTGCTCTCATTTATTCTTAATTCAATGAATGTTGACAAAGGAGTGGTGGTTAGGTATTTCGGAGCTCAAGAAAACGCGCGCGTATAATAAACACTATTTTGTTCTTTGCAGAAACCGCACTGCCAATACGCACGAGTCCCCGTCTCCTGCACGAAGCCGTGCGCTGTTGCACGCGGCCTTCATTCCCGAGAAATCGCGCATGCTTTTTTTTCTTTTGTCCCCTCCACAGTAATCCTGTGAAGAAGGGGAATTTATTCTGTTTAAATTTTTATACACTTTGCTGCTGCCTTTCGGCTTAAGCATCTAGAGGCGGGGCTTTTTCTTATAACTAATTTTACATTCTAGACCTAAAGTTAACGTACATACACTTTGGCATTACTAACTTGCACTAAGATCAGTTTTGTTATACTATATTATATATACTAAGTAAATTGTTATTATATGGGTTGGTAAATATTTTTTCCTACATGCACACATCATTCATACTAGTTTCATTATATACATAACCATTCATTCTTCCCATTCACGCATGCGCTATTTGCGCAACCGCACGCCTTAGACGATGCGCAAAACGGAACGAAAACACGTAAAGGAGATCCTCCGGAAGAAAATTCTGCCTGAAGCAGAGCACGACTGAACAGAAGTCAATAGAATAAACCTTCCCAAATACCGAGATGTGCTCCACCGTAAGATTTGAAATTATTCCAATGGAACGGGAGTTGCAAGGGAGTCGGACTCGATTGTCTTGTTCCGTTTCGGCTGAGGATACCAGATGATAATGGGTGTAAAGAAAACAAATGAGTTTAAAATGCAGGACATATTAAAACAATGGCTAGTGACAGATACGTACGTTCCGGATTTGCAAACACTCCTTCCTCTGCGTCCCTTTTTGAAGATTTTGTATTTCGCCTACGCTTCAGCAGTAAACGTACACAATTTTTTTTCATTATACCATACAGGGAGCATTCAAAACTGTTCAGTTAATGCATAAACTATGCTGAATTTGACACACTTTGGTTCAAGCCATGCGTGGAAGTGGTGACTTGATAATGTCTGCCAGTCTAACTTCAAATCTAAAATTCTTGTAGAAAGGTACGCTCACGGCTTACTTGATAAGGAGTGTGATAAGAAGCTCAGACAAATATAAAATATTGATTTTCAACATGTTAAGAACCGCGATACAACGTTGGCTCACGATACACTGACTTAATGTCAAAAAGATTGCAGTAAAGAAAGGAAGCAAATGTAATTTTAGAACAACCAATAGCTTACGTTGCTTGAATACAAGATCGCTATTTGTAACATGAAAATTTGGATAATATGATGATTCTGGAAAATATTAATTAGATCGCTGGTGAGGTAGATACCTTTTTATTATGATAAATAAATAAAGATGTTGACTGGTGTCAATACTTTTTTATACAGATTATGATCGTTTCGATCGCATAGCGATCATTCTTAGAGCTTGCAGCTTCCGGGCCGAAAACAAAGTTCTGCCTCGAAAATAAGTACGGACGCCAGGATAATCGCCTAATATTCGGACAAGTCCTGCTGGATACGGACCTCGTTTCGGCGGCTGCTCAGGTGGGGATTCGAAACGGAGTCGTGACCGGCCGAGTGCGCAACCGAGCCACCATCGCCCGACCACTTACAGAGTTGTCACCTGCCATTTGCTTTGTTCGTCGGGCGGCGGAGTGTCACAGCGCAACGAGGTGATAGGCTAATAGTAGGGACACGTCGTTCGATGACCTCAAACGCCGACGAATAAGTCACGGGGCTTTAGGGGAAAAAATTAAATTAGTTCAGCAAATTATGTGCCTTCCCCAGAAATGCCGTAGATGACAAATAGTTAATAAATTCGGTTTGTGGAAGATCATTTCTCTTTCCTCCCGTTGTATTACAATAAATTAGTTACATATTATAACTTTCTTTTGAGTTTCCGTACCTTTTAAAACATGTCAACAGAGAAAATGTTTATTACACTAAAAGACTATGCAACATAGGTTCTACATACTTTCCTGAATATTTATTTTTAAGTGAAAACTATTAATTGATCCTTTTAACATCGCCCTGAAATACTTAAAATTTTCAAGTGCTAAGGCTCTTATCTTGTGTTGAAATTTCCTTGAATAAGACTGTTCCACGTCACAAAAGATGAAAGAGGGCAGGCCCGGATTAATATTTTATGGTGCCTGAAGCACGACTAAAATGTGAGGCCTTCTAATATTGTTGAAATATTGATCACGCGTAATGAAACTCAATAAAAAGGTTAATATTTAAATTTAAAAATATTAAAAATTTACGAATTTCTCAACTAGTATACTTGTAATTTTGCTTGAACGAGTATTGGGGGCAATATGCAGCGGGTTCCTAAACACGTGCTTACTCTGCTTCTGTATTAATCCACTCGTAATTACAGGTGGAAAATATGTTTCTGTTTTGCTTAAGATTCCACGGCAGCCCTAACTGAATCGTTAAACCACAAAGAATAATACTCACACACACTTTTAATTTCTGAGCCTACATTCTTCTAGTTTTTTAAGTCAATATAAGTGTTTTAGAACTTATGAGGTATTTGTAGATTCTACAGAATTTCCTAATGTGTTATTGATACCAACGTGAAAAACAAACTTGATATTTTGCGAGTATGAATAGCAAGATTAGAAGAGGTTCAAATCCACGCAAGTCATCAAAATAGAGTCTCGGGTTTTCTAATGAAGTTTCAACAACACAGAACAGCAGCATTTTCAATTTTCGAATCCTTTGAGTTATCTTCTTACTTTCTACTATAAGGAGGTATAATGCAGGTATTTTACACTAAATTACTCTAACATACATTGTTGCATAATTCATTGCATATTATTCAAGGTATATGTATACTCTGAGACGAAGTTTCCAGTGTGACGAAAGTGAACCAGAGGTCGAGGGAGTTGATGAAAACTGATTGTTCTTACAATACTGTTTTATGTTTGTAATTTAATATTAATGTGGTGCAGGCATTATTGCAGCGTGTAGCAGGTTGAAGTGAACCTCTAATTAAATCTGATAACATACGCTGTCATTTATTATATTTTATCTGAAGTAATTGCAAACGTTTATAAGTTACCGTGGCTACTCTACACTACTTTGGCGATATACATGCACGTTCAAACTTTCTGTAACTTGAACCCAAGCGAATTAAATACCAGAATATTCATTTTTGAAAAATGTATAGAGTTATTTGTACAATAACAATTTAATAGTTCGTCAGACTAACTGAAGTAATAAATTATTCCGCCATTGGTCAGGCTTATTTTCTTTAAGCAATTACTCCAGTGTTAGATTTTATCTAAAAACTATTATTTTTAATTTATTACAGTTATATATCAAAGTCATACATTAATCTTTTTAAATGTTAATCACGTATAGAGACAAAAGATTGCATAAAGTAGGCATTTTTTGCGTTGAGTTGTGTGTATAAAATCGACAAAAAATAGTCATAATGGTAATGAAAATTAATTGAGCGGGATGAAGGGGTATGCATTGTGGAAGGATCATTTTGTAGAAGGGGTTGTAAAATGTACGAGATGTTGTAAGGGAGGGGACACAAAGCAAAATTTTTGGAAAGTATTTTTTCAGTGGCTTTTTAACTGCTGTTAGCATGAACATAAATGAAATATTCTTTAAATACTCATTAATCTTTCGGTTTATTTACAGATATTCGTTAACTAGCATAATTACCTACTTCTGATGCATGGTTCAGATTGATTGCTAATAATTTATTTTATATTATTCGAACAATTCGAATTTTTTTCTGTGAATAGGAGAAGAAAACAAAATTTCGCCCCGCCTCTACTTAACAGGTCTCTTAAGATCGAATAAGGTTGTGGTATAAGAAACCGTGCTATACAGAGAAGCAATACATGCTTGCAATATTTGTTTCCGGTACTGACATATTAGTTTCCATTCATTGAATCATGTAATAACACGTATTTCCTTCGGTCTTTGACGTGCGTGACCCAAGATGCTTACCAGCGTAAGCAGTTTATTTCTTAACATTGTTTAAATGTTGGAAGGGGCGTTAGGAATAAGATATACTCACTGCGGAATGTATATTTCTTTATAGTATTACATTTTGCACACAAGACAAGTACCAATTTTTGAAAATTATTGAAATAACAATTTTTTAATCTAACACAAGATTTTGAATTTTCTGTAAACCCTAAGGATTCACTTTAAATTGTTCTTTCTTTTCTGAAACAAATAACAAGTGCAATCACGCGTGCACTCAAGAGGTATAAGCCATCCAGTCTTTCTTCTTCTATTGCTGGGTTTAATTCGATTTTAATAAATGTGTGAATGACTGCTCTGCACTCCAAGAGATGAACAGTAAGCAAGACAAATGTTGCCTTGTAATTCATTTTAGAAGAATTTTTTATTAAAAAGTTATAAAGTGTACTAACGATACTTTTATATGGAAGAGGATTGGATTTCGAAAATTCGAGGGGGTAAGTAGCCCCCCACCCTCCGGGCTACGCCAATGACAATATCTGATATAATTGTATAGAATTTTATTAGTTTTTTAAATAAAATATTACTCATGTAGTATAAATGTTTCGTAGCAAGAAGTTTGGACTCTCACTTTTCTTCTTTGCACCTTAAAAACACTCACGTTGTCCATGAATGCAAAATTAATTTTTCACGCTGTTGTTGATATCGTTTGTCCGTTACGCATTGTTGTTTGGTTTTTTGTTTCAAATGTAATTAGGAGGGCGTTATATAATTAAACACTGCGGGAGTATAAGCTGAGTTCAAACGGCACTCTTTTCATCTAGAGCCTTCATTGAAAGTGAAATTATTCATTATAATTGTCTTGTAGTCTTATGTTCATAAATAAAGCATTTCCATGAAAATTTGTCTTCTTGCTCTGTTAGAAATGAAGAAGTAACGATGTTCTCCGATGAAGTGATTAAAACGAATAAAACATAACATTTTTTAAAAGTAAATTTTAAGTCTAGTAAATTTATATTCTGATAATAACATGCACAAGTATATAACAAGATAGTAGTATTGAATAAAACAGCACGTTGCATTTTCTGCTTACACAAATTTTATTATGACACTATTTAATCTACACATTTATTTTTTATAATTGCATTCGAAAGCATTTTAAAGTAAATTAAGTCTAATAACATTTATTCCTGTCACTCGAGCGCAAAGCGCAATTTTCTTTCCTTAAAAAGCGAGGAGAATGTATTTAGGCACAAAATTCTCTGACAGTGAAAAAATCACGTACGTAAACCCAGAAGTAATTTTTGGGTTTATTTTCACTTTGTTTCCATAAATTCGATTGGCCCGACTTTTCAGAATAAGTCTCAAGAAGCGGAGATAAATAAAATTCGTCATCACGTACTTAGTTGAGGCAATTTCCCTTCATCAAGATATTCTCTACATCATGATATTCCCTCAAGACTAAGTCTGCGTTTGTCGACCCAATAATTAAAAATATGTGCTTTAAAAATAACTTAAATAAATAAATGCAATGTATTGCTTAGCAGCTTATTAATTTCTCGGTGTTTAGAATTACCTTCTGTTATTAAGCCTGGTTTGAGGCTGACATGTGGTGTGTCTTGTGGAACCGTAAGACGCGGAAGGGTCGCATCAGTGGGCTTAGATTCTGCTCAAGCAAAGGAGATGATCCGGCGACTCCTCCCTGCAGCAATCACGCCCTCGTAACTTGGAGATTTAGTGTTGAATGGATTAGTTTGCGCTACTGCTTCGCTGGGCAAACGCCGTTTTAAAATAAATTTAACATTTATTTTGGGACAAAGATGCAGTTTTGTGGAACTTATATTTGCAGATCGCCAAAGATGAAATGGAAAGTACATGTTAGATCGTGCAGCACTAGAAATTTAGGGAAGGTGACCAAACTGATTGTGGGTAAAAACACGAAGAGAGAAATTCATGACTTTGGATTTCATTTTTTGTAGCTATATATGTTTCCGGGTTTTGAAATGTTTTTACATATTTCCGTTTTCCCAACAATTATGCAATTTTGGTAATTTAATATATACTTTTTTTTATTTTTCTCTCTCACAACTCCACTCATAAATGTATATTTTCCTGCACATTTAACGCTAGAAATTGTTGTAAGGTCTTGCAAATTGTCTCCTTCGCCAATATTCTATAGGTAAGGCAAAAAAGCTCTTTAGAACAGAAATTTGTTCCTTGGAGGATTCAATGGTTCAACGAGTTACACGCAGAAATTTTGTGAAGAATCATATAGTATTGATAAGAATTAGGAAGATAGACAAACATGTCTGGTCGGTGGAGAAAAATATTGCACTGGTCATAATTTTTCTGAAGGTGCAAGAAATTTTCAATAACTTCTGTCATTACGAATTCATGTAAGAACGTTTGCGCAAATTATTTACTTCGCCAATATAGAATCTGGAATGTAAATAGCGCTCTGAGAAGCAGAAATGGCGCTGTAACCGCCGATACAAAACATATTTCAAAGATAGTATTCGTATCGGGTTGGAGAATCTTGTAGTTTTGCTGAACTGGTTGATTGTATCGACAAGAACCATGACCATAGATTGTGAGAAATCAAGTAATACTACTTGAAAGGTGAAGGATAATTAGAATGGCTAAGAAATTAGTATTGGAATACATACATCAAATACATTTTTCCTTAAGATGCGTAGAAGCCAAAGAACTAAAGCTGCGTTTTAAAAGCTACAAATTATTTAGATTATTTTCATGACCAATATTCATGCTGTGAAGTACAGTGAAGCATAAAAGGAACTGTTTTTGCCATTAAAAAATCTATTCAAAATCATTTCCGTTTCTTTTTGAAGAAAAATGTGATCTCACAGAACTTGCAACTCCAGAGGCCAAGTGCTTAAGTTCCAGGTATTCATGAGAAAGTTCGTAGTATTACAAATATTTAGGAAAATCAAGAACATGTCAGAGTGCTAAGGAGTCTGAGGGTCTGAAGAGAAAAAAGTGGAATCTCTTTGTTTATTATGCAGCGTAAGCTTAAAAAGTATACCTACTCTTCCGTTTGTGGAAGATGGTTTGCGCAAATGAGTATCATTGTCGATAGCCAATAGGTACTGCAAATACTGCACGAAGTGTACACAATATAGTTACCTAATACATAAAGTAGTTTAAAGACATTTCATTTCTTATTGAAAAATGATATGTTTCCTGTGTACTTAATTGCAAATTGCCACAGGTTTTACGGAGAGGTTACGAGAAATTACAAAAATTTAAGAATCATTTAGAAATTTTTAATCTGTCAGATAGTAAAGGGTTAGTAGATAGAACTACAAGTATGTGACACTGTTTCGCTTTTGCTGAAGAAGTTAGGTTGCTAAAGTAATTCCTGCACTCCTACTGCTATAAATAAAGCAAGAACGGTTGAGCAAATGAATTCCATCGTTAATATTCAATATGCAATGCAAGCACCACGCTGAGAAGGGGCGACGGCGCAGTAACCCTTAAGAGCATTCATTTTTAAGCGATTTCATAACTAGTTGTCGATTGATCTGGTTTTATAGTACTGAGACTATTTATAAATCGTCAACGATCTGAAGTCAATGATTAAAAGAAATCGTGTATTTCTACGAAGATTAAGAAAAATCTACAAATATGACGGATGATTCGGAAATACGGAATATACTGATGATATTCATTTTCTTCGAAGATGAATGGCTAAAGGGGTCCATGCATACATAATTTATACATACACGAAAATGTATACAGTAAATAAAAAGATTCAAAGAAATAAGTTAACTATGGAGAGTGTAAGATATCCTTTGTGTAACGAGACTTAATTTGCTGAAAAGAATTGACTGCTTTTTCCAAGTTGAAAAAACGTTCATGCAGAAGAAGAGGGAAGAGAAGAATAAAATTGATTTGAGAGTTGAAGAATCCCCTATTTTAAAAGAAGAATATTCCGGTCATGTAACATTTGATCATTTCTAATGAAACAAGTTTCTTTTAATACTTGCCTTAAATATTTATTTTGTATACCCTCTCGTTTGTAAACATGAGATTATGCTGCACCACCCCAAATAAGGCATGCGTAAGTTAACGAAGGGGGAATTATATATTTAAATTCGAGTACCGGTGTGGCGCATCGCATGTTGAGAGGAGTGGTAGCCAGACGAGGAGTGGTAGCCCGACGAGGAGTGGTAACCCGACATGGTTGCCCGTCGATGAGTGGTAGCCCGACGAGGAGTGGTAGCCCGACATGGTTGCCCGACGGGGAGTGGTAGTTCGACGAGGAATGGTAGCCCGACATGGTTGCCTGTCGATGAATGGTAGCGCGACGAGGAGTGGCAGCCCGACGAGGAGTGGTAGCCCGACATGGTTGCCCGACGGGGAGTGGTAGCCCGACATGATTGCCCGTCGATGAGTGGTAGCCCGACGAAGAGTGGCAACCCGACGAGGAGTGGTAGCGCGACAAGGAGTGGTAGCCCGATGAGGAGTGATAGCCCGACATGCTTGCCTGTCGATGAGTGGTAGCCCGACGAGGAATGGCAGCCCGAAGAGGAGTGGTAGTCCGACGACGAGTGGTAGCCCGACAACGAGTGATAGTCCGACGAGGAGTGGTAGCCTGACGAGAAGTGATATCCCGTCGAGGAGTGATAGCCTAACTAGGAGTGGTAGCGTGACGAGGAGTGGTGGCTCTGCTCGCGTAACTGAAAGGGAAACAGAGTTGTGGGGCTCCAAATTATATTTCTTGCTTACAATCAATGTTTCTTTGCAGCCCTCACGCCCTCTGTTTCTAGAGGAAGAAGGGGGAGACCAACGTGTGTCTTTCGCGGGATTCGAACCCACAAGCCTGAGCACACTTGAAAGTCGCTCCAGGCCCTTCCAATGACGTCGGCTATATTCTATATGCAACGCAATCTACGTGCTGATTGCGAGAGAACCGGCTGAAATGGCTCAGGTTTGCAATTACTGTGTCTCTGAACGGGAAGACCTACGGGTTGAATCCCGACATTGGCGAATTTTTGGCACTAATCATGCAGCACTGTCTGGGGGAGATTTTAGTAGAATGCTTCTCTGATCGGCCGTTTTCCATGATTTCTCCAATAATACCCATGGAATGCCGGAGCAGTACCCTAAAAAACGGACATCGGGTCGTGCACGATCTTTCCTTACCCTTCCTTATTCTTACTCCTTAAATACACAAACTTTCTCTTACACTATACTATCACACATGTCGGGAGATCGGACGGGAGCTTAGAGCTTGTCCCGGCTGATGCGGTGCCCCGAGGAATGGGGGTCGTTGTTTGCCAAAAATCCCGCTAGACGGCGTGTAGGTCGGCGCCGGTTTCTTGCGATCCAGCGGAGGAAGTCCACCGCCTCCTCCCGTCATAAAAAAACATGCACCACACTTTCGAGACTAATGATCGTAGAAGTTGAGCGCATGGAATCGCCAATCAATCAAACTAATGACCATACCAGCTGATGTGCCAGGAAAAGCGAAATAACAAACGCATGCCTGCCCGTGTGAGAGATGGCAGCGGCAGCCTTGGCGAAGGCGCTCGCGTGCCGGAGGCGGCGCCGTCTGCGCCTCGTCCCGCCGCGAGGGGCGCTGTCGGCGGCGCGGCGCGGCGGCCAGGGTGGGCGGGGGCGCAGTAATTGAGATTTCTGTGCGCTCGCGGGCATCGGGCGGCGGCGGCGGCGCCCCGCAGGGCCGCCGGCGGGGGGGGCGAGGGCCGGGGCCGCGGGCGCATCGTCCCCCCCCCCCCGCCGTTCAAGCGCCCGCTCAAGTGAAGCGTGTGTTGAGCCTCTGGGGCGGCGCGGCCGGCGGGTGCGGTGGCGCCGCGTCACTCAGCCGCCCGTCGCCCGCGGCGCGCGCCCTTTGCACCCCGCTACGAACGGCCGCCGCTCCTCAGGGGCTCCCGAGTGGGCGGGGCGCGCGGGCTGGCAGGGCGACGACACACATCCATATGACTAATTTCCCACGCGCGCAGAAATTTGAAGAAAATTGGGTGGTACAGTGGTAAAGGACAGTACTTAGTCCCTAAAGGTATCAATGTGACCACTTCGTTTTCTAATTTTTTTCTCTCCACAATTTCGTGCTAATGATGTCTGATATTAGAAAGTAAACGTTTGAAAAATTTGACATTGTGAAAGAGGTCTAAATTCTATTAATGCTTTAATTTCTTCTCTTGTCGTTGGAGTCTACGTCATTTTCATTACAAAAGAAACAAAAAAAGTAAAGATTAAGTTATTAAAAAATAAAAACTTATGAACTACACGATATAATGAAGAAAATCTAAGATAAAGTAATAAATTGTAGATAAACGCACAGAAACAACTCGAAATTGCAAATAAAACAATTATTCCACAAGAAAAGTATGCAGGCTTTTACTCATAAAAACAATGTGCCCTCCTACAGGACCAATCTTGCGACAGAAAAAAAATTTACACCTACGAACAAAAGAGTTGCTACTACTGATATAAAAAGTAATTGATATGCTTACTAAACTTTAAAACACGGGGGAAACAAAAAAGTATTAAATTTTGCAGATGGTCACGAAAATATGACCAGGGACTGTAAAAAGAACACTTTTCTAGGACCAACCGTTTTCCCAGTGTCGAGAAAAGCACTTTTTTTTAAAAAAAAAAGCGTATTAGCTTTTGTGGCAGGCAGATCTTAACGCTATCCGATCGCGCTAAAACTTTTCAAATTTCGTAGTTGCAACTAATTGGCAACTTTATAAGATTTATCAGCGTTATTTTGATTTTTCATTTAAAATTAATTGTTTGGGGCTGGTGGCGTTGGAAAATTGTTATCATCTGCAGGAGGCCCTGGTCCAGAAAAGGTTAGAAACCTCTTTTCTATATTACGTTTTCAAATTTTCACAATTCAATGACAAAATTCACTATAATGGAGCTCCAAAAGCCTTGGTTTCGATGGAATTCTATACTAGCATTCAGTTCTCTGTGTTTGATTCAGGTTCATAAACAAACAGTAATGAACTAATAAATCATTTTTGGCACTAGTGCTAAAAGTTAATTATAAATTTTAGCACTAGTGCTAAAAGTGAATGATTCTCAAGTGTTCAGATAAATATGTGAATGAAATAAAGGAAACAAAATACTTTCGTATTACCATCAGCTACTGCTGACCTTAATGTATTATTAAGTGTTTGTATACTTGAATTAGAATAGTAGGAGAGTCAGTAAGGCTGCCTAAAAACTAATGTGTGACACAGGTGGTAAAAATGATTTTATTTCTCTCGTAAAATATTTTATTCACCCTATCAATCTCATGTCACAGAATTTCCTTCTTGCAACATAAAATGTCAGTTTTAGTACTCGTCTCGTAAATAACTATTACGAAATGGTATATTTTTAACAATGAATCATTAATTTACAAGAAATTCATTAAAAAAGTGTCTGAACCAAACAGAGAGCTTTTAGTTCCCTTGTTAGAGTATCATGGTTCTTTTTTTTCTGTACATAAAGAGTAGGAAATAACAGGGTATCGGAGTAATCACTGGTTTGTTTGATGATGGTACTGTAAATAGGGTTGATTGGATAGTGTTTCCGAGAGCGTCAACTGCTAAGGTCATTAGTCCCGTAAGTGTCGTGCATGCCTTTGCTCGAGAGGTGGCAGTGATCTTCCCCGCTGAAAGATGAAATCCGACACAGACCTACCGGCCGCTAGTGGGGTTTTCCACAACCAGGTATCACCAACCAGCGGTGCACCGCCCCAGCCGCGACACGTTCTAGCTTCCGAACGATCTTCCGGTGTGTGTGTGTGTGTGTGTTAGTATAGTGTGTGTAAATGAGGGGTGAGGGTAGGTCTAGGAAGAGGAAGGAAAGATCGCGAGTGATCCGTGACCCGTTTGTTAGTGTACTACTGCGGCATTCGCAAGGTATTCATCCGGCAAACCACGGGAAACTACTGATCTGAGCCGCCGGCTACTAGAATTCTCCTCCAGTCAGCGACTGAATTCGATCTAGGTAGACTGTCGCTAATGTCAAATATTGTGCCACCGTCGGGACTCCAACATAGAACCACCCGGTCGTAAGTACTGCTATGACATCTGTTGATACTCTGAGCCACATTTCCTGCTACTTCATTCGAATACATGAATTGCAAGGATATCAACTGTTATTAATTCATATTTTAACTTAAACAATTTTGTAATTATATAACTTTCTCATCTCCCCACCCAAAAAAACACATCGAAAACGTAAAAAAACATTCAGCGCAAAACATGGACGTCAACAAACATGGGGCTTAATCTATTGATGTTTAAAACATCGATGTTTATATGGAGACATCCATGTTTTGAAAACATCCACAGCAATGACGCATCCGTGGTGTCAAATTAGGAAGCCTCCACCAGGGCGCATTGCGGTCGCCCCCCGACCAATCGCTCCATATGCAACGAAGGCCGCGAGCTCGGCTCAACGCGAGCCGTCTACGCGTTACACGCGCGTGATTTAACCGCGCGGCGGCGGGGACTCGCGCACGCCGCTGGCGGATGCCCTGGGTTCAGCGCCCGCCTAAAACGCGCTTAATTGAATTCGGAGCGGCGGCCGCGTGGCGTAACATCTGTTCATTACGAAGCGCTTCGTTTGAGCTCTTACGTAAGTCGCTGGCGCTGTTTCGATGACTGCAAAAGAGCTCCCGGTGAGCTGCCTAATGAGACCCTGCGACATCACGTCGAGGAAGCGCGTTCAGGCCCTCAGCTGCCTTGTCTCACGCGGCCCCGCGACGGCCGCCTGAATTTCGAAGGATCTTTTCACCGGGGGAGGTGGCTCAGGGCAGCAACTGATGTCACTGCCAGGCCTTTGACCCGGGCGGAGGTCCTAGGGGTTCACTCCCAAAGGTGGCAGGATTTTCGACATTAGCTTGTCAGCTACGTCCAATTCTGTCGCTGCCTGGAGGAGAATTCTAGCGGCCTACAAACTTGCACACACTTACACCAACACGCAATACATACCACACATGGTGGGAGACGGTTTGGAGAACTTAGAGTTTATTCCGACAGGGGCACAGGTCCGTTGGTGGGAGATACCTGATTGGGGAAAGCCCCGCTAGCCGACGATTTTTGTTGTTGTTTTGTAGTAGTTGTTGTTGTTGTTAAGTACCACAACCTCGAAGCGCTTCAATTGACCTGCTTTTGCACCTTGATCTTACTAGATTTGTAATATATATTTATGTGACTATTGTTTGGATTTTCTTGGAGTTTAACTGTTTAGATTTCTAAGAATCAAACCGCTTCTATAGTTCGGCTTCATATAATAATAATAATAATAATAATAATAATAATAATAATAATAATAATAATAATAATAATAATGTCTTTATTAATGGCGATGTCATATATTCGTTATAGCTTCATTGAATTGAGTACTTGTTGTGTTGTGTACTGAATGTGGCGAATTTTCCACACTAGCAGACCCTCGGTGCACCATCGTCTCAAATTGAATGTAGATCCCACACAAGAAAAAAGTCGTTCATAAGTGCATTATAAATAGCTGTGTATAAGTTATCTCACCTTCCTATGCACGCACGTTGTAAAGATAA
Source organism: Gryllus bimaculatus (assembly GCA_017312745.1). NCBI lineage: Eukaryota > Metazoa > Arthropoda > Insecta > Orthoptera > Gryllidae > Gryllus > Gryllus bimaculatus. The sequence continues at coordinate 8,509,816 of BOPP01000015.1, read as the reverse complement.
AGAATTGTATTGTTGTGACCTTTATATCAAAAAAGTCGATAAATCTTGTTCCTAGAAATAGTAAATTACTTCCTCTAACACGTTGTGTAGTCAAAATCCACGTTTTGTGGGCCCTTGATACGAAACATTTGTGGGCGGCCAAACGTCTATTTTCTCTTGGTTGACAATGTTAGCACCGTTTAGTTTGTTTTCCCAAGAATTTAAATTCCCCATTCGATCTGGCTGAACTCAAGATCTTTGAAAGGGATATTTTGAGGGGACATTACACGAATCTTTCAAAACATTTTCAAACTTTTCTCAACTACGGCACCAAATTTTTCGATTTTCATCGGTTGGAACGAAGGAAGCTCTAAAAATGGCATATGTCTAATTTTCGAGAAAACCCTCAGATTTTTCGAAAATTGCAACTGTTCAACTTTTTTCGGCGTCTTCTAATGACTACAATACCAATTGAAGATCGAGATTTTCTCAATGATATCCATTCTTCAAAGACGTATTTTTAAATAAACTCATGTGCACGTTATCGTTAACATAAGTAACTTTTGTGTAATATTGCGTGAAATATATGCAATACTTAAACAATTATTTTCTCGAAAACGTTTCTCAAAATATTTCCCTAAATTGTTTCCTCGGGTATAGTAAAAAACATTTCTAACTTTAAGAAAACTTTGTGGAAGTATTGTAGAAATTATGATTATTCAAGAGACCTTGTTCTCCGACACGTTCAGTCTCATTCTGCCGAGGGGTAGATATACCAAAATAAAATACTTTCAAGTGATGATAGATGTAAATAGCAGATAAATTAATGTTTGTGTGAAAATAGAAAGCAAAATGGTTTGTCTCTCGTCCGACCTCTCCGGGATGCTCAGTCCTTGTCTCAAAAATTCAGACATGTGAACTCATCTGGGGCATCAACACATGAATCGGGGGAAACGAAAACGTTCGGTGTCCAGGAGCTTCAAATTTTGAAGATCAAGCAAAAAGATTCTACGTTCCGGACATCGATCGTTTTTTTTTCTTAACACTAATAGTTGAAGGGTATTCTACAAACGATACAGAGTTCACTGACAACGAAATTTTATGCATGGAAAGTTGAATTTAAATTTTAAGAACAGTTTTCCACCGTTAACTTAAAACCCGCAAAATGTGAATCGAACCTTTTTTTTTAACTCCGATTCACATGTTATGTGTTCTATTTATTGTTGAATATGATCTTGTTGAAATACATTAAGACCTAAAATTTTACTATATCTCTACATGTTCTGATTACATCCGAGTTACACCATCGTAAAACAATAATGCGGCGGCGACAGATTTCCAAGTGGCGCAACTCTTGGTTGCAAATCCCGCTTGCCCGTGTATGTCCACCTTTACAGGCGACCGTGGAGAAAAGAATCGTGAGGGTGGAAGTATGAAGGACGGGGGGGGGCGATAATCTCCCATTGGCACCGCCCACTGGGAGGCAGTCGCCTCGCCTAGAGCGACGACCCATCAGCGAGGCATTTGTTTTTAACAGCTCCACTACAGCTCTGTTAACCATGCGCCGCCATCGCCGAAAACAAACAGATTGAAATACAGCCAGCAGCGAATTTTGTTTTCGAAATTATGTTGGGCAGAATTTGAAAGCCTGGTTGACTGTTTGTCCTCCCCCCGACGCATTTACCAGTTCGTTGTTTCGGACAAGGTCGAAATTCACTGATCCGCTGCATGTTTTATGTGACACGAAGCATTTTTTTCACTGTTAGTAATCTTGTTTACACGTTTTAATGCAACACCTGGCGACTTTCCAAGTGCTCTATAAACAACTCTCAGAATACAACGGCAGTTAGCGAAACCAAAATAGAAATCTCAACATACAAATCTTCAACATATTGTCCAAAATGTTTTGGCAAGGAATTGACCGTTCTTATTATAAGTCTTCAACTGAAGTGTTTCCTAGTCTCCAGTTAAAATGTTTGCGAAGGGAATCTCAAACACTATTTTCAAATCTTTGTGAATTGATAGTGACATGATTCAAACTCTGATAATCGTCTCGGCAAAGATTTGATTGATGTGAGATCCAAACAAACGAAAAAAGTGAATGAGATCGAAGAAGAAGTTTCATTAATGAAGATTCGTTTGTCTTTTACTGACAAGTGGAGAATAATAAAACAAAAGAGCAATTTGTAGAATTTTAATTTAATGGAGAGAACTGGCAGCCTTCGACCAATTAGTAAGATTTGCGAATTCTGTGTATTCGTTGTATGATTCATGTATTCGTTGTCACTCCGTGTTATAATATTGCTTTAATATGTATATAATTGGTACGAGTTATTACTAGTCAGACAGAGATATCAGAATATTGCACAAGTATACATCGTATTTGCTAACTAACAACACTCTCTCTGTTAACTGGCAACATGTTCAGTTCATCAATCATCTAATACTCACAAGAAAAGACACAATCTTTAATCTTACAATATTGACTCACGACATTTCAAAACCGAAAGACAGGAGCAGACATTTTGATTTTCTTTTAGGGGTTCCAGGTAATCAAAATGTATCGAAGTGAACTTTAAAAAAATCATCATAAAATTCTAATAAAAAAGTAAATACTAATTACAGGTGCTTCACTTCACATCTGGACATTAATACATCCATCATCGTTAATGTCACAACGTACTTCTTTTCGCTTCTCATTATTTTTACAGTAAAAGCAAACCGACACTGATCAGAAGAGAGGTGGAATGAAGCGAAAGCTTCTTTTACGTCTACGCACAGAAATGAGTACAGCATTAATCTACATTACTCTTTAATTCCCTAATTATACTATTGCTAGATTTCTACATTTCTTCTGTCATACGTTATACAGAGAAAAAATTTACAATTAAAAAATTACAATTACTTTCAAAATTTTAAAAATTCATGTCGAGATTTCTGTGGTAAATTCTGTTTAGTAGTTGCCCGAGAGTGAAAAAGTTATTTTTAACAGTGGCGCAACGTGACTTTCTTACCACAGGTATCTGTCTTTTTAAGCTGGTAGTCGCGGAAGTGTGATGATCCATGAGTACGTAGATAATACAGGATAGCGCCCGAAATGCTGTACATCTATCTACTCGACGTTTAATATTCAAAACATGAAAACTTTTTTGCGATTCTTGATGTTATTGACGGATGTTATTGACGTTATTCCTATTTTATACAACGAAACATAAGTACACTCAATACTTGAGAGAAAGTCGTTATTTTCTAACCTATCGCATAGATATTTTTCTAACAATTTGCTTGTTTACAAGATCGTTCAGGTGAAAATAGGCCTTCGCTCTCACCAAAGAACCGCGTGTTATGAACCATGGTATCCCCTTTTGCAGATGACCAAGCTGTCCTTGTCGATGCTCGCCATTCGCAGCCATCAGCCTCAAAGTTTGAGACAATGGCACTTTCTCATGCAAGGAAAATTATATTCCAGTATAACTCTTTTATATGTATTTTCAAAATGAAATATTTCCTTAATATTGGAGTGAAAATGAATGAAAAGTTTCGATGAGAGTTTTGAGGGACCTGATTTTCATCAAGAGTTCAATTACGCTCGTTTTTAAGAGACTTAAAACTACTCGACACCATTCTGAGGAGCACTGCCATTTAGAGACGTCTCTTTCAAAGTATAAACCTGCCAACGAGTTTCTCGTTTCGGCTCACACCGACAAGAGTGGTATGTTTCATCGCTCCTCCCTAGGGAGTCTTGTCATACATGCTGCATAGGTTTTCCACATCACACACTGAAGATACTGTGGCACAGACGAGAGTGGTTTGTAAAATAGTAGATTTATTAACAATCTAGACCGTAGTCTCAATTTGTCAACTACCCTGCTCACAATAAACTAAATAAATAGACCCACTACGAGAAGAGATAATTTAAGAACGGCTATCACACCGCAACATACCAGCGATGTTCCCTGTATGAAGCCGATCTACTTTGAGACCATCTACGCGTCTCGCAAGTCACGACAATGAATTGTCGGCCTCTCGCCCTAGTGCACCTACACGCACACACCGCGCACCTACACGCGCACCTACACGCACGCACGCACCGACACGCGCTTCACTTGTCGCCGACGTCGCTAGCACAAGAAGACTGGGGCATTGTTCTCCTGGCCTTATATAGGCCCTTTTGGCTCTATCCGCCGCCCCCATTGCCTCCTCCCCAAAGCCGCTCTGGGCCCGCTTCGTCTACGGAAAGTCCCAGTGCGTCATCACTCCGCCCTTTGTTTAACATCCGGCGATGCTCGCCGATTTCCACGTGGTTGTCTGTTTTGAGCGTGGCACGACGCTGCAATACACTGTTTCATAGGGACAGCACTCTGCAGCGGCGTTCAATTACAAAACACTTAGTCAATTTTTTGACACTATACTTTATTTAATGTATTCACAAACTACCCTTCTGTTAACAAAATAAATAAAACACAAGATTAAAAATACAGAGTAATAGGAGAAAAAACACGTTCACACTACTTGCGCTCTTGCCTGTCACTCCAATTTCCTAAATCCGCGCTTGAGTACATTACACCTACTTAAAACTAAAATTAAAAAAGTTTAATTATTCTATTCTACCTAAATTACAGTAGCGAGGGCATCGAAAACAGTACAGGTGGCAATGGAGTCACACCACACCACCCATCTCAGGGGACACTGAACAGCAAACACTGTTCATGAATAACTATTATATTACCCTTGCGAAAGGTTTGAAATAATCAAAACATAAGTGCTGCTATTATTCCAAATAATTACAATACCGAAATTGTGCATTACACAAAACTACGACGAGACAAAGTTTTGTACGTCTCCTCGTTTAGTATGTTCTCGAGTCGTGGCAAAATATTGCAACATCAAACGTAGTAAGCCAAACAAGACAGTTTTCCTTAAGCGCTCAATGTAAACAATGATTATTTTTCACGTAATGAAGTGTGTTCATTTGCAGTCATCGAAACAGCGCCAGCGACTTACGTAAGAGCTCGAACGAAGCGCTTCGTAATGAACAGATGTTACGCCACGCGGCCGCCGCTCCGAATTCAATTAAGCGCGTTTTAGGCGGGCGCTGAACCCAGGGCATCCGCCAGCGCCGTATCGCATAGAGGCCCGCGTTGAACAGCGCGCGGTCTTTGTTGCATATGGAGCGATTGGTCGGGGGGTGACCGCAATGCACCCTGGTGGCGAATTCGCAGGTCGATTCCGTGGCTGATGTCACTGCTCCATGGAGATCCTAGGTTCGAGACATAGCCGTGGCAGGATTTTTGAGATCAGCTAGATAGCTTGATCGAGTTCTAGGAGAATTCTAGCGCGTTCCGCTGCTCTGATCGATTGGGATTGCTCTGATCGATAGCGATCGGGGTGCGCCCTGGTGGCGGCTTTTCAATTTGCCACCTCGGACGCGTCATGTTTTCAAAGTATGGATCTTTGTATAAAAACATTGATGTTTTTTGAGCATCAATGGATTAACGCCGATGTTTTTGACATCACTGTTGTGCGCTCAATATTTTTACGTTTTCGATGTTTTGTGTTGGGAATGAGAAAGTTCCATAATCCCGATATTGATTAAGTTAAAATATATGAATTAATTACATATGATATCTTTGCAATTCAAGTGTTTTAACGAAGTGAATTCAGTTTCCACTATCTTCATTGCGCATTGCAGTTATAACCCCAATACCCTGGTATTTCCTACTCTTATTTCGCTCGCAAAAAGCCGGTCAAAACCATGCACGGTAGCCACATCTCCCTAATCTCCGAACACTGCCTCTACAGAGAATTGATGTAGCTCTGTCACTCCTGAAGGTGACTTGGAGGTTCCAGGCTTCTAGCCTGGTTTTGTTAATTATTATTTTTATGTTTTGTAAGTTACATTTTAATTATAAATTAATAAACATGTCCACTGAAAATTTAAATTCTCATGCGCGGAAACGTAAAGACGTTACCACTTTTTCGAAATATTTATGTTTCTAGTTCGATGTCGGAACATATTTGTCACCGCCAGTCGTCCACAATCTGCATTCATTTACAACTTTCGGAAGTGTTATTAGCTTTCGTCCCACTGACGGTTTGCTGCTTCGTTGTATCTGGAGCGATTGGTCGAGGGTTGACCGCAATGCGGTCTGGTGGCGACTTCGCAAGTCGATTCAGCGGCCTTCCGCCGTTTGCACACATCTGGAAGTTTCAGATGTGTTCTTTTCACTTCTGGGACCTTCATATGTGTATTCACATTAAAGTTCCGACGGTGAAATTCAATGTTTACTGTAAGAAGGATGTCTACGATGACGTAATTGTTAACTGGGGTATAAGGGGACCATAAAACTATAAAATCGTTGCTTTTTTGCTTTTGCAATCTTCCCCTATTCACTTCTTCCAACCATCATAATGAGTAATTTCGTCATTCCATCCTGGCGGTGAATATGTTTTGCTTTTGCATACAATACTCCGAGTGCTAATTCTCTCTGCCAAGCATCTCGAGCACATCCTGTTACTTTGTCAGGTCAAAAAGAGTCGGCACATACTATTAATGGTCTGGTTTATTGCTGGATTCTCTATTCTAACTCCAACTTAAAACACTCGTTTATTTGCAAATTTTGTTGAGCAAAACTTTTCAAAGAGTACGAAATGTGGGGAGAGCTTTGCCAAGCTGAGATATTTTGAGTTTTAGAAGCTTGCATTGGAGTTTACGGACGCGTATTCCAGGCTGTATTCGTTGACATCCGAAACGAGGAAAGGCCATCAGAAATTGTTGACGATATTGTAAAATATAATGTTAATTTTTACATAAAATTCTTTCTCGGGCCATCGCAAATGATTAACAGCGAACTTAAAAAGATTTTTTATTGAAATATGAGGGAATGAATGTCATCCACCACATGTGGCATTTCATGGACTAACAGGAAAAGACGTCTGCATATTTCCAGCTGTTAAACACATTACATGGTAATCGTAGCTTGAGTTTACTTTCATTGTGAGCGCGTTGGTTCTCTGCATTCAATATAAGAATTATATTGGTTTTCTGAACTAAATAAACAGATACTGCAACACCATTTAACATTTTTTTTATTATTAAGGTCATAAAACCAAAACAATTAAATAGACAAGATAACAGTCATAAACATATTTCTTAAAATCAACTTAAGAAAGTTCGGCTCAAGATGTAATACATTTATAAAAATTGACTTGACTTGAAAATTGAGTAGAAACTATTGAATTTTATCTTGAAAATAATATGTTTTAGTATCTAAATTTCTAGAGTAAAAGTTTTGGAGTCAAAAGATTTGGCGACTTAAATAATCCTGTCATTTTTATGGATAAAAAATTATATTCCATTATAATATGTTACCATGTTTTACAAAATCAATACAAATTATTTAGAATGTGTATAAACGGAAGGTTCTGTTGATTAATTTTCTAATTCTCCAAAATAGTGACACTCCCAAAGTCGAAGCTTCAATTTTGGAGCATTTAGGCAATTTGGGAGCCCTACATACTTCGTTGGAATCCTGGTTTTTAGAAACGCCCGTCTCGAGGTTCAAATGCTTGTACCTCTCAAAATCCTTTTTGAGTCAGACTGGCCTTCTCTCGATGGCGATTTGAACAATAATTAGCATCAAGAGGATAGAGACCTGTCCGCATTTGGCCCTCTCAGGGGCATCAAGGCCGGTGGAGCGACGGGTGCCGTCCTGATCCACTCCGCTCCATCTCGTCACTCCGCCCCGCACCGCCCCTGCCCGCTTTCCCCCACCCGCCGAACCCTCTCTAACCTCGTTCGCCCGCCCCCACACTCCTGTTCCCATTCCGCGTCTCCTCGATTCGCCGCGCTCCGCTCTACCTTGTACCGTCCCTTCTCGCCTCCCCGCACGACCCCCGCCCCTCTCCGCTCTCTTCAATTCATTCCTCCCTGTTCCATTTCGTCGCGCACCTCCACCCTGCCCCTACCCAATACGTTACTCCCGCCCGCCCGCTTCGCTCCGTCCCGCTTGCCCGCCCGCCCGCCCGCCACCGCCCGCACTGTCCCGTTCTATCCCACAGTTCCCTGCTTCCGGTCCGTCCGTTCCCGTTCCGCGCCCCTCGACGTTCCTCCCCGCTCTACCCATTTCAACCTACCCATTCCAACCTCCCAGCCCCGCCCTAACCCTCCCCATCCCGTCCCGCTCCGGCAGCGGCGTAAATTACGCGCTGTGAAAATTTAACGGGGAGGCAGATAAACTTGTTCGTGATATTCTGGTCGTAACTTCTCGACGTTTCCCCGCCCGAGGCGGCGGCGGCGGCGGCGGTGGCGGCGGAGCGGGAACCGAAGCCGGTACGCGCGCCCCCGACGCATAAATAACCGTTTTAATTATGCTCCGTGGGGATAAATCTCCCGCGAGACCCGGCCTCCGCATTCCACCTGACGCGGAGGCGTCGCCGGCCGCCAGCGCCGTCGCCCACAGCGTCGCGCCCCGCGCCACCGGCGACCTTTCCATGGCGACGGCCCGGGCGGGATGCTCCTCGCGGTCTCTAGGCTCGGATCCCTCCTCCGAAACATCAATCACGATTGGTGATTCCGGGTGCGTCAACTGCACAGGTCATGAGGACCGTAAGTTTAGTGCAGGTTTTTATACCGGGCAGTGGCGGTGATCTTTACCCGATGGATGATGAGATGTCGACCTACCCGCCGGCTTCTTTTTCTCCAATCAGGTATCTTCCACCAGCATGGCAACGCCCCATGACAAACTATAACCTGGCCGGTATTCGGCACGTGTGAGTGTAAGTGTATGTACGTAAAGGGAGGACATAGAATGGAAGAAAAGATCGCACGTGATTCATGGCCCGTTAGGGTACTGATCAGGCATTCATCTGGTCGGAGAAACCAAAGGAAACTACCGATAAGAGCAACCGGCCGCTAGAATTCTATTCCAGACACTAGCTAAAGTCGAAAATCCTGCCACCGTCGGCACTCGAACGACGAATCCCGTTCAATCAGAGGCACTGCAGTGATATCAATTGATGCCCTGAGCCACCTGTGCTGGTATCAATTACGAGGCTTTAGCACTTAACGTGCCCGGAAACATTAATGAATCGATGAATTGATCGATCGATCGATCGGTGCGGGTTGGTAGTAGCATCCGCGGAAATACGACTATTTGGTAAATCGCGCGTCAGGTTGTCGAACCTGGAAATGTTCCACTCAGACAGACGACTAAGGAAAAAAAGGTGTTTGGATTCTTCTGCGCAACTGTCACTCGCAGTGGCTTAGTCGATTTTACGTGCTCGAGGTAATGGCCGTTATATTTTACGTGTACATCAGTCTTTGGTGATGAGGATAGTTTAATGAAAGTTCTTATTCTTTCTTGGTTTCTTTTGGAAGGTGAAAGTAAGATTTAAAACGGTACGTTTGTTCAGAAGCTTCTTAACTTTGGCAACCTCACTTCTATAATGTCGACAAGTCGGGACTTAAAGTGAGTCTAAGCGCTGAGGTTGTTTCTCAGTACTGGCGAAGAAACAATCTACTTTATATGGATACAAACGACAAAAAATTAATATTTGTGATTTGACGTGGGGATTTGAGGTGCATATTACGGAAGTGCAGTCCACTAATCATCCTCGGACTTACGGTTTCCGAACCTTAACTTGGCAGACGGCCGTCAGATTTGTAGTCCCTCCCTATTTTCAAATGGCGGTAATGACCTCCCTAAGACTACAACAAGGATCCGGGTCTTGGAAATGCGCACTATGAACGTATGTTTTGGCGTCATACAAATTGAAACGCTTTTTGACATCTATAAACTAATTTTCTTCGAGAATTTATGCTTCTGAATCAACATGTTGATACTTTTTTCCGCAAGAAATTACTCACCTTGCATAATCTTTTCAATATCATTTTAAGATTTAAGGTGAAAATGTAGATACAACTGAACCGCATACAAAACAAGGCTACTTGACATAATTTATTAGTTTGATTGATGTGAAATAATTATATGCTGAGCCATCGAAAGCTGTTTTTTTAATAAATAATATTGTTGGCAATGACGACGCATATAATTGTTTCATTGGAAATGCCATCGGAAACTCACCACAATACCTTGATTGATGTGTGTTCCCACCCAACACCTTGTGCCGACCAACATCTTTTCCTCCGGCATTTAACTTACTGTTGCCACGATGACAGTTACTGCTCTTATAACACCATTGCGCCACACGTTCAGGGAGTCAATTGCTGGGAATGAATTTGTCTGTTGGTGAACCCAAGAAGCCACTCCCGCGGAGTCTCCTAAGCTTGAAAAGCTCAGAGAGAGGGTCAAGAAGCAATGAGCAAAGTAGCATGACATAATGTCGTCGTCAAGTCACATTATGTGACGTGAGAGGTGACGTGAGAGAGAAGTCAGGATGAGGCCTGACATCACGTTGTTGACAACATGTCTTTGAGCGGGACACAGTAACGTAAAAAAGGAACAGTGGTTGCCAATAAGACGCTCAAGTCGACTATGACCGATGTCAGGCCTCGACATGACGAAGAGTATAACAATGCATGTCACTGTCAGTTACCAAACAGCAGTAATTTTCGGAACACGTCAAGAAGTGACAGCTGATGATTGGAAAAAGAGGATAGCGGAACGTTGTGAAAGAGAAGTTTTTGTCAATAGGTGATATATATTGTGACATAAGTGATTTTCTCTTATACACAATGTAAGGCTGTCTAGTAAAATCAAGTATATGACGTATTTTAATATATGGCAGAAATTAAGGCAGCTGTCGAAACCAACTCAAATAATAAGTGTATACTTTCCCTGTGTTTTAAATGCACGTGTGTGTAATTTATCAATGTGTATGATTTTAGACTTCACCACTCGTTCCTTTCCACATCATTTAAATAGAATACGGCAATTTAAATTAATTTAAGGTCTGATCTGGGGTTGGTAGAGTTCCACAGCTTACACGGCGAGGCCCCAGAGCGATGGCAACTTTGAGTAAGCCTCGGCCTCGATTTTTTGCCTCGCGCAATGTTGAGCACGCTGAGTCCAGGAAGACAAAATCCTTCATTCGTGGAGTAAGTGAAGTGAGAAAGCCCCTTAATTTGTAACAAATTCCCAAATTCTTAGAGGATTACAGGTAGATTATTTGAAAAATCATATATTGACAATGTCTCGAAAATGTTTCTCTTCACTTAACTTTTCTCCTCTAACTCAAAAATGTAATTTAGGCCGTAATTTTGTTATCCCTTGCAGATTAAACTCCAAATTTCCAAAAGATAAATTAAAGTTTATTTTGGAGAGTTATTTATAAATAATAGGAAAATATGCGTTTAATTTTAAATAATTAAACATACATTGCTTAAATTGATACAAGTTTAAATTTAGTAAAATTCTCAAGTGTGGAACTCAAAGGAAGGAACTCAAAGTACAGTAATCTAAAAATCAAGTATAGAGGTCCATTATCATCTTAGACATTGTACCTGCCCTGCCGCTGCCCGTCGGCTCCTGTGGCCAAAAGACAAGCGGAGTTGCCACCATGCGGCGGGGACGGGGGTGAAGGTGGGCAGCGGGTGGCGGGGAGGCGGGCGGCGGGCGGCGCGCGGTTTCGCTGGGGCGAGCCGTATTTCTTCTCCCGGGTGGCGTCGTCGATTCGCTGCGGCCATAACCCCCTGAAATCTTCCCGCGGGGCCCTCTCCACGCCCCGTCGCCTCTCTCCTGGAGCAGGGGGAGGGGAGCAGCGCGGAGGCCTCGGCGGATGAGGAATGGGCCCAGGTGTCAAACGACAAAAGACGGCTCCTCGACCAGGGAGGGGGGCGTGTTTTGTCCGTCTGTCCGCGCAGTTTATCTCCCGGATAATTCCCGCTTCACAGTTGTGAATGGCCCCGCGTGCATCTGTCTGTCTATTTGGTCTCCCCTCATAATGACGCATTGCAACGCGTTGGAGTCAAAAGCGGCCATGTTGCTCTTTGGAAATAAGTGGCCCGCTCGGGACGCGGAGCGGCGGCTGCAAACGACCCCGGGGGCGTGGGTGCGACACTCGACAAACATGGCGCCGCGGAGTAAAAAATGCCCTTTACAATAAATTACTCGTGTATAAATCAAGTCGTAATGATTTTACTGGAACATGAACGTGTACGTGACAATTATGACGCCATACGTCATTCGCTAAGAACCCTTGAATATTCATTCCCTGCCGCTATCAGGCGGCAACACTTTCGTTCGGGCGTTCGTTAAGAGAACGTGGCAGGTCTCCATTACGAGACTGGAAATTCAGCAGCCGGTCAAGTGAGTGGCTGATTGGGCCGGTCGCCTTTTCCTTCTTCGTCGGCTAAGAGATCGTTCCGAGTGGATTTCGTGGACAGGAGCTCGTAAAGGCGGGAACTGTCATGCAAATACGAAATGACTGTTCCATTCACTCTTAGATTCGCGATAATCACTTATAAAACTAACTCACTTTGAGAACCTAATGACTATGCGAAATAGATCAAGATCTTCAACGAGTAATAAATGGATATCGAAATCGCAGCACTAATTTGCACATAACTTTCATTCTGATTTACACATAACATATCAGATACATTTTAAAGAAATTGTCTGAAATAAAATGAATGAAAGGCTCCAAAATGAATAGTGATACTATTTCAAAATAATTATTACAAAATGTAACGAATTAAGTCAATGTTTCTACTTGCTGCTTTTCATGAGGCTACCTAAATTGTCACCATTTTGGCAGCTTAGAAAATAACTCCATAAGGGAAGATTATATTATGTATATTTCTTACTATGGCAATGAAGAAAACAATAATGTAAAGTTTTTTCGGTTTTCTATAAAACGCTATTTAAAAGCATTTTCTGATTTGTAGCAAAATAGAAAGTAAAACATTTTGGAAAGCACTTGTCGACAATTTAATGTCATACACATGTCTTTTTCAGTCTGTGAAAAGACAAATTTGAAAAGCAAACCAGCCTAGATTATATTTCTTTCGTTGCTTCTTTTTTTTCTTTACGTTGCTTACTAACTACCACAATCATGTGGCACCAGTGCATTTGTTCAGATTCTCATTGACGATAAATTTGTGTTCCAATACCTTTCTTTTTCGGTCCGTGAAAAGACGATTTTGAAAAACAAACCAACCTAGATTATATTTCTTTCTTTCTTTCTTTCTTTTTCCTTTTCGTTGCTTTTCATATGGCAAAGCCAGTGCATGTGTTCAGAATCTTAGTGACGATGAATTTGTGTTTCATAGCCTGGTGCTTACATGGTGTCGATCTGCTGAACATGGATATACGTAAACCGTGGAAGGAAATAATTAATTTTTTAATTTATTTTCATAGTCTATTCCCAACTCTCTTTCACAATTTGGAAAGCTTGTGCTTTGGGACCACTTTGTTTCGTAGGCGGTACATTTTTGGCCGTTTTTGATTGCAATTGTACGCAGACATTTTCTTTGTTCCTGCCTTTTCTCACATTTTATTGCCTTCCCTTCCCCTTTCCTTGCTGTTTCTACTATACTATGTATTATATATTTTTAAATATAAAATATGAATATACGGCGGCGATGGTGTAACGGTTAGCGTACTGGACTGTTGTACCGAAGTTGGCGGGTTCAAACCCGATCGAAGCCGTGGATTTTTAAGGGCGAAAAAATCCTTCGTACGCCTTCCTTCGGAGGGGAAGTATAGCCGGCTGTCCCATGTTCGTAGATTTACTTGCATGTAAAAGATCCTCAAGCCTAAATGACGCCTCTGAGCTAAATTCAAATCGCCTGTTTCTCGCCCAAGGAATACCTCCTTTCTCTCCTAGTTAGTGAAAGGAGGGAAGCGAAATTTGCGTCGTCAGACGGAAGAGCGGGCCTGATGGCCCGAGTCTCGCCACGTAAAATAAGGCAAATTCAATTCAATTCAATATATTAGAAGGAAAACAAGAAATACATGAACAGTACATTGAAATGCGTTTGATGAATGTCAAGCCATTCATTTTGCGTGTTTATCGAACACTGACCAGCCGACTGAGGTTATTTGTTACTCACTGGTGTGTAGAGCGTCTGTAAAAGAGCTAAAATACTCATTTGATATATTAACGATGGACCGAAGCAATATAAAACGAAATCCAAGTCGCATGTTTTTAACTGCATTTGAACAGCGTAATAAATATGAGCAATTATAAAGAACACTCTTTATGAGAGAATATAGAAGTAAAGTCTGCTTTCTTCCTTACTTCTCAAATGTACTTTTATTACCCCTATTATCCAACATACATCACAATAATGGGACTTCCTTAGAGAGTGCAATAAAAATCACGAAGATAAAATATAAATTCCGACCAACAACTGGTTAATATTTCACGAGTCTAGCAGATGAAGCCATAACTCCGGCTCCAAACACCGAGCCGCACGTCCTTCTTCCAAAGGTCATCCATAATATAATTATGTGGTCAAGTTCAAAAGGATACGTCTTCCAGCTGTCTCTGCACGCATGTTTGTAAATCACTTTCCCAGAAACATTCAAATATTTAGGGGTGGTTTGTTTTCAATTTTAAAAGTTCTTATTCCGTCGTCAGAAAGTGTGTAATATTTTTTCGACCATGAATGAGGAAATTTATATGTTAAAGTGGGAAAATTTGGCCTTTTATCGAGATTCCTTTTTTTTCTTATGTAAATTGGTGCTGAGCGGAACATTTTATGATCAAGACACATGTTTAGGAGAAGATAATTGGCTGCTCGTATACTCATAAACAAAAAGATACCATGCATTTTTGTTTATGTACATAGTTTTAAATATATTTTTGTTCATTTTAATAGCTATGTATAAACAGGATGGAGCAATAATATATGAATAAATCCATGTATAGTTAGCAATTCATATGCAGTACTATAATCAAGCAGTAATACATATATTGCTTTAAAAATAATTTCCACTTTGTTTTATAAGAGGGAACACTCACTTTACTATGGAATTTCTCAATTATAGTGCCTTGATACATCAATACAAAACAGAAAGTTTTTACTTTAGATTTGAGTGCACTATAACTAAAATCGATTAGGAGAATTATAATCAGAGTTTTCATAGTTATAATTAGTTTTCAAGGTAAGGAAAATTAAACAAAACTTATCTCTTTTTGAAACAACATTCTGCATTGTAATAAGTACCTCGCCTTCCTTCCCAATAGAAATATCTTCAAGATTTTGAGACCAATACACCATCGATATGTTTGAATTGACTTTGTATAACCCCTCGTGATTAGTGCTATTGTAAAACATGTGAAATGATGGCCAGAGAAAGAATTTCAGTACAAAATCTAAAAACGTCTGAATAAAATCGCAGGGCCACAGAAACAAAAAGCGTGCGTAGGGAAGATCTTGCACAATGAAGAGAACGCCCTGTCGATGAGAAAAGTATACAGTGCACCCCCACGTAATTCGACCGCTCCCGCCAGCCTCAACTCGCATTAAAACAAATTGCAGACGGAACACGACACGCGCCGACGTTCCTCGCGGCAGGCGGTTGTAACACGGTACGCACGCGCTAAGGCTCGGCAAACGAGCGCAGATGCAGAAACTTAATACAGTTCCATCAGCTGCGGCATTTCGCTCATAGGGCGCAACCGCCACACCAATGAATTATTGATGTGATAACGTTCAAGTACATTTATTAAATACTTCTTGTAGTAGTTTTTACCACTTAAACCTGTAATTTGTACTGTAAAACGAATTATCAATGAAGTGTAAATTTATTTCGATTTTTCGAATTCATAGAATCAAGTCCTAAATTATGTTAATAAATAATAAAATTATAAAATATCTTATATGTGTTTGATATCAATTTTCGTCTAATACATTAGAATTTGTAGACTGTATAAAATCGCAAACCATTTGATACAAAAGATACAAATTATTTGTTGTTAAATTGGTAGTTTTTTTTCTGAGGTAAGTTCCGAAGTTTTGAAGTGTCCTAAAGTAAATCAAAATTTGTTTGTTTTGAGAGAGTGGGGGTGCTAGCTCTAGAACCAACTATTCCCACTCCTGAAATCTTAAATTTGGTGAAAGTCAATTTTTTATCTAGACATTTGAATCGGGTCCAAAATTAACCAAAAATTCGCATACAAGTTGTCTGAGTTTTGAGCAAGTGGGTCCGGCTTAGGTGGATGACGGCATCAGCTGATGTCACTGCAGTTCTTCCGACCGGGAGGTCCTTGGTTCGAGTTCCGACCGTGTAGGATTTTCTACTGTAGCTAGATAGCTAGATCGCATGCAGCCGCTATGTGGAGGATATCTTGCGGCCAGCTGTTCTGACCGGTAATTTTCCGTGGTTTCCCCAATCAACATCACGTGAATTCCGTAGCAGTACCCTAATACTCGGGCTAGGGACGCGCGCGATTTTTCCTTCCTCTTTCTCGTCCTATCCTCGGCCCTTACACACACACACATACACTATCCTCATCGCGAGACCAGTCGGGAACTCTAAACTTGTCCCGGCTGGGGAGGTTCCTCACTGGTGGAGATGGTATCTCGTTGGAGAAAACCCCGCTAGCCGAAGTGTAGGTCGGCGCGGGATCTCTCGATCCAGCTGATAAATATCACCGCCACCTCCCGAGGAAAACCTCATTTTACACTTCCGTTGTCGCGCCCGGGAACACAAAACAATCGATCAGCGAATCAAGTAATCGGGCGACACTAGCAGCTCACGGACCGCAACGACCGCGGCGCACCGCACGTCCCGGGCCGTCAGAGCGCGGGCTGCGTCGGGCCGCGCCGCGCAGGGCAGGGCAGGGCCGGGGCGCGTGTGAGGTGTCGGGCGCGGGAGCCGGTTTGCGCGCCCCGACTCCGCGCCCTGGGGGACGCCTGCGCAGCCGCCGCCGCCGCCGCCACCACCGCCGCCGCCGCCTCGGGGTTTCAATTTCTCACAAGTTGCCCCCCACATAAATATCCCCCGCTTGCCGCTGCCGCCGCGCCCCGCTCGTCTGGCTTTTTAAAGCTCCCTTCCTTTCGCTCTCTCTATTTCACGAATGAAATATGCGGCAATTCCGTTGAATAATACATGGGAGTATATTTCATTCATTTCTCATGCTGGTTTGCTAACTTACCCCTCGTGAAAGCAAAAAAAGAGGAGCGGAAGATTTAGCTGGCTGTCTCAAGTGCCGAGTGCGTGCTTGAGCCCTGCGCCGCGCCGCCGACCCCGCCCCGCCCCGCCACGCTTCCCGCGCCCCGCCCCGCCCGCCGCGGCCGTCGTCACCGCTGCGCGCTCGCCCCCGGCGGGGAACGAATTCGATGCCTGTGTTTTGTCCCGCGTTTATGCTTTTGGTTTTATTACGTTTGCAGCGGCGGCGGCGGCGCGCGCATGGCGCAGCGAGATCGTCGCTTGTCAGCGCGCGACGCGGCTGTAACGCGCGGCTGCTGCGGCGGCGCTATCGCCCCTTTCCGCCGCCCCGCCCCCCCCACCCACACGCCCCCGTCCCTCGCCCCCGTCTCCCACTACGCCACGGGCTCGCGCCAGTACTAAATTTCTACTCCCCCCCCTCGGGTCGCCGCTCGTCTGGCGCGCCCGCGCTTTCAGCCGCGGCGTTCGTCTGTAATCTAAACATATGGAGCGTCGCGGGGAATATATAGTGTGATAAATAGGGAGAGCCGCCGTCTCGGCCTCGCCGCGGACGCTTCGCCGCCCCCGCCCCGCCCGCTCCTCCTCCGCCTCCGCCGCCCGCCGACGGGTGAAATATGGGCGGCAATTTAGCGAGACAGTCCCGCGGGCGCACCCCGCCATCGGCTTCGCCCCTCGTGACACCGCGCCCTCCCCCCCCGCCCGCGGCCGCCGCCGCCGGCAGTAAATTGCTCGAGGCGACGGCGGACGGCGCGGGGCGAGGCGGACGCTGGAGCGCAAGGGGTGAGGCCGCTCGGCGACACGAGTCGCCGCGTCGGGAAACACGGCGATGACAGAGGTTGTGGGGCGGGCGGGAGGGGCGGGGGAAGGTGGCAGGGCGGGGCGGAGCGGGGCGAGGAGGGCCGCGGGGTTTGATGGGGGGCACCCGAGCTGGAGCTTGTGGCGTTGCGGGCGAGCCGGGGAAAGCGGGGCAGGGCGGGTGGGAAAGGCGGGGCAGGCGGCGATGGGCGCGGCGAGGGTCGGGGCGGGCGGCGGAAGTGCAGCGGGGCTGGACTCCAGCCGCTGGAGCCCGGGGTTGCGCCGTGGCAGGCGAGGCCTTCGGGAAGGGGCGGTGCGGCGGCGGGGAGATGGCAGGGAAGGGTGGCTTGCGTTGAGGGAGCGGGCACTGAGTGGGGTCGGAAGCGCACGCTCCCGCTTAGAGGCGGCGACGGAGGCAGGAGACGCGGAATCGAGTATCGGTGACGTCACGCCACACGACGCTATACGTCAAGTGACGTCACGCGGAGCGGGAGCTCGTTGCCAGAGAAGAGTCCGTGGGAAGAGAGGAAGGAAATGCATCTGAAGCGTAACGGCAGTGTTGCTCTCTCTGTCGGTTGATGCTTTGAAGATATTAGAAGCAATTTGTTAAACTGGATGCCTGTTACGCTGAAAATTAATTACTTCTGACATATGTTGAACAGAAAATTGCAAAATCACAAAAAACAAGTTTATTTTGCGTGCATTTTAATTCTCCAAATTGGTATTCTTTCAATGATTTTTGCAAGTGCGGTATTAACGTATTATTACAATTCTTTCATGAAAGCAATTCCCCTGATACATACAGGAATAAGACAGCCATGTTAAAGATGGGATGTTAATTCTGGAAAATCAGTTCATAGAATTAACGTAGTTTTGAAAATATAGGTTCCGAGAAGAATTGATATTTTTGGTCTAATTCATTTAAATAAATGCATAAATAAATCCTTGTTAAAACACTTTTGTCTTCTAAAGAAGTGAACTTCTGATTTTCTCGCTTCATAAAATATGTGATAAGAGTGAAGAGATCTTATATATTAACAAGAAGGTCACAATCAGCTCATTATACAATTTGTATATCTTTCTTTTTCGTCCCAGAGCCTCTTTTGAGAGGTATGAGGTTCCAAGAAATGCGTCAGAAGTTCCAAATTTTGACGAAATGTTTGGGATAGATTTGAGCCTATTCAGTCTTCGAAGTTGACTATAGTCTAGTTTCATAAGAGGTGTATCGAAATCATCTTGGGTTCAATTTGGGCGTTTCTACGACTCATGCTTTTCTGACATGATTTCTGCAACTCAAGCTACAGTGTATTTTGAAAGAGGAAAAAAATGGGAAATTATCTAAACAAATATCATTTAAATGATACATTAACAAGAAGGAAGCCTGGTTTGCAATAGTATGAATGATCTCCATATAATAGTGGGTTAATGCACATTAATATTTTATTATGAAAATAATCGATATCAATATGGGTATACGCAGGTGGATAATCAACTAGGAACACTAGTCATACACATGTTAGTTGAAAGGCTTTTAATGCATTAAGCTTTGATTTAAAAAATTGTGATTCTACTAATATTAAATTTAGGAAACTATTGAGATCCTAACTCCTTGAATTTGATAATGAACTAATTAAGGCAATTGCTAGATTTCCATAAAATTATGTTCACAAATATTCGATAGTTATGACACGGCTACTTTCTTATATTTTATACACTCTGAGTTTCTTATTTAATTATTAGAGAAAAAATGTGTTTATTCATCAGCAACACTGAATATTTTTGCTAGGATAAAAACTTATAAAGTGTGTTAGAAGTTAAGGGAAACGTGTGCCAGAAACGCAATTTGAGAGACCAAAAACCAGTCACTCCAAACCCACCACAACGCACATTCAAATACAAAGAACGTCACAACAGCAAAGGGTGCAACAGGGTGCAAAGTCAGGGTAAGCTGACTTTACGAAATTGGGCACAAACAATGCAAGTAATGAAATTAAATCCATTAAAACGAGTATGTAATGCTTTGAAACCATTGTTCTGTAAAGGAACAAGGGAATTCTTAGCAGAAATTATCAGATTAATTGAGATAAAAAAATGATTTTGAGAATTTACGAGAATTAATTGGTTTTCATATGTTTGAAGTGTTGATTTATCAGAATTGTATAGATGTAAATAAATAACACGTTTTATCATAGAAAATGTAATAATTCGTGAACTGCCTCATCGTCACCTATTTATGTAAACATGAAAATAAATAAGCAATGAACACACAAAGAAAGGAAAATGTAAGGGTGGACGTGCGTCAGTACCACAAATTGAGACACCACCGACCAGTCACTCCGACACTCAGCCCGACTCCCAAACAGATGTACAGAACGGGGAACACTCGCGCAGGCAGCGAGGGCGCGATGTCAACGTAAGCCAACTTGCCCGAAATTGGATCCAAACAGCGCAAAGCAAACTGTTTGCGGCGCGAGTGGCGGTGGGCGGTGGCGGACCAGCGGGCGGGCGGCGGGCGGCGTTCCCGCCACATTTGGCGCGCCAGGGCTATCGGCGGAAGCGCTGAAAACGGCGCGTTACCGTGTCACTAACGCATTGGAGCGCGTGCGGGCGGGCGGGCGGTCGGCGCGAAGTATTTTTAATGAACGGCTTCCGCTCCGCCCGCGCCCCGCCCCCGCCAGCGTGGCCGCACGTCCTCGCGTCTCGCGTTTCCATTCAATAGGATTTGCAACATGATAAACTTTTTTATTATTATGCGCGCGATACAATGTAGCGGTATTAATAGAAATGGAGATAATCTGCGCCGCTTCAGCTTGCAGCCCCGACAAGACAGTTTTGCTACAGTTTGGGAAAACGCCCAGAGCGGGGGCGGGGTTAGGGGAGAGGGGGGGGGGGCGCGGCGGGCGTTCGGGGCGTGCGGCGGTTGGCGTCGCTGGTAAGACGAGCAGCGCCGGACGAGTAGATGGTGGGCGGCAAGAGAGGGGGCGACGAGGGGGGCGGTGGTCGGGCGGCCGGGTTGGGTGGCGCTGGCGGGCGGAGGAGAGGAGCGGCGTGGCTGGCGGGCGCGGCGACAGGTGGTGGGTAGGGAGAGGGCGTGTGAGCTGGCGGGCGGCGTAAGAGGGCGGCGGGAGGGGCGGGTCTAAAGGGCAGACCGGGCGAAAGCGAGAGGGCGACAGGCGAGACAGGCGGGTGGGCTTGCGGGCGGAGCGGGCAGGGTGGGCGGGAAGGGTGGGCGGGCAAGAGGATGGGCGGGCGGGCAAGAGACCGGGCGGGCGGGTGAGAGAGCGGAACGGACGGACGGACGGATGGGGGAACGAGACGAGGAATGTGACGATGGAACGAGGGGGCGGGTGGGGTTGAAGGGCGTTGTCGCCCAGAATCTCTCTCGCACCAGCTCGCAGCTCACGGAGCGAAAAGCGAGCTCCCAGCTTCCCAGTGAGTCGGAAACTGAACTTATTTTTACCAGAAACAGCATTCATCCATCCAATGTTTTATTTGGAATCAATAGTCCCCGTATGTGTTGTCGCAATGTTACACAAATGCATGCGAAAAAGAAAATGTCGTAGTGGGCAACAAAAGTGTTCGATTTATGATGCATTACTTTCACTGAGGGTTGCGGCACCCGTTTATTATTATTATTATTATTATTATTATTATTATTATTATTATTATTATTATTATTATTTAACACTAGTATTATATTCACAAAAATCTACTAGTTCCAGTGATCCGTTCAATTGTTATTCTGAGGAATGTTGGATACACCAATAAACCATCTTCCCAGTTATTCTTTTTCGCCTAAATACACAGAGATTTACGTCTCCTTCAATAGAATAGATATAACAATTATAGAAGGGGATATTGAAAATAATGGGCGTCTATTTAAGATCTTCGAGTTCAGACAGCTGGCCCCTAGGAGAGGTCAAGTAGGCACGGACACAGCCCCTAGCACTGCTCCTGACTCTGTCAGGCTGCATTGGAACTAATCTGTTCCTCTTCATCAAAAAAATACATTTCTTTCAAAACTGATTAACTACTTATTAACGTACAATACTCTACTGTAGTTCACAAGGAACTAAAAGAGATATGTTCGTGTTCCAAATGTCTGTTGAAATAAATATGTATAGGTGGCCTCTATGTTTCAAATATGGTTGTTTTTGTGATTCACTCTGAAACAATGAGCGTTTTGTATGACAGTTCTGTCAAAAATCAATGGGTATTGAAATGCTATATAATGAAAATGTAATCGGTCGTGGACACATCCAACATCTCATAATGAGTCACATGGGGTGTTTATTTGTCAGACTGTATTTGGGCTTTAAAGATGTTTATTTGTGTTTGTTTAGGACAGAGTATACCAAAACAACACACATTATCGGAGCTTCAGGAAAATATATTGGGAGAAAACTTTCTCCGACAGTCAAGGAAACGTTAGTAAATGTAAATCAGAAAATTTTCCATCTGTGACGCTGAATTTGTCGGAGAAACATTTTTTAGCATTTTCGAGGGGCTAAAGTGTTGAAGCAAGGGCTATAGTGCAAAAAATTCCTGAGGTACCCAGAACTCAAAGCAACGCTATCGACACAATTCTAAAATGGAATCTCCATAGACGTGATGTGCTTGGAAAAATAACGACACAAGACTCACTTTAACAAAAGTGTTCCAAAGACAAGCAGATTCAAAGGTCAGTCAACTGAAACTATTTCTTTGTAAACAGAGGGATATTATTTACATCTGGAATTATTTAATACCGATTCCTCTGCATTATTTAATTAAAAATGCACGAAAAGGCGGATGATGATATATAATGTCTGGGGCACTCAATTATAAGGGGCACACACATGACTATTTTGTTACATTGCACAGAATGTTGATTTGGAACAGGCATGTTTTGACATATTTTCTGCCTCCCTGTCATTTGCCATCCTGTGCCAAATGGATTCAAATATAAATCTGCAACTTTTTATTACATTCAAACTCGCGTATTTTTCGAAATATACTTTTGGAAGAGTGAGTCATACGAATCATATATTCTTATATTGTCAAATTTTTATTAGCTATTTCAAAAAAACAAACTTTTTAAACATAGTTTTTCTCTGTTAAGATTTCACTCGACTCAGAAGAAAACATTCACCAGCGGAAATCATTCGTTTTTACATTTCAGTATCTATAATACTTCAATAATCTAACTGATAATAGGGCGCAACTGTGTAAAAGAAACGACAGATTTATTTGGAAAAAGGGCAACAGAAATAAATCAAGCAGGAAGCCGCGCTACAAAAAAGGCAAATGCTTTATGCGAGCGAGGTTTCCTTCGCAGGGCTGGTGGCATTTCAGGAGGTTCTGTCTGCAAGCGCGCTGAGATTTCCAGCGCACCTGTCTGCGGGCAGAAAATATTCGTCTTGTGCGCGGACACTCCTGAGGATGGATCGCGTCGCTATGATGAAAGCCCCTTCTTAGCTTCGTCGAATATTCACCGCTCATGAATAACAGCGTCGCCGCCGCATCCCCCCTCCTCCCCCCCCCCCCGCCCTCATCGCATTAGGAAGTCGCCCGGCCGACCGCGCTACCGCATTATATGCTGTGACATAACTGCTGCCTCCTGACGTCCAGTCCGTCAGGCTCACGGAATGCATCGCCGCCGGCCGCCGCATTGTTTGCGCCTCATTACCAATCTCCGCTGCGCGACGTGCGGCCTCTTGACGCAGAACGGGTTGACCACGGTGTTTCTTTAGTGAAGTCCTCAATCTATTGTGATGTACCAGAGATAACTTCCAATAGCTGTAGGGGTTGAAACTTCAGTGTTTGTTCGTCAGTTTGGCCTTTCAAAAGCAGCTGGGCAGCTGGTGAGGTGTGTTCCTTGGATGTGTTTACTGGCAACAAGCATGAATAATCGTAGGTGTAGAGGTGATGAAACCCAACATCCATTCGGCCATTTTACTTTTCGGCAAAAGATGAGATGTACATATGATTTAAGAGCAATAATGATACAATACCATAGTAATATTGTCAGTTTTATAGTAAAGTGAATGGTTATTTTTAGATTCACATGTTTCATTGGTGTCGACCAAGATCTATTGTGATGTACCAGAGATAATTTTCAATAGCTGTAGAGTTTGAAACTTCAGTGCTTGTTCAGAAGTTTGGTATTTCAAAAGCATCTCGGCTGTTGTGGTGTGTTCTTCCACGTGTTCAGTCGCGCATGAATGAACGTAGGTGTAAAGGTGATGAAACGCAACACCTATTCGGCCATTTTACTTTTCGACAAAAGAAGAGTGATACACATGA
Source organism: Gryllus bimaculatus (assembly GCA_017312745.1). Lineage (NCBI taxonomy): Eukaryota > Metazoa > Arthropoda > Insecta > Orthoptera > Gryllidae > Gryllus > Gryllus bimaculatus. The sequence continues at coordinate 8,485,676 of BOPP01000015.1, read as the reverse complement.
TTTAAGAGTAATAATGATATAATAACTTCGTAATATTGTCAGTTTTGTAGTAAAATGAGTGTTTATTTTTAGACTCACATGTTTCTTTAGTGCCGACGAAGTTCTACTGTGATAAACCAGAGATAACTTCCAATAGCTGTAGGGTTTGAAACTTCAGTATTTGTTCTTCAGTTCGGCCTTTCAAAAGCATCTCGGCTGTTTGTGTTCTTCGATGTGTTCAGTGGCAAGAATGAATAAGAGTAGGAGTAGTAATGATGCCCAAGATCCTTTTGGCCACTTTACTTTTCGGCAGAAGAATACTGGTACATGATATGGTTTACCAGTATTAATGATATAATAGCATAGTAATACTGTCAGTTTTATGTCAAAATAAGGGACTATTTTTAGATTCATATTTTTTTTACTTCTTTCTTTTTCTTTAGATAGTTCTTTCTTCTTTCTCAAACTCTATTGTGATGTACCTTGACAATAATTTTGTTTCCAAAGTTCAGGATATTTCTCAATTTGCTCACTTCCACCAGAAGTGCATCTTCTATTATTCATCGGCATGTCTAGAGAAAGCAAGCATCAGTAAACTAAGGCAAAAAAACACGAAATAACAAACACATCACACACGTGTTAGTATGTGACGGGTTATTTGACCGTCGTGGGGTGTCATTAATAGATTGTAAAGAATTCATGGAGATCATTTTAAAGTGAAATAATTGCTTTTAAGAAATATGATGTACACAAATATTTACAGGCAAAAATATACGACAGTAAGAACAGCCCTGCCGCTCCTGATCCTGGTACTGCTTATATTAGTGTTACATTCTTGTGGAACGATAGTTTTTAGGAGTAGAAGGTAGAACATGTTCACAGTAAATGCATTGAGTGTTCAAAGAGTGAAGATTAAATTATTTTGAAGACGATCAACGAGGATGATATTTCATTTACTGAAAATACATGTGCCTTTGAAAAAAATTAAGTATATTCCGAACTCTTATAAAACAATGGCTGCGTATTACAGCAAAACGTCCATCCACATTGTACAATAAAGACGTATTTCCAACACCGCATCTAAGCACATATTTACATTCACACTTAGTGCGTATTCTTATTCACCGTGACAAGGTCATGAATGAAAATACCGGAGGCGGTCACTCACTTGAAAATTCAAAGATTCTCCGCCGACATCCAGCGGCCCTTTAATTGTCCCGAGGCAGCTGCAACCTAACAAAGCAGCAGCATTTGTAAGTCGAAGCGCGCGCCCCGCGAAGCCGCCGCCAGCCCCTCCGCCCCCGCCAGCGCCGCGGGGCGCCGTCGCCGGCCGCTACAGATGTCGCAGCGAGCGCTACACGCGGCCGCGCACTTCTTGCCCGCGCCGCGCGGGGAGGCCCAGTCTATTTATTAGCGAGGCCCACGGTAGCCGCACATAAATCCGGGAAGTGGGCCTCTGGTCGGCGCTGGCCGGCGGCGGCGGCGGCGGCGGCGGCGGCGGCGGTGGAGGCGGTGGCGGTGGCGGCATCGGCGGCGGCGGCGGTGGAGGAGGTTGAGGAAGTGGTGGCGGCGGTGGCGGCGGTGGCGGCGGTGGAGGCGGTGGCTGCGGTGGAGGCGGCGGAGGCGGCGGCGTCGGTGGAGGCGGGGGGCAGGCAGCGAAGGCGGCCGCGGAGGCGGCGGCGGAGGCGGAGGCGGAGCGGCGGAGGCGGCGGAGGCGGCGGCGGAGGTTGCGGCAGAGGGGCGGCGAGGCGGAGGCGGAGGCGGCGGCGGAGGGCGGGGGCGGCAAGCGGAGGCGGCGGCAAACATCGCGGCTGGTCAAACGCTGCGCGGCGCGGTCAAACGCGGTGGCGCGGCAGGGCCGCTTTTCTTGCAGGCGCGGCAGCCGCCGTCGCTGAGTTACGAAGCCGCGCACCGTCGCCGACACCGCCCACCCCCCCTCGCTCGCCCCGCCCGCCTCCTCGCATGCCTCTCTATTCCATCCTCTCCTTCTCGTTCCCCACGACCACCTACGCTCCCTCCCCCCCGGCTGCTCATTGCTCCCATTTCATCCTCTTCTCCTCCCCAACTCCTCATCCACGTTTCCCTCCCTCCAACTTTTTTCTCCACCTCCCACTCGTCATCTCAATCTCCCACCGGTCCTCTACCTCCACCGTTATGTATTTCTCTCCGACTCCCTTCCTCGCTCTCACCCTTGCTCCCGTCTCTCTTTCACTCTCTTCCCACGTGTCTTCTCGCCGTCCGAAAAAAAGTGTGCTCACCATCCCCGTCGCCGGAGCCAGCCGCGCGCGCGGGTCCGCGCAACTCGTCGCCGCCACACCCATAAATCGGGGCGTGGCGCAGGCGCGGGCGGGGGGCGGGGGCCGACGGGACCGTCAGGGCCGACGGGGCCGCGGGGCGGGGCGGAGAAGCGGCGTATTTTATCCTGGCTTTATTGTGCCGTGTCACGCCCCAAGTCGCCGCGGCCCTCCGCGCCGATAAGTCAAAGTGTCCGGCACTGTCGCCGCCGCCGTCGCAGCCCCCGGCAGCGCCGCCGGTCGCAGCGGCCCTGAGCGGGCGCCGCCCGGCCGCGCGCCGCCGGCCGCCGCCGCCGCCGCCGCCTTCGCCGTCTGCGCGGCGTCCGCCGCCGCCGCTGCCGCCGACTGCATTATCCTGTCGCGCCTGCGATTTATGGCGTAATAGATTCCCGGCCCCGCAGAAGCATGTACTTACCGATGTCATATCGCTTGCGATAAATTATTCAAGGATAGTTTCAGAATAAATTGAAGTTATATATTTGTAACAGAACCTGAGCGGCGGAGAGAGGAAGCCATAAATTGGATGGATAACAAATTCTTTACGACGAGGTGACGGCCGGGAAGCAGCGACGCCTCAAGCGACGGCGCGGGGCGAGGAGCGGCGTGGCGTGGTGTGGCTTCCGGCCGTTGACGGCGTCGTGCCGCCTCCTTCCCCCCCCCCCNNNNCATCTCTCCGCGGACGTTTGCGCGTGGTCGACACTCACGGCACTTCCGGGCACGACACCCTTGACGAAGTCATCCTTGCATTATATCTGGTTTTCTGCATACCTGTGATTATATATTTCGTATTTTCTCTATCTATTTAGTGTTTTTTACAGCCTGGCCGTTTTCCGCATCCCAATTTCCATGCCTCTTTATCCCATAGATCGTTTTTCTCCATTTCTCTTTTTTCCATGGCTTCAGTTATTGCCATGTGCAATGTTCTTCTCGGTCTTCCTCTGTATCTTCTTCGATTTGGTATCCTCTTCCAAACTTTTTGAGGACGTCTATCCGATTTCAACTTTCTCATATGTCCATATCATTTTAGTTGTTTCGTATTTTCACTTCCTAATTTGGAATTACAGGTGGTGTTGTAAAGTTAGTCCTGGCCGCGCTCCTAAAGTGGAGTGTGTGCCAGCCGAATTCGAAGGTGTGCGAGAACTCCACACGCCACAGATTCCACCAGTGGACGGTGATTTTCTTCGCCTGCTGACACATATTCGGAACTTTCCTCGGTTTTATGATGTGTCTAGATAAAAGAAATTCGTCCTGATTGGGCCTCATTGCCAAGGTCTTAAAATTACACTAATATTGAATTTTAACCACCATTTTCTCATAAATTCTCACGTATTCTGGGAACAATGTTACATATTGACTGATTCGAATTTTCCTTTCAATATTTCCATTTGAGAGCTTTATTATAATGCGTAGTATGATTTGAAACGTGAAAGTGCCATTTCTTTGAGTGGTGTGGCGGACTTTGAGATTTACTTAGACCTTGTGAAATAAGTGCGACTTCTCTATATCTCGCCCCTTCAGTTCCTTTAGCTCTGAAGCCCTAAAATGTTTAGGACTTGACCATATTTCTATTTTACCGTTAGTTCTGAAATTCTGATTTTTTCCTTAAATCATATTACATTAAATTCTATTGTTTTTTACATTATGTAAATTTAGTTTTTGTATTCTTAGCCAAAACTATAATCTATTACCGTTTTAACTTTATAGTAGTATGTCCCTGTCAGTGTATGTAATACACACACACTCGCACATCTTACTAAACGAATATACAGTTTAATTAATTGTAATTATGTTTTTGATTTCCTGTGAGAAGTCCAGAGTCTAAGGCGTTTTGATGAGTATCAAGTAATGAGTGATAAACCCTTGAATTCGAGTTATCAGAGTACTCTTTACGATTGAAATACTAAGGTGAACAGCAATCATTTTCCCCTTATTGAATTTAATGATTTCTATACTAACCAGTTGAACGTGCCGTGAAACTTCATGTTCTGAATGAGCTTGTGATTTGTGCAATGTGATTTAGTGATGTAGCAGGTATTTTTTTGCAAACGCTTTCAGTTTTCATTGCAGAACGGGTTGGTTTGTAATGACTTTCATGATAATCAGTGAAGAATTATACATTTGAACGAACTCCGGCAGATACATTCAGGTTTCGAAACGAAAGATTTCATCCATCTTGCCAACCTCAATTACAAAGTTCGTTGATCATGCAGCGAGTGATTCTCATATTGGTTATCAAGGTGCTAATAACATACTTAATGAAGAAATTGGAAGTTTTGACTTGCTTTGAGTTAGTGTTACCAATAATTCGAATACGACATCACGTACGTTCCACTACTTTTTTTGAATTACAAGAATTGAGTTCCCACTCGATATGCAGAGAACACCTAAATTTTTCCGGCAAATTCTCTACAAACTATTACTTAATTAAATCTCCAGAAATTTACAAAAATCCACGGATAAAGTTGCTATATATGAGCGACATGTAAAACTGTTCGATTCAAAGTGAACTCTTAAATGATTCATATTCTCTTTTTTACTTCGCGATTTCATGGCAATGATATACAAAATGTACAATCAGATTCTGAATGAGGTACTAATTCAAACATTCTCTGAAGCAGAACGTTATTTATTGAGCAATTATTATTCTTTGAATACTATAACACGCGTGCTATTAGAAATGCATTGTATTCAACTCCTATGAATGTATCAAATCCAACAGTTACAGCTTCGAATAAATAATATGCTAGCGTCAGCTCCAATACCTTTTCTACCTTACGCAACGCAGCTTTCCTCTGTCTTTCCACCTTCGATAAAATCGAAACAACACAACCACGCATTCGTTTGAAAATGCATACCGCTTTCACGAAGACGGCCGCATTTTTCGAAGCCTGCGCGGATAAGAAGCCCGTTATTCACCGGGCGGGCGGGACGGGACGAGGGCATTCCGCCCGCAGAAAGAAAGGAAGCGAATCGAAAAACGGCCTCCTGGAGAGGCCGCCAGCGAAACAATCGACAATCGAGCAGCTCGTCTCAGAATCGCCGCGTCCACGGGCTCTGTAATTGACAGGCCCCCGCGCCGCGCGCTGACGGGCAGCAGTTCGAAGCCCGAGGGCGTATTTCGATTCCACCTGGAGCACGGAACGCGCTGCAGACAATTGTTATGGGCAATTGTTGGACAATGAGCAATGGTTTTTGGAATGGCTACACGTGGGCGGCGTATTCCACGTCTGAATCAAGTGTTGAATTGTGATAATTGCAAAATAAATAAATAAATAATATAATCTGAAGAATCGTCACTTCATATTACATAATTAAAATTTCATTTATTAAAGTCTTAATTTACGAGATTCCTTAAAGTTATTTCATTATAATTTATTACATTGAAACATGTTTGTCAAAAATCGATCCTCAGTCTCTTAATGATTTTGTGTAGATGAAGCTTGTTTCATAAAGTTTAATGATCTGTTTTATATTTAGGAAAAGGGTGTTCTCTGAATTGCAATAATGAAGCATTAACGTTGAAAATGAACACTGAATAAAAAGTACATAAGAGTTGAATATGTATCAGTCAGTATTCGAAATCATCAATCTGTTCTTTGCTCTGTGAGAGACGTGTGACACGACGGTCATTCACTTGTCAAAAGGATAAGTCTGATAAGTGGTTCCTCTTAGAAGACATATACTTAACTTCTTTATAGGTAATTTCTTGTATTTCACTATATATAATACCCATATTCAGTTTTAGGGTTAGGACAATGCTGAAACCAACATGTTTCTACAATATCCACTTTCGTATAATAACTATCACGTTTCTTTTCCCTAATTTTCCAAAAAGTGCTCATAATGGCACTTATACGCTCTTAACATCAGTTAAATGTGTACTTATATGATGATATGTTATGAATTGTTTCACATGAAGTGTGGAACACAATTTCCTTGTATTTACACATTTATAACTGGTTGTCAGATGAAAATAGATAAAAAACAAACAAACAAAAAACAATATTTTTTTCATATCATTTTACGTGTTGCAGAAGGATGGTAAATTCCAACCGTCTGTAGCCGAAATGCGGAGAAAAAAAATATACTACAGATGCTCTAAATGTTTGATTCATAGCTCTTGTTTCCTTCCCAACCATCAACAGCTGCCAAGGAACTTTCCACCAGACGTTCAATCCGAGGCGCCCAGAGATGACTGTGAGCCTGGAACAGTTGATCCACCGTTGCCCCTCAATTCAAACAAAAAATATTCCGCCTCCCCTAATTCATAAACAGGAATCATTTCTGCATTCATCATAAATAACTTATGGCATTAAATTTGGATTAAATATATTTTTTAAGTTTTGTTTCAATGGAAAAAAAAATCGGAGTCCCAAATAAATCTGGGCCTGGGGCAAGTTACCCCAGCGCCCTCCCCCCCTCCCTTCTGATCGTCCTGAGTTCAACGTTGTGTCGCAGCACGTTCGTGTCTCAAGAGTTCGTGAGAGTCGATGATCTTTAAGAACGATTGGGTCACTTGCATACGGATCCAGTCGCATGGATTCAGTTGACCTCTGCACAACCGTAATCCTACTCTCACCCTCTGGCTAACTTGTTTTTAGTAGTAATCAAATAAATGGTATAAATCACAAACATAACATAAAACAAATATGATCAAAACAGAAAAACAACAGACAATATATAAATACATTTATATTTCTGGCAATCATTAACGGAATTATGATTTAACAAATAAAATAATTTCAAACTGTTTTAGTTTGTTACAGTACAATTTTCTATAGCAGTACAATATATATATATATATATATATATATATATATATATATATATATATATATATATAGTTTTTAATTATCGAATCTATTTAAGAGGTCCAGGGGATGAAATCTGCCCAATCTTCTTAAATTTTGACTATTGTCGAGTAAGTTTAATGCTAGGTAATTTGGATGATTTTCTAAGCGCTTATAATACTTTTGGAAACTAAATTAGACTTCTTAGTATATTGTGGGTATATGTAAGTCATTGTGCAATGTTTTATTTGAAACAAACCACGGGACATTGGCAAGCAATCTTAGAGGGTTTTTATTGAAATCGGTGCTTTATTTCTAGGTTTGAGATGACCGCAGTGCCCCAAAGTTCTATTTCGTACGTCCAGACAAGTTTTAATAATGATTTATCTTTTGTTAACTGTTCAGTTGAACATGCGAAATGAATGGGTAGAGGTATTCCCTACAAGGACTGTTCCACCTTCAGGCTTGCTACTGCGACTCATCAATTATTGTGAAATTTCTAGAACGCGTTGAAGGGTCAGAGCTTCGAATACTTGCAGTTTCTCACGTTGCTGGTCAATCAAATAATTCTAATCGATTACTTGAAATCTTACACTTTAAACTACAATCGACTCCGGTTATAGTGAACTTCTGGGGACTAACATTTTTGGTTCACTATATCCAATTATGTTAAAATTAAATATAATTTCTCCACAATTATTGATTTTATTAATATAGAACCCTCAGTTATAGTAAACGTAATACACTAGCCCCGTTTTCACTCACATTACAAATAAGCATAAAAGATACGGTTATAGTGAACCTGATCCGGTATAATGAACCTCGCTTATAGGAAATACAACGACCTGGAAATTAATTCCTTCCTGGAAAAGAATATATCGCTTCCGTGCCACATATCCCAACATTAGTTAGCCTGAAAACAAAGGTCGGCCAAAGGTCATAGTCGAAAAAGTCTCCCCTGAATTGAAAGTAGCGGACCTGGAATGCCATTACTTATGCCCCTTAATTTCACTGCGAAAAGGCCGTGCGCTGTGTGGACTGCTGGGCTGCGGCATGCAATTGCTTGCTTCCGTTTCAAGCTTGATGTTACTTGAGACTCCGCAGGACAAATTGCGTAGTGTTCTACGTAGGGGACACGTAGGTTCTACGTATGCGCGCGACTGCCACCGTCCCACAGCCTGGCGAAACTCGCACGGAAAAGCGATCAGTAGCGCGAACAGTTTAATTAGCCGCTTGTGTCACGCCGTTAGCGAAAGGATCTCGTATGTTATTAGGGCCTTCGAATTGTGGGGCGGTGTTCCAACAATTCAAGTGGCATTGAAGGGTGACAGGATAGCAAATACGAGACTCCGAGACACTGCGCAATGCAGAATTAAGTATGGAGAGAGCACGAACTCTGGAGAAGGATCTAGAGACATTACTAATGAAAAATGTACAAAGCAAACAATTAAAAATAATTGATTTTGAAGGACAAGTAATGACATGAAAATTTTCGGTTTTCTATTAATATTCTAGATACTGAAAGTGTTGTCCTCTTGGCTTGGTATACATACTTGTATATTGTTGCTACCAACATAAATTCAATTTTTAATTCGACTCGAAGGACCTTACCTGGCTCGGGGAAGTCGCCGCCCGCGGTGGAGGGCGACGGCCCCGTCCTCCAGAGGCACGCGTGCGGCGCGCGGCGAGGCGCGGGGCCGCGGGGTCGGGGGGCCTTCCCCGCCCCACAGGCCGTCGGCCCCCATCGCACCCCCCGCCTCGCCCCCTTACGCCACCGCTTTCCGCCGTCCCCGCACCCCCCCCACCGCCGCGCACGCCCCGCCGCCCCGCCCTCGCCCCCGCCGCCCCCGCCCCCGCCCCCCGCCCGCCCCGCCGCCCCCGCCGCCCCCGCCGCCCCGCCGCCCCTTTTGCCGCCCCCCCACCGCCCCTGCCGCGGCGAGCGGCGCCCCGTCAGCCCTCGGTTTCTGCGGCCTCCCTGCGTTTTGATTGTGGCGCGCCAGCTCCCGGCCGCGGCGGGCTGTCGCTTTGAGTGTCTCCGCGCGCGACCCGACCACCGCGACGCTTCCCCGCCTCCCCCCTCCCCCTCCTGTACCCGCCTGCGCTGCCCACCTGCTTAGGCCATCCGAATTGCGGCCCCAAAAAAGGTGTCCGCGCCTTACAGAGCGTTAGCATATCAAAAGCGCGCCCCGCGGCCTCCGGCCCGTCGCCGCCTGACAGACGTTCTTCTGCCGAACAGACGCGCCCGCCCCGCGCGCGCCGCCGCGCCGCCCCGCGCGTGCCGCCGCGCCGCCGTTCCGCGAGCTCCGACGCCCAACAAAAGCCCCTCAGCCCGCGCGGACACGAA